>JAZGLO010005084.1:882500-1390106 GCA_036873155.1 Biomphalaria sudanica
TATAGGGACCTACACAAATAATTTAAATAATTATAATCAATTTTTTAATTTAAAAATTTGGAAAAGAGACTTTATTGATTGATATATTTTTGTAAGTGTAAAGGTCACAAAAAGTTTTACTCGCCTGCTTCTCTCCATCTTTGTTAGCTGGACCGGACTTAGGCATAAGTATACACATGTTTGTTAGCTGGACCGGACTTAGGCATAAGTATACACATGTTTGTTAGCTGGACCGGACTTAGGCATAAGTATACACATGTTTGTTAGCTGGACCGGACTTAGGCATAAGTATACACATGTTTGTTAGCTGGACCGGACTTAGGCATAAGTATACACATGTTTGTTAGCTGGACCGGACTTAGGCATAAGTATACACATGTTTGTTAGCTGGACCGGACTTAGGCATAAGTCTACACATGTTTGTTAGCTGGACCGGACTTAGGCATAAGTCTACACATGTTTGTTAGCTGGACCGGACTTAGGCATAAGTATACACATGTTTGTTAGCTGGACCGGACTTAGGCATAAGTCTACACATGTTTGTTAGCTGGACCGGACTTAGGCATAAGTATACACATGTTTGTTAGCTGGACCGGACTTAGGCATAAGTATACACATGTTTGTTAGCTGGACCGGACTTAGGCATAAGTATACACATGTTTGTTAGAGAAGAAATAGCGAAAGTGGTGACCAACGCGCTAGTGCTGGAGTACACTTAGTTTCAAAGAAATGTCGTAAATTTATTGTTACGCTGTTTGTTTTTATTTTTTTCTATTTCATTTGGGGACCATCCAAATCACTTCGCCTAGGGCCTCCAATTATCTAAGGCCGGCCCTGTTGTTAGAAACAACCAAATCTTTAATGTGGTTTTAACATAACAAACCTTTTTTTTTTTCTTTAAATATTTTGAATTATATCACTTTGTGCTTGCATACTTTTTAATTTTGGGTCAATACACCAAGAAGACTGGCCGGAAAGTTGCATTTTAATAACAAGCGCCCCCTTTCGGCAGCAGACGACGAAGCATGAGTCATCCTCTGGTTACTTGGTCGCTGATGTGGCGTCCTTGGAAAGAGGCGATCGATACTAGTCGATAGATCATACAGGGGTCAGCGCTGTGAGGGGGGCAGTGGGGAGCAAACATGACAAACGAGAAATGAGAGAGAGAGAGATGGACAGATTGCGCGAGGAAGTTCAAAACTAGACTAAAACTAACGATTACAAGGAGACATGTAGTCGATGTAGATCACAATGAAAATTAGTGTTTTATATATAGATCTGAGTTAATCCTCCTTTGTTGTTCCAATTTTTTTCCTAACAAGCAAAAGTGTATATCCTAATAAAAGCTGGTGTTTTATACATAGATTTGTGTAAATCATCCTATGTTGTTTCAATTTTATTCCTAACAAGCAAAAGTGTATATCCTAATAAAAGCTAGTGTTTTATACATAGATTTGTGTTAATCATCCTATGTTGTTCCAATTTTATTCCTAACAAGCAGAAATGTAGATCATAATGAAAGCTGCTGTTTTATATATAGATCTGTGTTAATCATCCTATGTTGTTCCAATTTTATTCCCAACAAGCAGAAATCTATATCCTAATAAAATCTGGTGTTTTATACATAGATCTATATAACGTCTTGTCATTCAGGAGAGGGGCTTTGGGGTTTTTTTTTAAGCAAAGGAATAATATGCTTGTGAATGTGGCTTGAGTCTTAGTGTGTGCGCCCAGATTGCAGTCATAAGTTTTGAGGCACATATAGATCTAGGTTTTTAAACATATACGAAATCTCTATTCATGCAGCTTACTCCATTGATTGGCCGATTGTACGTCTTTCTCTAGCTTTTTTTTCAAATATATTTTTTCCTATTAGCTTGTACACTCTTCATATGGGTTCTGGGTGGACGGGTATTTGGAAAACGGCTAAACAATTTTCCCAGAAGTCTGACAGTTTATTTATATCTTACGGGGAAAAAAATCTAATTGGCCACACAAGGAAAACTCTGGTTTGTCCGTTGTCATTTTTCAAAATATAATCATCTTAAAATTAAATTTGGCTTACGACTCTTATTTTGCACACATTTCAACGGGAATTCCCGCACTCGTCTCCAATGTTGTTTTTGTATTCAGTAAGAAGTGGACTAAATAACTACACGTGCATGAATATTTTGTGCATCTTCATAAAAGCTCCAGTCCACGTGCCCTTGTCAAATCATTAGATGGACGGTTAATAGAAGAACTTGATTGTCCAAAGCTCATAGGAGAGATTCCTCGCAGTAGTGAAGTATTAACTCTTTATCTGCGTAATTGTTTTTCCATGTTCTGGAAGAATCGTTCATTTTTCACATGTGTACATTCTACCCTGTTACGATTAAACTTCAATAACATTTTTTTTTTAATAAAAAAAAAAACAACAACATTACTCTTGGTATATAATTATAGGAGAATGCATGCTTTTTATATAATATTATATAATTATTATTTAATGGGGTCATATCATCATATCGTTAATTAGGAGAGAAAGAGTTAACAAATATTAATAGAATGAGAAATGATAGACCCCATTAGTTTTCAGAAAGGAGAAATCGATTTAAAAAAAACAACATCTTTTGTTGTGTTACTTGTTAAACAGTAGGGTTAAATGAAAGGGTGGTCAGAAATATTTCTCAAGTTTGTTAATGTGTGTATAGACTTTCGGCAATCCCATTACTTGCAGAGCCAACCTTCAAACTGCACCCTCCCCCTCCATGCAAATGATGCCTAAGACTTTTCGCTTAATTCTAACTGCTAAGACATGACAAAATAATACATAGAGCGAACCTAATGGAGCTTTTAGGTGCTCAAGACTAAACTGTCTTTATACATAGAGCGAATCTAATGGAGCTTTTAGGTGCTCAAGACTAAATTGTCTTTATACATAGAGCGAATCTAATGGAGCTTTTAGGTGCTCAAGACTAAACTGTCTTTATACATAGAGCGAACCTAATGCAGCTTTAAGGTGCTCAACACTAAATTGTCTTTATACATAGAGCGAACCTAATGCAGCTTTAAGGTGCTCAAGACTAAACTGTCTTTATACATAGAGCGAATCTAATGGAGCTTTTAGGTGCTCAAGACTAAACTGTCTTTATACATAGAGCGAATCTAATGGAGCTTTTAGGTGCTCAAGACTAAACTGTCTTTATACATAGAGCGAACCTAATGCAGCTTTAAGGTGCTCAAGACTAAACTGTCTTTATACATAGAGCGAACCTAATGGAGCTTTAAGGTGCTCAAGACTAAACTGTCTTTATACATAGAGCGAACCTAATGCAGCTTTAAGGTGCTCAAGACTAAACTGTCTTTATACATAGAGCGAACCTAATGCAGCTTTAAGGTGCTCAAGACTAAACTGTCTTTATACATAGAGCGAACCTAATGCAGCTTTAAGGTGCTCAAGACTAAACTGTCTTTATACATAGAGCGAACCTAATGGAGCTTTAAGGTGCTCAAGACTAAACTGTCTTTATACATAGAGCGAACCTAATGCAGCTTTAAGGTGCTCAAGACTAAACTGTCTTTATACATAGAGCGAACCTAATGGAGCTTTAAGGTGCTCAAGACTAAACTGTCTTTATACATAGAGCGAACCTAATGGAGCTTTAAGGTGCTCAAGACTAAACTGTCTTTATACATAGAGCGAACCTAATGCAGCTTTAAGGTGCTCAAGACTAAACTGTCTTTATACATAGAGCGAACCTAATGGAGCTTTAAGGTGCTCAAGACTAAACTGTCTTTATACATAGAGCGAACCTAATGCAGCTTTAAGGTGCTCAAGACTAAACTGTCTTTATACATAGAGCGAACCTAATGGAGCTTTAAGGTGCTCAAGACTAAACTGTCTTTATACATAGAGCGAACCTAATGCAGCTTTAAGGTGCTCAAGACTAAACTGTCTTTATACATAGAGCGAACCTAATGCAGCTTTAAGGTGCTCAAGACTAAACTGTCTTTATACATAGAGCGAACCTAATGCAGCTTTAAGGTGCTCAAGACTAAACTGTCTTTATACATAGAGCGAACCTAATGGAGCTTTAAGGTGCTCAAGACTAAACTGTCTTTATACATAGAGCGAACCTAATGCAGCTTTAAGGTGCTCAAGACTAAACTGTCTTTATACATAGAGCGAACCTAATGGAGCTTTAAGGTGCTCAAGACTAAACTGTCTTTATACATAGAGCGAACCTAATGGAGCTTTAAGGTGCTCAAGACTAAACTGTCTTTATACATAGAGCGAACCTAATGGAGCTTTAAGGTGCTCAAGACTAAACTGTCTTTATACATAGAGCGAACCTAATGCAGCTTTAAGGTGCTCAAGACTAAACTGTCTTTATACATAGAGCGAACCTAATGCAGCTTTAAGGTGCTCAAGACTAAACTGTCTTTATACATAGAGCGAACCTAATGCAGCTTTAAGGTGCTCAAGACTAAACTGTCTTTATACATAGAGCGAACCTAATGGAGCTTTAAGGTGCTCAAGACTAAACTGTCTTTATACATAGAGCGAACCTAATGGAGCTTTAAGGTGCTCAAGACTAAACTGTCTTTATACATAGAGCGAACCTAATGCAGCTTTAAGGTGCTCAAGACTAAACTGTCTTTATACATAGAGCGAACCTAATGCAGCTTTAAGGTGCTCAAGACTAAACTGTCTTTATACATAGAGCGAACCTAATGGAGCTTTAAGGTGCTCAAGACTAAACTGTCTTTATACATAGAGCGAACCTAATGCAGCTTTAAGGTGCTCAAGACTAAACTGTCTTTATACATAGAGCGAACCTAATGCAGCTTTAAGGTGCTCAAGACTAAACTGTCTTTATACATAGAGCGAACCAAATGCAGCTTTAAGGTGCTCAAGACTAAACTGTCTTTATACATAGAGCGAACCTAATGCAGCTTTAAGGTGCTCAAGACTAAACTGTCTTTATACATAGAGCGAACCTAATGGAGCTTTAAGGTGCTCAAGACTAAACTGTCTTTATACATAGAGCGAACCTAATGCAGCTTTAAGGTGCTCAAGACTAAACTGTCTTTATACATAGAGCGAACCTAATGCAGCTTTAAGGTGCTCAAGACTAAACTGTCTTTATACATAGAGCGAACCTAATGGAGCTTTAAGGTGCTCAAGACTAAACTGTCTTTATACATAGAGCGAACCTAATGCAGCTTTAAGGTGCTCAAGACTAAACTGTCTTTATACATAGAGCGAACCTAATGCAGCTTTAAGGTGCTCAAGACTAAACTGTCTTTATACATAGAGCGAACCTAATGGAGCTTTAAGGTGCTCAAGACTAAACTGTCTTTATACATAGAGCGAACCTAATGCAGCTTTAAGGTGCTCAAGACTAAACTGTCTTTATACATAGAGCGAACCTAATGGAGCTTTAAGGTGCTCAACACTAAATTGTCTTTATACATAGAGCGAACCTAATGGAGCTTTAAGGTGCTCAAGACTAAATTGTCTTTATACATAGAGCGAACCTAATGCAGCTTTAAGGTGCTCAACACTAAATTGTCTTTATACATAGAGCGAACCAAATGCAGCTTTAAGGTGCTCAAGACTAAACTGTCTTTATACATAGAGCGAATCTAATGGAGCTTTAAGGTGCTCAAGACTAAACTGTCTTTATACATAGAGCGAACCTAATGCAGCTTTAAGGTGCTCAAGACTAAACTGTCTTTATACATAGAGCGAACCTAATGCAGCTTTAAGGTGCTCAACACTAAATTGTCTTTATACATAGAGCGAACCAAATGCAGCTTTAAGGTGCTCAAGACTAAATTGTCTTTATACATAGAGCGAACCTAATGCAGCTTTAAGGTGCTCAAGACTAAACTGTCTTTATACATAGAGCGAATCTAATGGAGCTTTAAGGTGCTCAACACTAAATTGTCTTTATACATAGAGCGAACCAAATGCAGCTTTAAGGTGCTCAAGACTAAACTGTCTTTATACATAGAGCGAACCTAATGCAGCTTTAAGGTGCTCAACACTAAATTGTCTTTATACATAGAGCGAACCAAATGCAGCTTTAAGGTGCTCAAGACTAAACTGTCTTTATACATAGAGCGAATCTAATGGAGCTTTAAGGTGCTCAACACTAAATTGTCTTTATACATAGAGCGAACCAAATGCAGCTTTAAGGTGCTCAAGACTAAACTGTCTTTATACATAGAGCGAACCTAATGCAGCTTTAAGGTGCTCAAGACTAAACTGTCTTTATACATAGAGCGAACCTAATGCAGCTTTAAGGTGCTCAAGACTAAACTGTCTTTATACATAGAGCGAACCTAATGCAGCTTTAAGGTGCTCAAGACTAAACTGTCTTTATACATAGAGCGAATCTAATGCAGCTTTAAGGTGCTCAAGACTAAACTGTCTTTATACATAGAGCGAATCTAATGCAGCTTTAAGGTGCTCAAGACTAAACTGTCTTTATACATAGAGCGAATCTAATGGAGCTTTTAGGTGCTCAAGACTAAACTGTCTTTATACATAGAGCGAATCTAATGCAGCTTTAAGGTGCTCAAGACTAAACTGTCTTTATACATAGAGCGAATCTAATGGAGCTTTTAGGTGCTCAAGACTAAACTGTCTTTATACATAGAGCGAATCTAATGGAGCTTTTAGGTGCTCAAGACTAAACTGTCTTTATACATAGAGCGAATCTAATGGAGCTTTTAGGTGCTCAACACTAAATTGTCTTTATACATAGAGCGAACCTAATGCAGCTTTAAGGTGCTCAAGACTAAACTGTCTTTATACATAGAGCGAATCTAATGGAGCTTTTAGGTGCTCAAGACTAAACTGTCTTTATACATAGAGCGAATCTAATGGAGCTTTTAGGTGCTCAAGACTAAACTGTCTTTATACATAGAGCGAATCTAATGGAGCTTTTAGGTGCTCAAGACTAAACTGTCTTTATACATAGATCAAATTTAATGGAGCTTTTAGGTGCTCAACACTAAATTGTCTTTATACATAGAGCGAACCTAATGGAGCTTTTAGGTGCTCAAGACTAAACTGTCTTTATACATAGAGCGAACCTAATGCAGCTTTAAGGTGCTCAAGACTAAACTGTCTTTATACATAGAGCGAACCTAATGCAGCTTTAAGGTGCTCAAGACTAAACTGTCTTTATACATAGAGCGAACCTAATGCAGCTTTAAGGTGCTCAAGACTAAACTGTCTTTATACATAGAGCGAACCTAATGCAGCTTTAAGGTGCTCAAGACTAAACTGTCTTTATACATAGAGCGAATCTAATGCAGCTTTAAGGTGCTCAAGACTAAACTGTCTTTATACATAGAGCGAATCTAATGCAGCTTTAAGGTGCTCAAGACTAAACTGTCTTTATACATAGAGCGAACCTAATGCAGCTTTAAGGTGCTCAACACTAAATTGTCTTTATACATAGAGCGAACCAAATGCAGCTTTAAGGTGCTCAAGACTAAACTGTCTTTATACATAGAGCGAATCTAATGGAGCTTTAAGGTGCTCAACACTAAATTGTCTTTATACATAGAGCGAACCAAATGCAGCTTTAAGGTGCTCAAGACTAAACTGTCTTTATACATAGAGCGAACCTAATGCAGCTTTAAGGTGCTCAAGACTAAACTGTCTTTATACATAGAGCGAACCTAATGCAGCTTTAAGGTGCTCAAGACTAAACTGTCTTTATACATAGAGCGAACCTAATGCAGCTTTAAGGTGCTCAAGACTAAACTGTCTTTATACATAGAGCGAATCTAATGCAGCTTTAAGGTGCTCAAGACTAAACTGTCTTTATACATAGAGCGAATCTAATGCAGCTTTAAGGTGCTCAAGACTAAACTGTCTTTATACATAGAGCGAATCTAATGGAGCTTTTAGGTGCTCAAGACTAAACTGTCTTTATACATAGAGCGAATCTAATGGAGCTTTTAGGTGCTCAACACTAAATTGTCTTTATACATAGAGCGAACCTAATGCAGCTTTAAGGTGCTCAAGACTAAACTGTCTTTATACATAGAGCGAATCTAATGGAGCTTTTAGGTGCTCAAGACTAAACTGTCTTTATACATAGAGCGAATCTAATGGAGCTTTTAGGTGCTCAAGACTAAACTGTCTTTATACATAGAGCGAATCTAATGGAGCTTTTAGGTGCTCAAGACTAAACTGTCTTTATACATAGATCAAATTTAATGGAGCTTTTAGGTGCTCAACACTAAATTGTCTTTATACATAGAGCGAACCTAATGGAGCTTTTAGGTGCTCAAGACTAAACTGTCTTTATACATAGAGCGAACCTAATGCAGCTTTAAGGTGCTCAAGACTAAACTGTCTTTATACATAGAGCGAACCTAATGCAGCTTTAAGGTGCTCAAGACTAAACTGTCTTTATACATAGAGCGAACCTAATGCAGCTTTAAGGTGCTCAAGACTAAACTGTCTTTATACATAGAGCGAACCTAATGCAGCTTTAAGGTGCTCAAGACTAAACTGTCTTTATACATAGAGCGAATCTAATGCAGCTTTAAGGTGCTCAAGACTAAACTGTCTTTATACATAGAGCGAATCTAATGCAGCTTTAAGGTGCTCAAGACTAAACTGTCTTTATACATAGAGCGAACCTAATGCAGCTTTAAGGTGCTCAACACTAAATTGTCTTTATACATAGAGCGAACCAAATGCAGCTTTAAGGTGCTCAAGACTAAACTGTCTTTATACATAGAGCGAATCTAATGGAGCTTTAAGGTGCTCAACACTAAATTGTCTTTATACATAGAGCGAACCAAATGCAGCTTTAAGGTGCTCAAGACTAAACTGTCTTTATACATAGAGCGAACCTAATGCAGCTTTAAGGTGCTCAAGACTAAACTGTCTTTATACATAGAGCGAACCTAATGCAGCTTTAAGGTGCTCAAGACTAAACTGTCTTTATACATAGAGCGAACCTAATGGAGCTTTAAGGTGCTCAACACTAAATTGTCTTTATACATAGAGCGAACCTAATGGAGCTTTAAGGTGCTCAAGACTAAACTGTCTTTATACATAGAGCGAACCTAATGCAGCTTTAAGGTGCTCAACACTAAATTGTCTTTATACATAGAGCGAACCAAATGCAGCTTTAAGGTGCTCAAGACTAAACTGTCTTTATACATAAAGCGAATCTAATGGAGCTTTAAGGTGCTCAAGACTAAACTATCTTTATACATAGAGCGAACCTAATGCAGCTTTAAGGTGCTCAAGACTAAACTGTCTTTATACATAGAGCGAATCTAATGGAGCTTTAAGGTGCTCAACACTAAATTGTCTTTATACATAGAGCGAACCAAATGCAGCTTTAAGGTGCTCAAGACTAAACTGTCTTTATACATAGAGCGAATCTAATGGAGCTTTAAGGTGCTCAACACTAAATTGTCTTTATACATAGAGCGAACCTAATGCAGCTTTAAGGTGCTCAAGACTAAACTGTCTTTATACATAGAGCGAATCTAATGGAGCTTTAAGGTGCTCAACACTAAATTGTCTTTATACATAGAGCGAACCAAATGCAGCTTTAAGGTGCTCAAGACTAAACTGTCTTTATACATAGAGCGAACCTAATGCAGCTTTAAGGTGCTCAACACTAAATTGTCTTTATACATAGAGCGAACCAAATGCAGCTTTAAGGTGCTCAAGACTAAATTGTCTTTATACATAGAGCGAACCTAATGCAGCTTTAAGGTGCTCAAGACTAAACTGTCTTTATACATAGAGCGAATCTAATGGAGCTTTAAGGTGCTCAACACTAAATTGTCTTTATACATAGAGCGAACCAAATGCAGCTTTAAGGTGCTCAAGACTAAACTGTCTTTATACATAGAGCGAACCTAATGCAGCTTTAAGGTGCTCAACACTAAATTGTCTTTATACATAGAGCGAACCAAATGCAGCTTTAAGGTGCTCAAGACTAAACTGTCTTTATACATAGAGCGAATCTAATGGAGCTTTAAGGTGCTCAACACTAAATTGTCTTTATACATAGAGCGAACCAAATGCAGCTTTAAGGTGCTCAAGACTAAACTGTCTTTATACATAGAGCGAACCTAATGCAGCTTTAAGGTGCTCAAGACTAAACTGTCTTTATACATAGAGCGAACCTAATGCAGCTTTAAGGTGCTCAAGACTAAACTGTCTTTATACATAGAGCGAACCTAATGCAGCTTTAAGGTGCTCAAGACTAAACTGTCTTTATACATAGAGCGAATCTAATGCAGCTTTAAGGTGCTCAAGACTAAACTGTCTTTATACATAGAGCGAATCTAATGCAGCTTTAAGGTGCTCAAGACTAAACTGTCTTTATACATAGAGCGAATCTAATGGAGCTTTTAGGTGCTCAAGACTAAACTGTCTTTATACATAGAGCGAATCTAATGCAGCTTTAAGGTGCTCAAGACTAAACTGTCTTTATACATAGAGCGAATCTAATGGAGCTTTTAGGTGCTCAAGACTAAACTGTCTTTATACATAGAGCGAATCTAATGGAGCTTTTAGGTGCTCAAGACTAAACTGTCTTTATACATAGAGCGAATCTAATGGAGCTTTTAGGTGCTCAACACTAAATTGTCTTTATACATAGAGCGAACCTAATGCAGCTTTAAGGTGCTCAAGACTAAACTGTCTTTATACATAGAGCGAATCTAATGGAGCTTTTAGGTGCTCAAGACTAAACTGTCTTTATACATAGAGCGAATCTAATGGAGCTTTTAGGTGCTCAAGACTAAACTGTCTTTATACATAGAGCGAATCTAATGGAGCTTTTAGGTGCTCAAGACTAAACTGTCTTTATACATAGATCAAATTTAATGGAGCTTTTAGGTGCTCAACACTAAATTGTCTTTATACATAGAGCGAACCTAATGGAGCTTTTAGGTGCTCAAGACTAAACTGTCTTTATACATAGAGCGAACCTAATGCAGCTTTAAGGTGCTCAAGACTAAACTGTCTTTATACATAGAGCGAACCTAATGCAGCTTTAAGGTGCTCAAGACTAAACTGTCTTTATACATAGAGCGAACCTAATGCAGCTTTAAGGTGCTCAAGACTAAACTGTCTTTATACATAGAGCGAACCTAATGCAGCTTTAAGGTGCTCAAGACTAAACTGTCTTTATACATAGAGCGAATCTAATGCAGCTTTAAGGTGCTCAAGACTAAACTGTCTTTATACATAGAGCGAATCTAATGCAGCTTTAAGGTGCTCAAGACTAAACTGTCTTTATACATAGAGCGAACCTAATGCAGCTTTAAGGTGCTCAACACTAAATTGTCTTTATACATAGAGCGAACCAAATGCAGCTTTAAGGTGCTCAAGACTAAACTGTCTTTATACATAGAGCGAATCTAATGGAGCTTTAAGGTGCTCAACACTAAATTGTCTTTATACATAGAGCGAACCAAATGCAGCTTTAAGGTGCTCAAGACTAAACTGTCTTTATACATAGAGCGAACCTAATGCAGCTTTAAGGTGCTCAAGACTAAACTGTCTTTATACATAGAGCGAACCTAATGCAGCTTTAAGGTGCTCAAGACTAAACTGTCTTTATACATAGAGCGAACCTAATGCAGCTTTAAGGTGCTCAAGACTAAACTGTCTTTATACATAGAGCGAATCTAATGCAGCTTTAAGGTGCTCAAGACTAAACTGTCTTTATACATAGAGCGAATCTAATGCAGCTTTAAGGTGCTCAAGACTAAACTGTCTTTATACATAGAGCGAATCTAATGGAGCTTTTAGGTGCTCAAGACTAAACTGTCTTTATACATAGAGCGAATCTAATGGAGCTTTTAGGTGCTCAACACTAAATTGTCTTTATACATAGAGCGAACCTAATGCAGCTTTAAGGTGCTCAAGACTAAACTGTCTTTATACATAGAGCGAATCTAATGGAGCTTTTAGGTGCTCAAGACTAAACTGTCTTTATACATAGAGCGAATCTAATGGAGCTTTTAGGTGCTCAAGACTAAACTGTCTTTATACATAGAGCGAATCTAATAGAGCTTTTAGGTGCTCAAGACTAAACTGTCTTTATACATAGATCAAATTTAATGGAGCTTTTAGGTGCTCAACACTAAATTGTCTTTATACATAGAGCGAACCTAATGGAGCTTTTAGGTGCTCAAGACTAAACTGTCTTTATACATAGAGCGAACCTAATGCAGCTTTAAGGTGCTCAAGACTAAACTGTCTTTATACATAGAGCGAACCTAATGCAGCTTTAAGGTGCTCAAGACTAAACTGTCTTTATACATAGAGCGAACCTAATGCAGCTTTAAGGTGCTCAAGACTAAACTGTCTTTATACATAGAGCGAACCTAATGCAGCTTTAAGGTGCTCAAGACTAAACTGTCTTTATACATAGAGCGAATCTAATGCAGCTTTAAGGTGCTCAAGACTAAACTGTCTTTATACATAGAGCGAATCTAATGCAGCTTTAAGGTGCTCAAGACTAAACTGTCTTTATACATAGAGCGAACCTAATGCAGCTTTAAGGTGCTCAACACTAAATTGTCTTTATACATAGAGCGAACCAAATGCAGCTTTAAGGTGCTCAAGACTAAACTGTCTTTATACATAGAGCGAATCTAATGGAGCTTTAAGGTGCTCAACACTAAATTGTCTTTATACATAGAGCGAACCAAATGCAGCTTTAAGGTGCTCAAGACTAAACTGTCTTTATACATAGAGCGAACCTAATGCAGCTTTAAGGTGCTCAAGACTAAACTGTCTTTATACATAGAGCGAACCTAATGCAGCTTTAAGGTGCTCAAGACTAAACTGTCTTTATACATAGAGCGAACCTAATGCAGCTTTAAGGTGCTCAAGACTAAACTGTCTTTATACATAGAGCGAATCTAATGCAGCTTTAAGGTGCTCAAGACTAAACTGTCTTTATACATAGAGCGAATCTAATGCAGCTTTAAGGTGCTCAAGACTAAACTGTCTTTATACATAGAGCGAATCTAATGGAGCTTTTAGGTGCTCAAGACTAAACTGTCTTTATACATAGAGCGAATCTAATGCAGCTTTAAGGTGCTCAAGACTAAACTGTCTTTATACATAGAGCGAATCTAATGGAGCTTTTAGGTGCTCAAGACTAAACTGTCTTTATACATAGAGCGAATCTAATGGAGCTTTTAGGTGCTCAAGACTAAACTGTCTTTATACATAGAGCGAATCTAATGGAGCTTTTAGGTGCTCAACACTAAATTGTCTTTATACATAGAGCGAACCTAATGCAGCTTTAAGGTGCTCAAGACTAAACTGTCTTTATACATAGAGCGAATCTAATGGAGCTTTTAGGTGCTCAAGACTAAACTGTCTTTATACATAGAGCGAATCTAATGGAGCTTTTAGGTGCTCAAGACTAAACTGTCTTTATACATAGAGCGAATCTAATGGAGCTTTTAGGTGCTCAAGACTAAACTGTCTTTATACATAGATCGAATCTAATGGAGCTTTTAGGTGCTCAACACTAAATTGTCTTTATACATAGAGCGAACCTAATGGAGCTTTTAGGTGCTCAAGACTAAACTGTCTTTATACATAGAGCGAACCTAATGCAGCTTTAAGGTGCTCAAGACTAAACTGTCTTTATACATAGAGCGAACCTAATGCAGCTTTAAGGTGCTCAAGACTAAACTGTCTTTATACATAGAGCGAACCTAATGCAGCTTTAAGGTGCTCAAGACTAAACTGTCTTTATACATAGAGCGAACCTAATGCAGCTTTAAGGTGCTCAAGACTAAACTGTCTTTATACATAGAGCGAATCTAATGCAGCTTTAAGGTGCTCAAGACTAAACTGTCTTTATACATAGAGCGAATCTAATGCAGCTTTAAGGTGCTCAAGACTAAACTGTCTTTATACATAGAGCGAATCTAATGGAGCTTTTAGGTGCTCAAGACTAAACTGTCTTTATACATAGAGCGAATCTAATGGAGCTTTTAGGTGCTCAAGACTAAACTGTCTTTATACATAGAGCGAATCTAATGGAGCTTTTAGGTGCTCAAGACTAAACTGTCTTTATACATAGAGCGAATCTAATGGAGCTTTTAGGTGCTCAACACTAAATTGTCTTTATACATAGAGCGAACCTAATGCAGCTTTAAGGTGCTCAAGACTAAACTGTCTTTATACATATAGCGAATCTAATGGAGCTTTTAGGTGCTCAAGACTAAACTGTCTTTATACATAGAGCGAATCTAATGGAGCTTTTAGGTGCTCAAGACTAAACTGTCTTTATACATAGAGCGAATCTAATGGAGCTTTTAGGTGCTCAAGACTAAACTGTCTTTATACATAGATCGAATCTAATGGAGCTTTTAGGTGCTCAACACTAAATTGTCTTTATACATAGAGCGAACCTAATGGAGCTTTTAGGTGCTCAAGACTAAACTGTCTTTATACATAGAGCGAACCTAATGCAGCTTTAAGGTGCTCAAGACTAAACTGTCTTTATACATAGAGCGAATCTAATGCAGCTTTAAGGTGCTCAAGACTAAACTGTCTTTATACATAGAGCGAATCTAATGGAGCTTTTAGGTGCTCAAGACTAAACTGTCTTTATACATAGAGCGAATCTAATGGAGCTTTTAGGTGCTCAAGACTAAACTGTCTTTATACATAGAGCGAATCTAATGGAGCTTTTAGGTGCTCAACACTAAATTGTCTTTATACATAGAGCGAACCTAATGCAGCTTTAAGGTGCTCAAGACTAAACTGTCTTTATACATAGAGCGAATCTAATGGAGCTTTTAGGTGCTCAAGACTAAACTGTCTTTATACATAGAGCGAATCTAATGGAGCTTTTAGGTGCTCAAGACTAAACTGTCTTTATACATAGAGCGAATCTAATGGAGCTTTTAGGTGCTCAAGACTAAACTGTCTTTATACATAGATCGAATCTAATGGAGCTTTTAGGTGCTCAACACTAAATTGTCTTTATACATAGAGCGAACCTAATGCAGCTTTAAGGTGCTCAAGACTAAACTGTCTTTATACATAGAGCGAATCTAATGGAGCTTTTAGGTGCTCAAGACTAAACTGTCTTTATACATAGAGCGAATCTAATGGAGCTTTTAGGTGCTCAAGACTAAACTGTCTTTATACATAGAGCGAATCTAATGGAGCTTTTAGGTGCTCAACACTAAATTGTCTTTATACAAAGAGCGAACCTAATGCAGCTTTAAGGTGCTCAAGACTAAACTGTCTTTATACATAGAGCGAACCTAATGCAGCTTTAAGGTGCTCAAGACTAAACTGTCTTTATACATAGAGCGAACCTAATGCAGCTTTAAGGTGCTCAAAACTAAACTGTCTTTATACATAGAGCGAACCTAATGCAGCTTTAAGGTGCTCAAGACTAAACTGTCTTTATACATAGAGCGAACCTAATGCAGCTTTAAGGTGCTCAAGACTAAACTGTCTTTATACATAGATCGAATCTAATGGAGCTTTTAGGTGCTCAACACTAAATTGTCTTTATACAAAGAGCGAATCTAATGGAGCTTTAAGGTGCTCAAGACTAAACTGTCTTTATACATAGAGCGAACCTAATGCAGCTTTAAGGTGCTCAAGACTAAATTGTCTTTATACATAGAGCGAACCTAATGGAGCTTTTAGGTGCTCAAGACTAAACTGTCTTTATACATAGAGCGAATCTAATGCAGCTTTTAGGTGCTCAACACTAAATTGTCTTTATACATAGAGCGAACCTAATGGAGCTTTTAGGTGCTCAAGACTAAACTGTCTTTGTGCATAAAGCAAGCCTAAAACAGCAATAACTAAATGACAAAAAAAAAAAAAAGCCACACACTCACATGCACGCACATCCACAAACCAGTATAACAACTTACTTATTCTTATTTGTGTTTAAAGTGATTTTTTTTTCTTCGAATTTTATAGTTCACTTTAAAGTCTTAGCAAGTAGTTCTTTAACACATTTTGCTTCGCAAGCTAAAAATTTTGTTTTCGAATTGTATAGTTCACTTTAAAGTCTTAGCAAGTAAGTTCTTGAACACATTTTGCTTCGCAAGCTAAAAATTTTGTTTTCGAATTGTATAGTTCACTTTAAAGTCTTAGCAAGTAAGTTCTTTCTTATCTTATCTTATATAATACAGACGTTACTTCAAAAAAGAAGATGATTACGTCCTACGCGTCATGCATTTAGTCATGCATATTAACCAATGACTTAAATTCTGCCAAGTCACTGGTTTTTCTGGCTAGCTCAGGCAACCCATTCCATGCTCTAATAGCACTAGGGAAGAAAGGAGTATTTGTACAAATTTGTCCTAGCATATGGGACGAGGAATGTGCCTTTATTTTTGTGTCTTTCAGAGTATTTTGTTAAATTTTGTTTTTGTATTTGAAGATTATGGTTCAGTGTTTTATGTATAATTGCTACTTTACTTTTGAGTCTTCTGTCCTGAAGGCTTTCTAAATTTAGTGATTTTACTAATGGTGTTACCCTAGTCAAATGTGAATATTCGTTTGTTATGAATCTCACTGCTCTATTTTGTGTTTGTTCCAGTTTCTTAATGTTTTCTTGAGTTGAGGGGTCCCACACGGTGGATGCATATTCTATTATTGGCCTAACCAAGGTTAAATAACATTTTAGTTTTAAGTTCTTATTTGATTTATAGAAATTTCTTTTAATAAACCCTAATGCTTTGTTGGATTTTTTTTATAGTTTCATCAATATGTGGATTCCATGCCAGTTTTTCATTTATTATAACACCTAGGTATTTTGCATTTTTAGTCTGTGTTACTGGTTTGCCATGAATAAGATAAGTGGAATTAATTTGTTTTAGTTTTTTTGTTACTCTTAACAACTGACATTTTTCTGGGTGGAAAGACATGCTCCAATTTGATTCCCATTTCTGTAATTCATTTAATTCTCTTTGCAAAATGTCTGTGTCTTGTTTTGTTTTTATTGTTCTATATATTATGCAATTGTCTGCAAATAATCTGACTTTTGTTCCTGAACTAATGCAATTTGGTAAATCATTTATGTAGATTAAAAATAGTAGTGGACCCAAGACTGTTCCTTGAGGTACACCTTTAACACATTTTGCTTCGCAAGCTCAATTTTGTTTTCGAATTGTATAGTTCACTTTAAAGTCTTAGCAAGTAGTTCTTTAACACATTTTGCTTCGCAAGCTCAATTTTGTTTTTTGAATTGTATAGTTCACTTTAAAGTCTTAGCAAGTAGTTCTTTAACACATTTTGCTTCGCAAGCTCAATTTTGTTTTCGAATGGTATAGTTCACTTTAAAGTCTTAGCAAGTAGTTCTTGAACACATTTTGCTTCGCAAGCTAAAAATTTTGTTTTCGAATTGTATAGTTCACTTTAAAGTCTTAGCAAGTAGTTCTTGAACACATTTTGCTTCGCAAGCTAAAAATTTTGTTTTCGAATAGATCAAAGAGAGAGAGAGAGAGGGAGAGGAGGGGAGGGGGATAAAAATGTTAAAAGTTCTTTTTTAAGCCCTTAAACTTGAAATGACAATGTTTTGTCTACATTACTAGAGGTCCTGGACAAAGATTCTATAGGCTTTACACAGATCAAGTCTTTGTCTTGTGTGCACTAGTAAAGTAGCTTAAGACACTTCGCCCCAGACAAGTTAGAGCATTTGGAGAAAATAAAATAAAATGGAAAAAAAAAAGGGGGGGGGGGAGGAATAGCGTTGTTTGTTTTCTTTTCTTTTTATATATATTCACCTGTAGCCTACTTTATTGTCTGCTCGTATTACTTGACCCAATGTTTTCAGTAATAGAAGAAAAGCGAAGCACAACTTTCAGAACTTACTTTCTAAAACCTAGCTGATATTTATGTATCTATTTCTATGGTCAAAGGTTAACGAGAGTGTCAAGTGGCCAGCACAACGATCAACTGCTTTTACTTTCCCCAACTAATGGGTGGGCGTCCAATATTACCGAAGTTCAAAATCGCAGTCTTCAACGAAAGTTGAACCCGAGACCCCTCGATTCGAAACAATGCGCTCTAGAACTCAGCCACAACGACCTCTATGTTTTATTTACACAAAGTATACATTGAAAAATGTCTTGTATATCTGCACACATGGAACATTTCCGTAGAAGAACGACAGTAATATGGTTACACGTGACGCTAGTATCTTCCTAATGCTTGATACACGCTAGTATCTTCCTAATGCTTGATACACGCTAGTATCTTCCTAATGCTTGGTACACGCTAGTATCTTTCTAATGCTAGGTCTATTGCTTGGTACACGCTAGTATCTTCCTAATGCTTGGTACACGCTAGTATCTTCCTAATGCTTGGTACACGCTAGTATCTTCCTAATGCTTGGTACACGCTAGTATCTTCCTAATGCTTGGTACACGCTAGTATCTTTCTTATGCCTAGTACACGCTACCGTTGTGTATTAGAGAGATAACGCACAATTGACAAATCTTAATTCATATCGCCTCAAGTCGTGATTTCTATGCAGCAAAAGCACCTAGAATCAATCGAGATCAATGCTGTCTAGTATTTTTTATTCTTGAATAGCAAGATTACAAGTCAAAGGCGTAAAATTTAATGTAAAATAAATTTAGGACATTCATTTGGGGGAACCCTCAAGTGGGGTGCCAGGGCGGACTTTCAAATTTGGACCCCTCCTCCCTCACCATGGCTACGCCCCTGATCACAGAAATTATAATAATAGCAAACATTTTAATATAAAATGAAATCAACAAACATATGTTATGATCATACTTTTAAAAAAAAAATCAATCGCTATCTGTGAATCAGCAATGAGACGAGTGTAAGCTATAGATTTAGTTTGGAGCTGTTGCAGAAAATGGTCACTCTTCTAATCAGCAGTCAATGTATGGATGAAATACGTAAATGAAAATATGTAAATACGAGAGCGCTATTAAGTATCAATTATTTTGGTATTATAAATTTTTAAATTTAATTGTAATCTTTATCATCGTGCACTCTGCATGCGTCAAGAAGTTTTGTGTTTCTCATGTACAATAGGCTCATTTATTGAATTCCGATAGAACTTAATCCTTCCGCAGCAGTTGACACTTATCAGAAAAATTACACGAGGCCTTCACAACCAGACATAAATAAAGTGTATATGAAGATCAAAATATCGTCAAATGACTGCAAGAGTAGAGAACTCAAAAGGACATGAATGAAAGAGAGAGGGAAAAAAAAGTGTGGACACACACAAACACACACACACACATTGACTGCAAGGTGAATGTTATCTCAATGTCGAATGTAAACGAGGTTCTTTTGAGCTCATGGTGGCAGAGCAAACGTATTAGTTATGTATTAGGTACACTCTATTTGAAAAAACAAACTATTTAAAACCTTTTCTTTATTTAGTTCTATTTATATCGTGAAGGTCAAGGCTACAGAGCATCATACCTGCACGTTAAAGCTAGTTGATGCTAGATCTAGGAGCAGCTTTCTTGTTGGGTTTTTATAACATAGAATGTTTAAGAACTCCTTAAACATAGATCGAATAAGCGTAAAACATATTGCTATTGATAGTGATGTGTACCTAATGCATATTGCACTTAGATTTACAACTCATTCAGACTACAGTTAGGGCTCTACCAGAAGTTCGACAAAGCATGACATGTCCTGTAAGCTATGGCCTATAAACACATTGTGAACATTGCATGGTTTCTACTCTATGGTTTAAACTCATAGATTGTCCTGTATACGCAGGGGTGGACTGGGTATCAAAACCGGCCCGGCCATTTCTAAACCATCCGGCCCATAAATTGTATATTATATGATGGACATCCAGTTCTAGGTCTACCTGTCCTCAAAATCATGTTAAATTTGATAATGTATCGATAGATGTACACATGCTTACAGTGAACACTATGTCCTTATTAGGAATAAAGGCTTTATGTTTCTTTTTAATCGTAAAGTGTATAGGCCCTAAAAGGGGGAAGCTCTACCGATGTAGGCTATTACATTATTTCGGAAAATGAGTTAGATTAAATTAGTAGGCCTTAGTAGAGTCTGTAAAAGATTTTTAAGACAATACTTCGCTCAGAGGCCCCTTCCCCTGAAAAAGGAATACTATGAAAAATGTAACAATTTTAATATTGCCATCCATGCGGGCCCTTATCTTATAAAATACAGACGTGGTTTAAAAAAAGAAGATACTTACTGTGGTCCTACCGGCCCATTTGGATACCGGCCCACCTGGCATGTGCCCGAATGCCCATATAGCCAGTCCGCCCCTGTGTATACGGCAGTCAGGGCCGGCCCTACAGATTGCTGGGCCCTATGCGAAACGGATTGCGCTGGCCTATTCTGTGTAGAGATAAGTATAATTAGTGAAAATTACGATTTTTGTTAGGAAAGAACTCACGTCTTAATTGTATTCATACTTTACTAAGTGCAGAACAACGATCAAATGAACTTTACGAGCCATCTACAGTAGATGGTAGTTTTCCAACAAAACCCCCTTTTTAAGAGGTCGAGATAGATTTAGATCTATATTTATATGCCATTGACTATTAAAGTAAATTAAGTACTGGAACTTCCTGTTTTTGTTATTATTACATTTTTATTAAATGAAAGTTGACAATGTTGTTTTTTAAATCGCATGCAGGATTGGCTTTTTCCATATTGAATGACACCCCAAAATGACAATTTCGTCTATTTTTCAGGACATTTTTATGAGATTTCAGGATATTTTAACTCTTTTAGTGCGAATTTTTTAATCGAAAAAAATTGACAAATTTTCAAGGGGGGTAGAGTTACTAAAACAGCAATAACTTTTTTATTTTATTATATAATCTAACATATTTGATTTTATTTTAAAGGAAAATGAATGGGCTACAAAAGTATAATAAATCAAATAAATTATTCAAACAAACATTTTTTTTCATTAATTTTAAACTGAGTTTGGAAAAAGAAAATATTTTTAAAATTCATAAAAAAATCGATATACTGAAAGATTTAACCTTTTAATTAAACATTTAATCTATAAATATTTTAAAAATCACAATACTAAACACATTTAATCACTTTAAATTTCATAAAAGATGAAAAAATGCACTAAGAAATTGTATTATTTACATTTTTCGGGTCCCGGGAAATAAAGTTAAAAAGAGGAACCATTAACATAATGTTATCTTTTTTTTTTTTAAGTGTTGGTACTGCATCGAATTTACTAACAAAACAAAGAACAATCACTCCCACATCCAGGAAGTTAAAAAAAAAAGAGAAATAGAAAGTTTAAGATAAAAAAGATAATGAAATAAATATTATAAACTAAGTTACTCGCTGAGAGTAACCCCGCACTGACCAGCACTAGCAAAGTTACTCGCTGAGAGTAACGCTGCACTGAAAGAGTTAATAAGTTCAAGAGATTTTCATGACTTTTTTTTTTCGTATACTTTGCAATTTCAGGAGATTTCCACGAGCTCCTGGAAAATAATAAGTTAAAATGGTTTAATTTAATAATTTAAAATTAGACTTAGTGCGGGGCCTATGAAAATGCGGGCCCACTGCAGTGCCCTTAGGCTGGCCCTGACGGCTATTCACCTAATTTTAATGGTGTATTGATGGGAATGATTTACTAACAAGTACACGGGTAAATGTGTCTTAAAAAAAAACAGGAACTTCGGCAGATGGACCTCGTCTGCTTAGTAAGGTTATTCATGGTAGACTCCTGTTGCCCTGCCGCCTCTGCGGTACTAAATCTTCAGGAGACAATCACGAGGAAAAATCAGAAGTGAAGAACTTAAATCGTTGGAAGTATCAGTAATGGTGTAAGGTGCCAAATGTAACGCATTCCTTTGGATCACATCAATTAGGTCGCGGAAGGACCATGATGCTTGGGCCACAATTATTCCTTTTATACAAGGCCCTAGAGGCAACTATAATCTTCTGTTAAGGTTGAAATTAAATATTGGCCAGAAGTTTAAATTTAGAAAGTAATAAAATTGGAGACAATGAACTGCTGCAATCAAGTCTATCTAACCTCATTTTATGGTATCTGTCGGCCCTTTTGTATTTAAATAGTCCTTCCAATATCGCCAGTCATTGTCAAAGGTCCCATAGCAACATATTTTGTGTACATCTAATAATATTTACGCGTAGGATGTAATTATCTTCTTTTTTTTGAAGTAAAAGTTCAGGCCTTGTGGTCTATAGGGCAGATGATGTAAAGATCATGTTTCTGTGGCCTACGGGTAACGAGGGTGTCATGCAAAATGACCAACCACCTTTTCTTTTGCCCAACTAATGTCAGGTACCCATTAGAGCTGGGTAAACTCAGAGGCGCCCAAAAAATTTTTTTTTAAAAATCCCAGTCTTCACCAGGATTCGAGCCCGGGACCTCTATTCGGAAGCCAAACTCAGCCACCGTGCCTCCTTTATTTATTTATTTGTTTAAAGTAACTTCTGTAATATATAAGATAAGATATTTAAAAGAAAACGTCAAGTTAAAATGAACTATCATTGCCAGTTGACAAATTATCTGAAAAGGGTTTAATAAATGCTATCATTAATAACACTTATTTGTTACCTCTAGCCCGCCTTAAAATCTTTTAAATTAATAGGTTTTGATTACAAAGTTAATAAACCTATTATTATTTTTTAAGCCTCTAAAATTGAATATGCAACTGAAAATGAGACAACATACGTCTGCTGAAGTACAGCATGGCGGCTCTTTTATTTTTTATTGATAGGGCTTACATTTTTCAGATAGATCATTTTACGCTTTAGGTTTAAGAACTATATTTTTTTTTTTAAAGTACCACTTGAAAAAAAAACATGATCTGACAAACTATGGTGTAAACGTTAGATTTACATCTAAATAAATGGAAGTTTTTTGTTTGTTTGCTCTCAAATCAATTTTGCAAAGAAGCCAGGCCAGTGCGCACGATCCTGCGTAGATAAAAACATTTTGTTGAATGAAGTTCCCTGCCAAAAAGACCGCAGTGTTCATCAAAGTAAATGCGCAATAGAAAATAGAACAGAAACCTTGTCCTGTGCAAAGGTGAGTTCTGACGCAAGACATATCTGGAGCAGACGAGGTGTGTGTGTGAGTGTGTGTGCGTATGTGTGTTTGGCGTCAGAGTTGATTAAAAACACGAACGTGCCCGTCTTGCTATCACGTGATGATAGATGGAACAAAACAATAACATCGAGGCATTAGAGAAGTCAGAATCAGAAATCAAAGAACTTTAAACACACACAATTTCATAATTGGTCTTGCAGGCTTAGGCCACATTAATAGCATGTTCTATAGATCAACATTTCTTGGATAGGAGTCAGCCAATCCCCAAAGTCTGAGAAGTTTTGGCGGGAGAAGCTTTTGGAGGCATGACAAAAGTATGAGTGATGAAATGCGTAGATATTTTAGGAGAGGAAGAAAGTGGGCCTACATGCCAGACAGCACTTAGATTGTCTGCATCCTATCAATAAGCATTTTAGTCTTTTGGTAGGAAATTATAAGGTCATCGAAGCATTTAGAGTGAAGATTTGTACGGTGTATTTTAAACAAAGTTGTCGCCATTTTGTTTGCATTTCAATTCATACGATTCGGTTTACATTATATATGCAATAAAATATGATTGCATTGAGGGAAGAAAAAAAAAAGAGAAATCGATAATGAGAAATGTAGGGCTGATATAAGGTAACCTAAATAAAAGTGTAGGAAAAGAAACAAAAAAATTAAGATTGGGAGAGACTTGGAAATTAATAGACAAACAATAAACAATGTCTATACACCAAAATGCTGGCCACCGGTATTTATATTTATTTATAAATATTTATACATATATTATTGGTCACTTTTTTTTTCCCTTTGGAGGACAGTCCTAGTTCACATATACCACACCCCCGGATGTAACCGCTCCCCACTTTGTCTTACAGCTACATCGTTTGATTGTCTCAAGAGCTGAGCCGAAGACGTGTAAGCCTGCTTGAACAAACCGTTCTGTCTGGAAGAGGTCCAAGTCAATGAAACATTGTTCTTTCCGATGTATCTGGTACTCCGGGCTCATGGATTAGAATGCATGGCCGAAGGCCGAGCGCCCCAGGAACCCCCGCCATTTTCCAATGTTGTACCAAGCTAGCCGAGCAGGACTCGCCATTATTGTAACGGTCCCTTGAGGAACGCGCATGGATTATCGACAAGGACGTGAAAGCTCCGCACTGTGCAATGGGAAAGCTCTCGTATTCCCTTAGACACTTCCACAGGAGTTTTGTTTTGCTATTCATTTAGCCTAATTACTTCCTTAAGTAATCGTTTCCACCCGAGTGCCACGTTGAGGCAGAATAGCGTACCCGGGTACAGCTACACCTAACCATGGGAAAGGCTCTGAGAGCCAACCCCCTGAAATAAATCAGGAGCTGGTGACCCTTGGCAGTTTTCTGCACTCAGCGCTACAACCTGGCAGAACCTTAGACGGTACCGACCCCAAACTTTATTGGATATTAGCTGTATATATATATATACATACTACTACAGAAGAAGTCCAACATATATTCCTATTATATAGGTCTAAGACTGCAAGCTTTTCGCTGAAACTTGAGTTTCCTTTACTTTATAGAATTTGAATCTCTTTATACATCTTGATCGATTTTGAAATCCTTCATTTTGATGAGTTCATAGAGTATAACTACAGAAAGGAAACAAAAAAAGAAATGCAATGTGAACCTTTGACCCTTTTAGCCGTCAGTCAGTGCTCTTTATCAGAGCCAATTGGAATCAGTACGAAACTGTGTGAGTGTGTGTGTTGTTGTGTGGTGAGTTGTATGTACCAATGTTAGATTTTTTTTTTATGTTTGTATCAGCACTGGAATTAATTTCCTCGCTTTACGACCGGGTTACACAACAGGTAGACCAAAATGACAATGTCATGCAACAGACTGGGTCGTAAGCTAAACACAAAAGGATTTACCTGGCATTTGTTTGGATTTTTTTTTATTTGCAGATGTGTTGGCCAATTTTTTATGTTTTATTACTGGTGCCTTGATTCTTGAACTAGAGAGTAGATCTGGTCTATTAAACTGCTATCTGGTAGATCTTTTTGGTCTATATATCTGGTCTGAGGCACAGTGGCTGAGCGGTAAAGCACTTGGCTTCTGAAGCAATGGTCCCGGGTTCGAATCCTGGTGAAGACTGGGATTTTTAATTTCGGGATCTTCGGGCGCCTCTGAGTCCACCCAGCTCTTATGGGTACCTGAGTCCACCCAGCTCTTATGGGTACCTGAGTCCACCCAGCTCTTATGGGTACCTGAGTCCACCCAGCTCTTATGGGTACCTGAGTCCACCCAGCTCTTATGGGTACCTGAGTCCACCCAGCTCTTATGGGTACCTGAGTCCACCCAGCTCTTATGGGTACCTGAGTCCACCCAGCTCTTATGGGTACCTGAGTCCACCCAGCTCTTATGGGTACCTGAGTCCACCCAGCTCTTATGGGTACCTGAGTCCACCCAGCTCTTATGGGTACCTGAGTCCACCCATCTCTTATGGGTACCTGAGTCCACCCAGCTCTTATGGGTACCTGAGTCCACCCAGCTCTTATGGGTACCTGAGTCCACCCAGCTCTTATGGGTACCTGAGTCCACCCAGCTCTTATGGGTACCTGAGTCCACCCAGCTCTTATGGGTACCTGAGTCCACCCAGCTCTTATGGGTACCTGAGTCCACCCAGCTCTTATGGGTACCTGAGTCCACCCAGCTCTTATGGGTACCTGAGTCCACCCAGCTCTTATGGGTACCTGAGTCCACCCAGCTCTTATGGGTACCTGAGTCCACCCAGCTCTTATGGGTACCTGAGTCCACCCAGCTCTTATGGGTACCTGAGTCCACCCAGCTCTTATGGGTACCTGAGTCCACCCAGCTCTTATGGGTACCTGAGTCCACCCAGCTCTTATGGGTACCTGAGTCCACCCAGCTCTTATGGGTACCTGAGTCCACCCAGCTCTTATGGGTACCTGAGTCCACCCAGCTCTTATGGGTACCTGAGTCCACCCAGCTCTTATGGGTACCTGAGCCCACCCAGCTCTTATGGGTACCTGAGCCCACCCAGCTCTTATGGGTACCTGAGCCCACCCAGCTCTTATGGGTACCTGAGCCCACCCAGCTCTTATGGGTACCTGAGCCCACCCAGCTCTTATGGGTACCTGAGTCCACCCAGCTCTTATGGGTACCTGAGTCCACCCAGCTCTTATGGGTACCTGAGTCCACCCAGCTCTTATGGGTACCTGAGTCCACCCAGCTCTTATGGGTACCTGAGTCCACCCAGCTCTTATGGGTACCTGAGTCCACCCAGCTCTTATGGGTACCTGAGTCCACCCAGCTCTTATGGGTACCTGAGTCCACCCAGCTCTTATGGGTACCTGAGTCCACCCAGCTCTTATGGGTGCCTGACATTAGTTGGGAAAGCGTAAAGGCGGTAGGTCGTTGTACTGGCTACATGACACCTTCGTTAACCGTAGGCCACAGAATCAGATGAGCTTTACATCATCTGCCCTATAGACGACAAGGTCTGAAAGGGGTACTTTATTTTACTTTACTATTTATCTGGTCTATGTATCTGGTCTATTTATCTCATCTTCTTATCTTATATAATACAGACGTTACTTCAAAAAAGAAGATGATTACGTCCTACGCGTCATCCATTTAGTCTATTTATCTGGTCTATTTATCTGGTCAAACAGATATTTATTTATATTATATCTTGACTGGACATGGAGATCTTTTAACACTAGAAAAAATGTCGTGAATTTTTTTTTTTAAAGTTGAAACAAGGCGTTGTTTTGTAAAGTAACCAGAAGAAGTATTTATTTTTTTTGTTTTTCAACCCTAATTTAACCTATGGAAAATTATTATTAATGTTTAGATCCAAAACTAGTAATTAAACATCGAAATAAGAGCACTCTCATCTCATAATTATTATTTTGCAATTTTTAAATACATAATCTAAAAAGATCTAGGTAATCAATCTATTTAAATGTTCCATATTAAGTCTATAGACGTGAATTATTTCGATCTAGGATTGGCGAAATATTATCTTAATGGAAACTAACAGGAAATGGCTTTGTTTCATGAACTTGCGTGAATATATAGTTCTCTGATTAATGCATAACAATATATATATATATATAGGTCTGTGAGTTGATCACTCGCGGATAAGAATTTTTTTCCGCTTTCCAGTCTTGATATAATATAAATATATAGGTATGAGGTTCATATGTTATTTTACTTTGTTGTCTATCTTATAAGCGCCATCTGTTGCAAAGATGTTAATTCTTACATTCGTATATAATCATTAACCCAGCAATTACAGAGTCAGAGTGCTCACTGGTGGTTCATTTGAAGAAGCCATTAAAATAAGTGATCTGACATTCTTGTGGAATGACTCACTTGAAATAGTCTAGAAAAATATATTGTCCCAGGCAATCTTTCAGACAGCTAAAGAACAAAGAACGGGAGCATTCGAACAGCTACTGCCTTATTAAATCCCCAGATTTTTACACTAGATAGTCTTCCTGGTCCAAGTAAAACTGAACTTTAAACCCTTACAACAAATCAAATGGTTTCTATATCAAATCATGACAGTACTTATCAATCTAAATTAAAACGGCAAGGAAGTTATTCTTCAATGGACCAAAATGCAAACACATGTAGAAATGATGAAGGAACTGGCCAAACAATAAGCAGTCGCTTCATCTGGACAACCTAAAATATTTATCCTCAAGATAAGGGCCAGCCCAATGCTTCTGGATGATGAAAATCAGAAGCGGCGACGCAAGTGTCAGTGGAAAGATAACAGAAGGCTGAGCACTTCTTCATGACTGAATTCTTGATCAGGAGAAGCACCATCGAAACATTGGCATCAGGATCTTGTTTCCCATATCATAGATAAACTTTAAGGATAACGCCTGATCTGGAATCTACTGCGTAGTTCATTTCAGATCTAGATCTTGTACTAGTCAGTAGTTATTTGACCCGTCAACGTTGCAATTGGAAACGAAAAGAAGTTCCGTGTTTTACTGAGCAGACGAATTCTAAATCGTTTTCATTTTCACGTGAAATCATTTTTGTTATATAGCTACACATATTTATGTCTTAAGGTAGTTCACAATTTTTGTTTCTTTTCATACACTTTTATCTTATAGCAATATCTGAAAAAGTGCAATATCTGAAAGCTTGTAACATTCTTTGGAAAAAAAAAACAAAGAGCGTAAAAAAAGGACAACAGAGAGAGAGAGAGAGAGAGAGAGAGAGAGAAAGAAAATGTTAAAACGTTTTATAGACCGCATTGTAAGCTTATGATTTTCTTACAAGGGCAGGCCTTTAAGAGCATTGATCTAATAGCACCAAGCATAAGTAAATGTAAATAGTGGTCTCTGTTGGTTATAGTGATTCCTAGAACACTGTCACACTCTTATTAGGATGATTCCATCTTAAGGACTCCTAGTATCCAATTTTATGGATGTTATTTACACAGTTCAATTGCCGTTTTTCTGAAACTTTGAAGCAAACTGAAATAGAAATAGTAGATATCAACTCAGGCGAGGTGTTCTCTCTTTCGTGAAACTCTCAGAAATCTCTCTCTCTCTCTCTCTTAGAATTTTCTCTCTCATATTTTTTTTATTTCTTTCTCTCTCTCTCTCTCTCTCTCTCTTTATCAAATACCTCTATCTCCTCTCCATCTTTCCCTGTCAGAACTTCCTCTTTCTTTCTATCTTTTCTCTCTTTCTCTTTCTCTCTCCCTCTCTTTCTCTCTCCTCTCCATCTTTCCCTGTCAGAACTTCCTCTTTCTTTTCTCTTTCTCTCTCCCTCTCTTTCTCTCTCTCTCTTTCCCTTCCTTCCGTCTCTTTCTTACTCTCTTTCTTTCTCTCTCCCTCTCTTTCTCTCTCCTCTCCATCTTTCCCTGTCAGAACTTCCTCTTTCTTTTCTCTTTCTCTCTCCCTCTCTTTCTCTCTCTCTCTTTCCCTTCCTTCCGTCTCTTTCTTACTCTCTTTCTTTCTCTCTCCCTCTCTTTCTCTCTCCTCTCCATCTTTCCCTGTCAGAACTTCCTCTTTCTTTCTTTCATTTCTCTCTCTCTCTCTCTCTCTCTTAAAATATATCGACTAAAAAAAATCCTCATTTTTTGTTAAGTTGCCAACATTTAAATCTTGGCACCTACCTGAGATTTACCTGGGCAATTCTCAAGATAAACTCTCTTTGTTGCGAATTGGACGTATGCCAATAATAGGTCAACGATTCAATGTTGGATCCTCTGGGGTGCAATATTGTCAGCTGGTATGACTTAGCCGGCTGCGGCCTTGACACAGTTCACACATCTTGAACTTTAGTGCCGGACTGAAAAGATCAATATATATATATAATACACGATCTAATTACACGTATGTACAGAAATATCTTTGGACGATGCAACACGCCCTTACATTTTTGTTTGACAAAACTAAATATTTAGATAACTGGACACTCTATATACTCTGAAATATTTAGATAACTGGACACTCTATATACTCTGAAATATTTAGATTACTGGACACTCTATATACTCTGAAATATTTAGATTACTGGACACTCTATATACTCTGAAATATTTAGATAACTAGACACTCTATATACACTAAAATATTTAGATAACTGGACACTCTTTATGCTCTAAAATATTTAGATTACTGGACACTCTATATACTCTAAAATATTTAGATTACTGGACACTCTATATACTGTAAAATATTTAGATTACTGGACACTCTATATACTGTAAAATATTTAGATTACTGGACACTCTATATACTCTAAAATATTTAGATTACTGGACACTCTATATACTCTAAAATATTTAGATTACTGGACACTCTATATACTGTAAAATATTTAGATTACTGGACACTCTATATACTGTAAAATATTTAGATTACTGGACACACTATATACTGTAAAATATTTAGATTACTGGACACTCTATATACTGTAAAATATTTAGATTACTGGACACTCTATATACTGTAAAATATTTAGATTACTGGACACTCTATATACTGTAAAATATTTAGATTACTGGACACTCTATATACTGTAAAATATTTAGATTACTGGACACTCTATATACTGTAAAATATTTAGATTACTGGACACTCTATATACTGTAAAATATTTAGATTACTGGACACTCTATATACTGTAAAATATTTAGATTACTGGACACTCTATATACTGTAAAATATTTAGATTACTGGACACTCTATACACAGTTCGCGTTTCTCAACTTCAAAAGACATTATACATTGACAAGAGTTAATAAACCCTTTCAACACTTCAAGTGGTGAGAGTGTCTTATTTCAAGCTGCGGTCTTCGTTTTTACATAACGGCTTTATTGGTAACTTCCGATCTACTTATCAGTGGCAGGGTTGGGCAAGGAAAGAAGAACTTTTATTTTTTTTGTTTTGGTGGAGGGTGGAAAAAGGGGGGAGGGGGTAGAATGCAAACTATTTTATTTCACTTAATCGAATAATCATATTTCTTGTGTTTTGTTGGTTGGAACTGGAAGAGTAACAGAAATAAGTGTTCTCTCCTTTTTTTTTCTCGTACTTATCTCGACAGGTAAACTGATCTTAATTAGCTATATCTTAATTAGTTATGTATACATGTCAGTGGGTGTGTGTGCTAAAGTATGCACACTATTTCACGCCCACGTTAAGACATCAACTAAATCAAGATAGTGGGAGGAGATTTTGAGATCTTTTTGTTTTGCGAAAACAATAGAATTTGTACTGTACATAGGAGGCCTACAGTAGATCAGCAAGCCAATGAAGACGATATCGAAATAGACTAAGGAATAAGGATACCAGGATATCGAAATAGACTAAGGAATAAGGATACCAGGATATCGAAATAGACTAAGGAATAAGGATACCAGGATATCGAAATGAACTAAGGGATGAGGATAACAGGATATCGAAATGAACTAAGGGATGAGGATAACAGGATATCGAAATGAACTAAGGGATGAGGATACCAGGATATCAAAATGAACTGAGGGATGAGGATACCAGGAGGATAGTTTTTGTTCAAGGCTCACGTAGCACGTTCGTGAACAATAAATAACAACCTTGTTCAGATTTCTAGTTCCTTAGTTCTAGCAAGAATGTTGAAGCTTGAAGAAGAAGGTGGCTCCACACAAAAAAAAATCTGCTAGGGCCTCCACTTACTTAACTCCGGCACTGCATCTGGCTGCCTGTCGTTCAGATTTATCAATGGTCCAGGGTTCAAACCCTGCCCGCTCCCATCCCCCGTCGTCCTGCAGGAGGTTTGGACTAGGAAGTAATTATCTTCAACTCTGAAGGAACATCCGAAACATGTAAAACAAACATTTTTCTATAGGGCTAAAATATATATTTTATGTTCTGCGGCCATTTTTTTCCCTTGCAAAAAAAAACTTCAGACACACAGACACACTCCGTGAAAACAATCAAGCACATTTTGATATTGTCAAAACTTGCGCCGTATTCACTTGGCAACTTGCGCGAACTTATTTCACGTGATCTACATCTCAGAGTTGGCAGCTTTCCCATCTCTTTCTCTCTCTCTCTCTCTGTCTATCTATTTCTATCTCTCTCTAGCTTCAGCAGTTAGGCAAGCTGCCAACTCCGGCATGGCTAAAATCCCGACATTAAGGTGAAAAGTGTAACTTTATAAATAACCTGACCTTCTACCTTAACACCCTAACTAGTTTCTGTGGTATTTTGGCAGCTTGATTGCAATGGCTGAAAGTATATAGTCTCTAGATTTCAAGTTCTCTCCATTTTTTACACTGGTTGTGATGAATTTTAAGACTGAAGCCTAAGCACTGTGAATAACTGGGTTTTTTTTTTTTCAAGAATCCACAATTTTTCGGTCTATTTTTGTACACTGGTACCGTTGGTACCTATTACCTATTGGTAATCAACGGTCGATCCTTCCCGCTCGCAACTGCCAATCCCAATGTGTTCTTATGAAAGTGATAATAATCATAGAGGCCTTGTGTATAGCCTACTACTGTCTGATTGTCCCAGTTCTAAATGGTTGCAGGACATAGAGGCCTTGTATAGACTGTGTGTCCCAGCACTAAATGGTTGCAGGTCATTTGAATTACGCTAGGCCCTATAGTAATTTCATCATCCTAACTGCATAGCCACCAACCAATCGCTAACTTCTTCTCACTGTCACCTTGGAAACAAACACATACACACTCTATAACAAGAGGGGATGTACAATACAGTAGAACGTCGTTTATCCGAACGTTTATTATCCGGAGCGTCAAATATCCGGACCAGTTGTTTTTTTTTTTTTTTTATCAACCACATGTACTGTGATGCACATATACTGTATGAATACGAAAAATAAGTGATTATTTTCCACAATAAAGGTAAAATTGCGACATTTGTCACCTATTTTGCTCGTTCTTCACGCACGTGTCCCGCATGTGATGATTTTCAATATTCGTATAGTGTCCGGTTGCATATACTGCATGGATCGCTTCGGTTTTCGGTTATCCGAACAATCGCGTATCCGAACGGTGTCCGGTCCCAATTGAGTCGGATAAACGACGTTCTACTGTAATGTTTCTTATCTTCTTATCTTATATAATACAGACGTTACTTCAAAAAAGAAGATGATTACGTCCTACGCGTCATGCATTTAGTCATGCATATTAACCAATGACTTAAATTCTGCCAATCACTGGTTTTCCTGGCTAGCTCAGGCAACCCATTCCATGCTCTAATAGCACTAGGGAAGAAGGAGTATTTGTACAAATTTGTCCTAGCATATGGGACGAGGAATGTGCCTTTATCTTTGTGTCTTTCAGAGTATTTTATTAAATTTTGTTTTTGTATTTGAAGATTATGGTTCAGTGTTTTATGTATAATTGCTACTTTGACAAAGCAGTACCCTTGTAAATATGGTGATTGACTTTGAGAAGACTTGACTGTGACATAGGACCTGTATTGCGTGTAAAAGAACCCCTCTTTGTATCACTGTTATGAAGCACGTTCGTATTCTGGGTGTGAATTGTTTTATTATGTTCTTTCGAATTACTGTAGTAATTGTAGTCTCGGGTAGTGGCGAAGTAGGCCTATTTTTTTACGGTGTACCGAAGTAGCAGAGGTAGGCCTTATAAGTGAATCTACACATTCTTGGGTGTAATAATCTTCATTTCTGTAAGTTACAAAACACGCATTTTTTGCGGCGCCCGAAAGGGGAAAAGACGCTATTAGTTTTGTGTGAAATGTCTGTCCGTCCGTCCGTCTGTCCCGTTTAGATCTCGTAAACTAGAAAAGATGGTGATAATCCGACATCACAATATTTTAGACCATTCAAAGCTCTGATGCAACAGCTACTTTTTTCTTTTCTGAAAGCGAAAAATCTATTTTATAAAATCACTTATGCAAGCAGTTTTTTCATAAAAATACACCACTTTTACAACTATTCACTATTAATAGTAACAAACACTTGAGGCTCTATATTAGGGGAGGCACATATGTACCATATTTAACACATTTATGCAAATGGTTGTAGATTTTTTGTCAAAATTTTTTTTTGTATATATTTGTATTATTAAGTTATGTACTATATTTACACCACAAAAATGATTACTATTTTTTTAAAGAGAAAAAAATTATTTAGTATGCATATAAGTCAGACATAATTTAAAATAACAATTAATAAGTAGTTTTTTTTTCATATTATCTCGTGGACTATATCGGTCACACATACATACCAGTTATCCTTTGGTCTGCTGGACCGCTGGGGCACCACACAAGATCTGTTAACCTTATTTTTTTCTCCATTATTTTCTGTCATTTGTCTTTGATAGAATTTCATTCTGATAATATTGAAACCTGCCTTTTTACCTGCCTGGGTGGACCACTTCGGGGGCCGATTTTCAGCTTGTGTTTCCACACAAACTGTCTTTCTAACCTTGTTTTTTTTGGTTTTTTTTTAGTTTTGGGAATTATATTTCATTACTGTGAGTTTGAGACGCATATATAACTATATAATCGCGAGATCTCAACAAAGAATTTAAAGGTGATTAACGTAATGGAAATGAGGAGTTTTATACTTTAAATTTTTCTTTTTAAACCAGGTCATAGACTTCCTCAAGAGCAGATGCACGTAGTTGCATTACAGCCAATGATACTTCCTTCACTTTCATCTATTCATAAGCCTGTTGGACCATTGGGGCACCACACAAGATCTGTTGACCGTCTTTCTCCATTCCTCTTGTCTTTTGCCTTAGATAAAAAAAATCGCTTTCAATGGCAGACCTGCCATTCTGTTACGTTGTCTACCCATCGCTTTCTCTGTCTGACTCATCTTCTTTCTCCAGGTACCGAGCCCTGAGGACTTTGTCAAAACAAGGTCCTCACTTGCCATTCTGTTACGTTGTCTACCCATCGCTTTCTCTGTCTGACTCATCTTCTTTCTCCAGGTACCGAGCCCTGAGGACCTTGTCAAAACAAGGTCCTCACTTGCCATTCTGTTACGTTGTCTACCCATCGCTTTCTCTGTCTGACTCATCGTCTTTCTCCAGGTACCGAGCCCTGAGGACCTTGTCAAAACAAGGTCCTCACTTGCCATTCTGTTACGTTGTCTACCCATCGCTTTCTCTGTCTGACTCATCTTCTTTCTCCAGGTACCGAGCCCTGAGGACCTTGTCAAAAAACGCAAACTAAAACTCTATAGCCATATGATTTTTCCTATTAAATTGCAAGAGCTTGAACCAAATAAAAAATAGTACAATCGAAGCTATTACTTAACTGAGTAGAGCTTTCTCTTAAAACGATTTTAGCAGACAAATGTCAGAATAGACATCAGAACTGTATTTAGAGCCCTAAAGTTTGTTATAAAATCAAACTTGCTTTGAAAAGACCATTTAATTTGTACACGTTCTTTGCTTTTAATTTACAATAACATCGCCTACTAACTTTGTTTAGAATCGCTCTTAGCTTGTTTTTTCGTCAGTCAAATCTACATCCTGCCACTTTCCATAACTTAGTTCTACTCTTTCTAATTAACAAAGATCTAGGTCGGTTCTTTAATGGAAAGGTCACACGACATTGCAGAAGAGGGGCTGTTATCTTCATGAAATGGTGTATCAGGCCGCCAGCAGTGGTGGCCCCAAGCCAGAGACATTAGTTTTGTCTGCATGGTATCCAAGTTTTGTTGATGGCGAGGCGTAGGCCCAGACGCTCAGCGAGAACTGTCATAACCCGTCTTTGATGCTATGACATCTTAGTGTGACAGGTCGGGCAAAGTCCTGATTACATTTTATTCCCTACGTAGTACTTACTATTAACGATGTGTTAGGGTAAGCAGGGCCTGATTTAGACTTGATAAGGTCCTAAGCTATTTGAGAAATAGGATATCTTGTCGGGCAATTTTTCGTGGCTCTTGTTTCAAAATGCTTGAAAATATCTCTAGAACCTATTTGAGGGCCCCCCCTAGAAAACGGGTCTCCAAATGCTGTCTTTGATGCTATGACATCTCTATACCATCTGGCCCATAAATTGTAGGCCTATATTATATGATGGACATCCAGTTCTAGGTCTACCTGTCCTCAAAATCATTATGTTAAATTTGATAATGTATCGATAGCTGTACACATGCTTTCAGTGAACACTATGTCCTTATAAGGAATAAAGGCTTTATGTTTCTTTTTAATCGCAAAGTGTATAGGCCCTTAAAGGATGAAGTTTTACGGATGTAGGCTATTACATTATCGCGGAAAATATTTTAGATAAAATTAGTAGAATCTTAGTAGAGTCTGTAAAAGGTTTCTTTAAAAATACTTCGCTCAGAGGCCCCTTCCTCTGAAAAAGGAATAGGCCTACTAAAAAACATTTAATAATTTAATAGTGGCATCCATGCGGCCTTTATCTTATAAAAAGAAGATGCTTACTGTGGTCCTACCGGCCCACCGGGCATTTGCCCAAATAGCCAGTCCGCCCCTGGTCCCCAATGCTATAGATTGTGTTGCTTATAGCTAAATTCAGCAGTAGGGGTAAGCTAAAACGCTTAAGTTGAGGCTGGAATGAATGCGTACCAAACGGTATTACCTGAAGAACTTGATAGTTTTTACTGTATCGTTTAAACGTTAATAATGTCGACCCATCACCAAATACAGTTCATCTACTTGCTGGACTCTTGGGGTAACTGGGTTGATTTCTGGCAGCAATAACATGTTTCTCTATGATCTTAGACTGGAAGTAGTAGAAAGCTTTCCTATTATTTTTTTAAATAGAACTTTAATGTATTTATCGGAATGGTGACAGCATTCTCGTATTTTGCAATCGGCCGTCTTTTCCGAAGTAAATCATTTTGTTTCTGTAGTTTTCAATTGAAACAAGAAATAATCCTTTAGTGTCTTAGTTGCATGGGCTGTTCTATTTGTATTATTTTGTATTAATAATAAGCAGTAATAGAAAGGTATTTGTGAATTACAAGCTTTTGACCGGAAATGGGAGGTTAGGGCTTAGACCCATGACATAGATGAGATTATAGGAATATTACTTTCCTTGACTAAATAATAATTATACGATCAAAGATCTAATCATTTGTCAATTGCCTCTTAAGATATTGGTGATTGAAACATTTGAAATAAGATCTATAGAAAAAAAAAAGGGTTCAACACCGTTTCTATGCATCGAGTGAATTTTTTTTCCAGCTATGTAGTAGCAAAATTTACATTTTTTAAAAACGTCAAGTAATAAATCTTTTGCTTTAACTTTACACCTTATACTGTCCAATGGACGTTAACTTTTCCTTTATACTTGAAACTTTTTTTTTTTCAATTAAACTATCAGTTCCAAAAGCTAATCACAACATTAAATGAAACAAAACATACAAAGTTATTGGAAAAATACTTTTTGTTTATTTTCAGTTCAAATTTTTTTTCTTCAATTTTTCAGTTTGTATTTGACCAATATATAAACAAGACTGGCCTATATTTCAGAACAATTCAAACAGTGCTACAATAATGCCTTGAAGTTTTGTTGTTTTTGTTGCCATGGCCAGTCTGATGGAACACCCTGAGACAATGAGCCTCATTTTTAATACATTTTTTTTTTTATCGTAGCAGCTCTTGTCAACAATCTTCAAGGCTTACATTTACAATGTAGGTCAATTTGTTAACATTTCGTCTAGTAACAAACACAAAAAGTCAACAGTGAATTAACTTTGATTATTAAAAAAAGTGGTTTTTATATATTTAATATATATTTTTTTCATATTTTTATGTTTAAATCAACTTAAAAAAAAAAAAAAAAGGTCAACCATTGCTGATGAACACAACCATCAAATGTTCCTGATATCAACATTTAACAGCACAAGTTTTACATGGAGACTAGATCAAATCAATACTAAACACAGACCTCCCCACCAACTCAATGCCCTAACTCAAATGGTTGAGACAATCAAACCACTACAAACACACCAGTCTTCAGATCACTTAAGTCCTTGGGACAAAGTTATTTATTTAAAAAAAAAAAAAAAAAACATATTTACAGTATTTTTGGCCAAGAAAAACAAAATTGCACAGACATGTCATCAGACACACACAGAGTCTCCACTCCATGGACACTATAAAATAACAATGTATTGCATTCAATTGATTTTAACACAAGGCTGCACATCTCACACTACTAACATTCTTTGTGCATAATCCTGACATAATGTGGACATATAAGAGATTCATTCAGTATTCTCCAAGGCACATCCTCTTAAAGTGGAGAACACAGGACAGTAAAACATGGACTCCCACAAGATTATGTTGCCTAGATTTGTAATACCAAGTAAGAAATAAATCATCAGTAGACATTTTGGATGCAGTCACTGACAATATCACAGACATCTTTTTCTCGCCAGAAAGTTTTTTAACGACATTATCAAAAAGACTTTCTGGGTTATTTCATTGTACGCCTACACTAACTGAAAGCTGATCTATCACAATACAACAAATAGTACAACCCATTCATGCAGGACAAACCAATGACAAAAATAAAAAACTGAAAGACAATTACACCAATAGAATCACTCCTCTGGCAAGCATCCATCTTGTACAGCACAACGGAAGATCATTTCTTAAAGTCATGAGGCCCTTCAATAACAAAGTTTAAAACAAAAAAAAAAACAGTTCAATAATGACATCCGTTATGCCTGTCACCATATTTAGAACATGTACATTTGGTGATCTTGTGTCTACTGCTAGAGCTCAACATTTCAAGTCACAGAAATCATCAGGCTACTCGTTGACACAATTTGAAAGACTCAGCGTTCACTATTAGTGTGACAAAAATACTCTTTAACAGGCATTCAGTGGTCTGGCGTAATACACAAGGAGATGAAAACAACACATTGACAAGAATGTTGTTCCTCAATTAACAAGAATGGATATGTCAATGCTTTGAAAGGAAAAAAAATTGGAATGATAAGATTCAAACCATTTTAGCATCCGTCCTTGTGATGACGACAGTATGGCGTTAAATATGTTAATGATGGGCGGAAGTCATATAGGTGCAGGGAAGTGGGTCTGGAAAGAAGATGATTGAAAAACAATCATGGAATGGAGTTTTTATCTCCATAAAACAAGAATGCTTTCAATAAACATCTTACAAAAAAAAAAATGAATGAATTGAACAGGAGTTGTAGAAAAAAAATAATAATAAAGCACTGTCAAGATTATTTCACTCTCCAGGCTAAAAAAAAAACGAATATTTACAAAGTTAAATGCTAGACAGGAATTGATAATGCCTAATGGAGACAATTATGCAATGATCTAACATGGATGACAAGTTTGTAAAAATATAAAAGTAGAAACTGGGTATTAGGTGAGCTTGGCAAATCAAACTACACAAACAAATGGCACAAATAACTAACCAATGTCAGTCTTCAAGGTTATTAAAGTAAGTTCAACTTTAAAAAGATTTCAAACATAAGTAAAAAAAAAAAAAATGAAATGAAAAAGAAACTTATCAAATCAACTGAAAATAAGTGGATCAAAACTGTTCACATGTACATCATAGCTAATTTTTAATACCACTTCAACTCTACAGCACTTTTTGATTTCCAATAAAATAATAAATAAAAAATAAATAAACTTTCAGAGCTAAAATATCGTTAACATTTATAATTCTGTCATTGTAATGAGGATGAGTGGAAGTGAGTTAACAAAATTTGACAACTTGATAGAAAACAGAGCCAAAAAAACAAAATGCTACTCACAAATGTCTACACAGTCAGTACAAAGAGTTGATGTTCAGTCGTCTTATGTGATTCAACACATCAGTCATGTCCTATTAACAGTTTATTATGACGTCTCTTAAAAAAATATTTCTCTTCTATGTAAAATGTCATGAGTAAAAACCGTCTGGATGCAAGACAAAAAAAAAAGGGGGGGGGGGGGGGGGGGTCCTTAATGGGGAAAGGGACAATGAAAGAGTTTTAAGACCGATTCGATGTTCTGCCGCCCTCTTTATTGCCAGCTCCCTGAGCTAATACAGAAACTTTCAACACTTCCCATGGATGAGCCACAGCGAGTTACATAGCATCGCTGACCATCATTCTTGTGATTCTTGTAGTTGGCAGAGGCATGGGATGTAACAGCCCTCCTCTGAGCAAGACTAGACAGGCCTGGTGGAGAAAGCTTCATGCCAAAAGATGGTCTGGAATCCAAATCATTATCACTATGGGGTTCATCATCTCCACTACTTTCCTCACTCACTTTCTCAGTCTTGCTGGCGCTAACAAAAAACTGTGGTCCTGAGATGATCAGGTGCTGCTGCATCATACGATTGATAGAAATAGCTGTCTCAGCAAATGACTCCAAATCTTTAGTGCTGTTGTTCCTGAAAAAAAAAACAACCCATAAAACAATTTACTCAAAGAAGATTGAAACAACAAAAGTTCAAAACAAAATAGGTAAAAAGTCTAATTAAAAAAAAAAAATAAAACAGATCTATTTACCTTGTAAGAATATGAGGGGTTGCTAGAGGGGTAGCAGCTGGAGGGCTAGCCACCCAAGGGTGTTTCAGAACATCTGCAGCTGAGTAGCGTTTACGGGGGTCGCGTACCAACAAGTGCTTGATCAAGTCCTTGGCACTCTCAGATACACAACTCCACTCAGGCTCTGGGAACTCGTAAACACCATCTTGAATAGAATTGAACAGTAGCTCCTGACAGTCCTGACAAGCCTCACCTCGCTCCCATCCACATTCCTCACCACATTGGCCATAGAAAGGAGGGTAGCCACAAAGCATTATATACCTAATAAAAAAAATATATAGAAAACCTTGATCAAATCATCAGAAATGACACTGTCAATATCATTTTACAATATGTAAGCCAACATATATTGATTACTTTAAAAACATTTAAAAAAAAAAAGATACTTACAGAATTATTCCAAGACTCCAAAGGTCACACTTTTTATCATAGGAGAAAGACTCTCCCACCCAAGCATCCACAACTTCAGGTGCCATATACTCAGCTGAGCCGACTGGTGTGAGAAGCTCAGGAGTTTTACTTCCATCCGAATTGTTGACGCTGACAGGCACCCCACTGGCGAGATCGAAGTCGCAAATCTTGAGTGGAACAACTTCTCCCAATCGTTGGCACAATATATTTTCTGGCTTCAGGTCTCGATGAGCAATGCCCTTGCTGTGTAGAAAATCAAGAGCACGAGCTATTTCCCGAACAACCAAAAAGGCTTCATATTCACTTAAGTGCCCACGGCTCTCAATGTTGCTGAGAAGTGTGCCGCCTTCCATCTTATCAAAGACCAGGTAGAAAACATCATCCTCCTCAAAATACTCCACAAGATTCAAGATATTTTCACTGCCCTGACACTGATGAAAAATTTCTATTTCTTTGAACACTTTACTGCGCTGAAGACTGGTACATTTGTTGATCATCTAATAAGAAAAAACAACAACAAATACTTAGAACAAAATTATTATAAAAATTGATACAACAACAAAAAAATCTCATTTCACATTACTAATTAAATCTTGGAAACAAACGTTAATTACCTTAACAGCATATTCTTTGCCTGTTTCTTTATTCACATAAGTTTTCACGGATGCATAAGAGCCATTGCCTAAAAACTCTCCAGTTTCCTCATAGAGATCTGTTGAATAAATAAGATGATATATTACAAGATTTATCAAAAGAACTTTAAGTTCTTATAAAATGGATAAATGGTTTGCACTTATTGGTAGCAGTAGAAAAATCTTACCATTAAATTTTTTAATAGTAGCCCTTCGTTTCTTCTTTCGACTATTGCGAGAATTCGTGTTAGGTCTGATGTTGTTACTATTGTTGTTGTCAAGGTCTGGAAAAATACAGTCCATATCCAAAGTGAGGGCATTATCCAACTCCAAACTGTTTGGCCGAACAGCTGAAGAGCGCAATGAGGAATTTTCTTCTATCTGTAAAGTAAACAAAATGATGTGGATTTTAATTTTTATATTAAATAATATAGGTTGCAGGCACCTTTGTTTTAACAAGGAAAATTCAAGTCTCATGTCTTCAACGCACAAAATAAAAACAATGGCTTGGACAACTCAGGGTTTTTTTATTTTTAGATGTGACATGCCCATTGCTAATTGGATAAGTCATATATATCTTAAATGCAGGTAGACCTAGTCCATGCAGTTTGTATCATAACAATAGTATTTATAAGATAGAACAAGTTCAAGATCTGATCTTTACATGCATTAAAAATGTGAGTCTTAGTAAGAGACTCAAATTAAAATGCATCTAGTTCTGGTTGTACCACTAATCTATATTTATAATTATAAAATTATTCAATGAAAATCTTTAATCTAGACTTAATATTTATTGTATAATTATTATAATAACATAATGATAAGATCTAAAAGTCATTCTAGACCTAGATCTAGAATATAGATCAGATATGATTCCAACTACATGATCTAGAATAAATAGATTTATTATAATATCTAGATCTACATCTGGATTAGATGACTAAAAATGACTACATCTTAGCAAATCTAAATATTCTGTTAGTAGAATTAAGTAGATTTACAGTCTTGTCCTAGATCTTGATTAAAGGCAGTCTATGTTCACAACCAATAGCAGCACAAGACCTAAACTCTAGTACCAGATTTATCTATATAAAACTAGATATTCTAGATCATGATTTATTCTTGTTCTAGAAGAGATCTCTATTTCTATGTTTGTCTACATTCTGATACACTTATTGTATAAAAAAAAAAGACTTACTTAAAAAAAAGACAATACAGTTATACAATATATAATATAAATTATGCTTGTATATTTATAGCATCTAGACCTAGATCTATTATTGGTCTCAAGATCATTCTATGTGACACACTCCTATGACTATGTTACACTTTCTATGTAATTCTAGTATGTTGTGACTATTACTATTGTCACTATTGAGTGACTATTGACATTGATATTTAATATTATCAATACTCTTTAGTTTTAGACTTTAGATGATAATACTAGAATCTAATAGTATAGAATTAGTAAAGATCTAGATCTAGATTATATTAAGACTAGTGACTATGATTCTAGACTAGAAATAGTGACTTGTCTAGTTCTAGTGATGTGACCCCATTACAAGAAAATAGTATTGACCCCATGAAAAGGTCAAACCTAAAAATAGCCTCTGTCCTCAGCCTCAAACAAAGCCATGATAGTGGAATATTCCAACAGCAGAATATAAACAAATTGAAATCTAGATGAGTCTGAGAATGGATAAGTAGTGTAAAACACCAGATCAATCTAAACTTTGTATTGTTTCCTTAGTAGACATTTTCTATGCAAAACTCTGCGCATATTGCAATAATTTGAATAATAATACTAGACTAGTCTATCTAACTATAAATAGTCATAATAAAGACTAGTCTAACTCTAGATCACCAGATCTGGACTATTAAAGTCTACATTAATTCATGATTAATTGTCATTGACAGATTAATAAATAATTAAATGTAGATCTAAAGTCTAGATCTAATGTAAACTCTAGATTACAATCCAGTCCTGGTTAGCTGGTAGATTTATTTCTAGATCTAGATCTAAAAACTAAGCAAATTCATGAAATAAACATACCGTTCTCATGTTGAGGCTGATGATTTGCAGATCGGTCGGCGGCTTGCAGATAACAGATCAAATACAAGCAGATTATTCCTTCGGAAATCAAATATCCGTCAAATCACAAGACTCTACGGTCTGAAGATATCCTTTTGAATTTTAAATTATGTGCTACAATTTTACTCGACGATCAACCATTGCTTCTAACGGCAGGCTTAAAGCCTTGTATTTTTATCCTTTCAATTCTTTCTTATACGTCCATCCTGGTCTAAACGCTCTAACGCTCTCTACCTGCAGACGGTCTCTTTTATTTTGCCGACGCTGCTACGTGGAGCTTGAGTCACGGGACCACCAGCCAATCAGAATGCAGAGCTGCCGCGAATCGGAGTTTACGTAGCGGTGGCGTGTTATGAACCAGGATAGTTTACATCAGAATATCTGGGTCAATCTTAGGCTCTTAATAATTTTTTTAAAAAAGTGTCGTTGCTTTCTAAACAACGTTGGTCCACGTAGTACCACTGAAACCAGACGTGTTTAGGTGTTATGCTTTTATCAGAATAACGATTGGATGATACATGTATTCTTACGCATAGCCATTGAGTTAACCTAGCCTTATCAGCTATATGTCTATGTGCAGTTTTAATTAATTTTGACCAGGGCTGTGACCTTGTAATCGTCTATCTAAGCAGGATCAATGTTTGTAAACACATCGTACGTTTCGATAGGGTGTGTCGCCTGTCACATGAGATAATCCAATAGGACGTTTCCGTTCGTTAACAATAGCGCGAGTGGGGTTAACCCACCGAAGGGGGAATTAAAAATATTTTCCATTTTATTTTTGTTTTGTCTATCATTACAAACAGTAAATAAATTAGTTCCATTTTTAATGGATTTAACAAAATTAAAAGGCACTACAGTAACAGAAACTGGACGTTGATTGTTTCAGTAAAAAGACGAAACTGATTTGTCTAGTTGTTCAAGGTACTATAATATGAATTTAAGATATTGCATCATTATGACTAAACAAAAAGAGACCGATTTCGACCTGTTAAATGGCTCTGACTGTATGGGCGTTATTACAAAGGGATTTATTTTATCCATTATATGTATATTATATGGCTATATTATGGAGTGTGTGTTTGTTGAGTGATGTAATCCATTTACTATGACTAGGAATTTTGTGTGCTATTTTTAGAAAGATGGATTGTACATGTGGTGTATTTAAAAATAGCAGGGGGGAGGGGCTGCTGATGAAAGATCTAGAAGACAAGTGTAAAGTCTAGCTGTTGAATAGATCGAGATTTGAATGAGTTGAGAGACAATTAAAAATACGTATAGTGTTCTAGATTAGCGCATCATATTGAAGCCTGCAGATTCATAAAATGGAATTAAAAGACATTATATTTTGTGTTGTTTGATTCCAAGCTCTTATCCAAAGTATGTTTGTTCAGTTAATGATGCTTAGATCATTCTGTTTGGCACACTATATGTTTGTTAATGTTGTTTGTCAAGTTAATGATGTTTAGAATATACTGTGTGACAGGCTATGTTTGTTAATGGTGTTTGTCAAGTGAATGATGTTTGTTAAGTTAAAGAGTAGCCTACTTTTACCTGGTATTTCGGATAAGCTGTCTGGAGCTACACCTCAAGATTATATATATTTATTTCAATGAAAACTTCTGTTGAGTTGACCAAACGAAACATATTCTCCTAGATATCTTGGTTTTGTCTTAATACTAGCATTACCCACCGGCTACACCCGTTGATATGTTTCCAAGCTATTGAATATTGTTGATTTTGTCAAGGACCGCTATTTTCTGTTCTTCCTCGCAACAATAATAATAAAAAGACGCACAAGCTCCAAGCACATTTCATTAGGCCAAAGAATTATTGCATCTATTACGTTGAACTGGACTAGCCCTTGAATTTAAGTATCACTTAATTTCTCTCTTCCATATGCATACATAGGAAACGTACTCGACCCTTTAAAGTTTTACAGTTAACTTTTTGCAGTGCTTGAAACCCCCGCCAGGTCTCCTCCCTTTTTTTTTCCTGTGAGAAAAACAAAAATGCAAGAAATCCTCTTATTAGAAGAAAAAAAAAAGTTTCGCAATTTCTATTTATAAAAGAAAGGAGGAGGGAGGGGAAATGGTACACGGTTTCTGAATAAAAGACAATATCTAGTTCGTCCATCGTGGTTCGATGGTGACCACTTTTGTCATCCATGGGCTGAGGGCTTTGCACTGGGGTTTTGTGCCACCTCGTGTGGCTGGTGAGACCTATGTATACCCGGAATGTTCGGCTGAACACTGGGCAGGTTATTTCAGCTGGAGCTAGTGTCACTGGCCTTTGCTTTTTTTCTCTGGCTCTTTTCTTCTGTCAGCGCTAGTTTTCACAGCGCGACGCCATGATGCTTTATCATATGCTTCCGTCTCCCAGGTGGCAGGGTCAAGGCTGAAGGCATTCATAGAAGTTTTGAGGGAGTCCCTGAAGCGTTTTCTTTATTCACATTGTGTGCACTTCCTTTTGTTAATTGGCCATATAAGAGTCGTTTTCTAGGGATGCTGGGGATCTTCCAACTGCAGATGTGGCCAGTGCATCATATGGCAAACTGTCTAAAAATGTCTAGATTAATCAAGGTATCTCCACAAACACAAAGGTAGAGGTCTATCGAACTGTCACCCTCCTTACATTGTTCTATGCCTTAAAAACGTGAACAGAATATAAAAACATTAAAAAAAAACAAAAAAACTGAACCACTTCCATATGACGTGTCTCAGAAAAATAATGAATGTTAAATGGCAAGAAACAAAGCCCTGATACTAAAGTCCTTCGAAGAGCGGGCGTTCAAAGCATCCACACAACACTGATGTAATCTCATCTGCAATAAAAATGCTTTAAAAAATGTTTTTTCTAAAAGACAATGTACAGAACCAGTTTGTTGTTATTATTTATGAAAAAAAAGACGTTTGCTTATTTTCAAATGGGTCATATATTTGAAATTACTAAAACAGTCGATGGTTAAAAAAACAAAAACAGAAAAAATAAAAAGCTGCACACCATCTCCTGGCATTGCCTAAAAATGTAAATGTTTTCATATTCTAGTACAAATTACTGTTTTGTGTAAGGGAAGTAAGCCAAACTATTTTTTTTAAATTTGTAGGTACTGAAATTCTGTAGTGATATATTGCTAGTTGTAAATTCTCGAACTTAATAAGTTGGTAGTTTGTTTTCTACTATAATAAATAACAAAAACTGTTTCTGTATATAGCCTACTGTTGCGTCTGTATTGTCGGATGTTGTATTTAATGAATAGTTAGGGCTACAATTAATGTGATATTATTGATCAAAAACAGCTCTAGATCTAGTAGTATTTATATTGTTCTTCAGAAAGATACATTTATTCTCAATTATACATTTATTCTCAATAAAATGTTATAACGAAGATTCCCCTACCCCAGTGGCGTCACTAGTGACGGTGTCACCCGGTGCGGTTAGTTCAGGGTGTAACCCCTCTGGCTATTAACTTTGGTTGCCCCCCCCCCTCCCCAATCAGCTTTATCCACTTGTCCCAATAGAAATTCATTTTGTTAAACCATTACAGGAAGCTAATTACATATTTTCATCGATTTTTTGACAAATTTAAAATAAGTCAATTCTATTTGAAAATCCTGTTGTTTATAACATTTTTCAATAGTTTTACATATTTTACAATGCATATTTATTAAAATCATCTAAACATGTTTCCTTTGTTAGACTTTTAGACGGAAACGGTTTAACATTTTGCCGTGTTATTAAGACTTTCACTAACATCTAAAGGGAAAATGTAAGTTTACCGCTATCTTAATCATTTATGGGTCTCGGGGAGTGCTTAAAAATCACCCATCGAGGTCCGGGGCAAAGCCCCGGGCGCCAAGTTTTTTTTCAGCATTTTTGAGCTTCAGAAACTCATTTTTTTTTAAAAATCTATCATGAATAATTTCTACTAGAAAGAAGTTTGCAGGTCGAATAAAATATATATAAGAAGAGATGAACGGGCCGTATTTGAAGTGTGAGAGACATTCAAGGCTGTGTTTCTCAAACTTTTACTTTTGGTGCCCCCGCCAGCTAAACTTTTTTTTTTCTTCAGAAATCTTGCTATGTACATAATTTGAGACTGTTTTGTATAACCGAAAAAGTTATTTCCGGAGATCGTATTAGAGAGGCATCAGGTTCCATATCCATCCAGCAAGTTGGTCTGTTGAAGCTCCGTTAGCTCCTCCAAGCTTTTTCCTTCGTTCTCAGCTTGTGTCTTCTTTAATGTATTTTTCTTCCCGTACTAAGAAAAGCCCATATCAATGTTAAATTATAACGGAGTGAGACGTTTTGATAAAGAAATATTGTTTTAGAATCACTATTTAAACTAGTTTTTAAAAAGTTGCTGAAATTAAGTTTATTAAAGAAGGAGGCAGCATTGATCAATAGGCTTACTATTATACGGGGGATGTTCAAGTTATATCTAGCCATAGCGCAAAAATGTCTTAAGATGATCTTCATGTTCAGTAAGAAGCCTTGCCGCGAATTTTTTTAGTTTTTGTTACACAAAGGTCGTCGCTATAACGATGTTAAACACATGAGAGAATTTTCACCATTCTGACTAGAGAATTTTAACCATTCTGACTAGAGAACTTTGACCATTTACAAAGAATCACGTCAGTATCGACGTTTTGAAATGTTTTCTGCAACGGTAAACATCTAAAAAGATCCTTATAAGTAGAAAACACGAAGTCTTTATCTTACAATATTTTAACTTTTTAAACATTGACAGTGACATTTCACAGAATTAATATTCAAAATTTGATTATAACTACAATGAACAGACAACTTTTTAACTATACCCGTGTAAAATAATTTGAATGGCTTCACCCTCTCCCCATTGGTAAGGGCGTCACGCCCTCATGTGAGAACGTCGGTCCTCTTCCCAAGTGGTGCCCCCCCCCCCCCCCCCCACCAGCTTGAGGAAAGCTGCAGTAGTTTATGCGAGTTCGTAACGGGCTTGTTTTCAGGGAGCATCCTTATCTTTAGAAAGCGTCCTGTAGCGGGCCACGCAAAAAATGTCAACATTATGATGGCACGTTAGTCGAGAGAAATTGGTTTGTACTGCCGTAAAAAACGGGGTAGACTCTAGAATCTCGCTGTTGACTAGGCAGTAATATGTTTTCTTTAAAAGAACCTTTTGAATCGATCTGCTAAAGTAGAAACGTTGGTCTAGATTAGTACAGTAGATTTGCCTAGACCATAGACTTATATATACTATATATAAGTCTATGGCCTAGACATATTTGGGTATAAATCTGAAGATTAACTTTTTTTTTTTAATCTGCTAGTTTTTGCCGATATTTAATTTTTCTTTCGGGTTTTTATTTCTACTTATAGCCAATATTTTTTTTTCATTCGAGAGTCACCCCCCTAATGGGTGTCACCCGGTGCAGACCGCACCCCTCTAGTGACGCCGCTGCCCTACCCAACTAGCCGTTCTACTTTATAACAGAAGTAAAACAAAACTTATACCGTTTATTATAACATTTCATAAACAATTGGATTACATCAGAAGCTGAAGGCGCACTCGAACTCGATCATTTTAATTTTTTTATGCAGGTGATTTTTTAATAATTGATTTTTAAATAGATTACAGCAATAAAAATATTGGACGGGACAATACATTCATAATAAAATGTTTTTAAAAATTAAAAATAAATATAATTGTTTAAAAAGTGAAAGAAAACAAGATAAGATCGAAATTATTTTGAGGGTTAGCAAACGGAAATGAAAGAACGATAATTAAGGCATGTCTTCCGAGTTCTAAATTTCATAATAACAATAAAAATTAAACATTCATCTAGATCTAGATTTAGATCTAGAAATCTAGACTCTAGCTAGATATAGATATAGATCTAGTGAGATTAGTCCCAGATCAAGATCTAGACTAGATTCTAGATTTCGTTAGAAAAGTTAGGGACAGGTCTAGATCTGCAAGCATTACTTTTTGAAAAGGACAATTGACAATTTATTTACTTTTGGTTCTTAGATTACTTTGTCTTTATTAAATTATACTTCGAATCTTAGAAGTTAGATCTAGTCTAGAAGTGGATAATCATTAAATTTGAAAATGAGCAATCCTGAAAATTTAGGTGAGTGCTACTATAATAATAGTAACTAGATCTATATTAACTATTTAACTAGATCTAGTCATCTAGAATATAATCAATAATGATAATCTAGATCTAGACTCTAATCTCTATTGTCTCTATATTATTAGTATATAGACTAGATCTAGAATCTAGTGACTAGACTCTTGTGATAGTGTTAAGACTTTAGACTTAGATCTTGAGTTTAGTTAGACGACCAGTTATTAATAAAATTAATTAGATCTAGATTAATTATAATCTAAATCTAGACTCTAGATTCTTATGATTCTATTTCTAGACTAAATTGACTAAATCTAGATTCTTAGTTTCTAGTTAGACTCTAGCTGAGTCTAGCTAGTAGGTCTAGAGTAGAGTCTAGTCTCTAGAACTAGAGTCAGTGAGTCCAAGAAATTAAAGAAAACTAAGTTAGATTTAGTTTACTAAGTCAAGTATTACTATAAATTATTACTAGAGTCTAGATCATTAGATGATAGAACCAGATTCTAGTTTAATTTATCTGATACCTCCAGTGAGGCCAGTGCGCCCCAGCACAGTACCAAGACCAAGTCTTATTATTATTATAACTTGTCAACTGCATTATGGTGCATTTAAAAGCTCACTTAACCTTGGGACTGTTGTTTCTGGCTGTATTATCATAATAAATCAAAATTAGATCTATGAAGTCTTAAATCTAGATTCTAGATATCTAAAATAGTAAAAAATACTATTATAGATCTAGATCTAGTACTATACTGTCTATACAGACTCAGTCAGTCTATAATTTATAGTTGTACAGTCTAGAGTCCAGTCACTAGTGAAATAATCTCTCTGGTAAAAGGCCCTTATAGATCTGTTAATGTTATATGGGCCAAAATAAAATTTGATAGAGATTATAAATATTTTTATTATAATTATAAACTTATATCTAGATCTAGTTTGGACTGAGGTGAAAACAAAAATAAATATGATTGACTAAAGAAATGCTCAGTTGGGACTTTTGATGTAGATCTATAGTCCTTAATAGCAAGATAGCTAGGATAATTTTTTTTTAATAACTCATAGACATAGAAAATATACTGAAATTGAAATTTTATGAGCTTTCCTCAATAACAAATTTATGCATTTTATATGTATTTTATAATGGCCTTTTTATTTCAATTCTTTCATTCCCATCTACTATATATATATATCTATGTGATATTTTTTGGGAGGGCACTTTTTTTTTCTTATTTGTACCATGCTGCTAATTATAATGCTCACATAATTTTTAGGATGGAACAACCCCCACATTTTTGTTCACTTTCAGTAAAACTTCCCGCATTTCAACACTCCCATTTTAGCCAGTGAATTCCGATATATATATGGGTACGTAACTTTTAATTTCAACTGCCCACTTTAAAATGCCCTCCCAAACACACTCACTTCTGGCCTGTGAAATTTAATATCATTTTTTTCTTTTGTATTATTTTGCATTCAATGTTCATATAATATTTTGGTCGAACCTCCCCCGCACCACTTTTTTTTTTTTACATTTCCCTAACATAATTTTGGCTCATGAATTAGAATGGAATTAGAATGGCCCACTTATATTGACTTCAGACACACACAAACACATACTGAGAATTCTTTTATCAAATGTCATTACCCCTAAAAAAACAATGCTACATACAATCACTGACTTTTCTTTGGATTCTTAATACAGAATTAAAATATATCAGAAGCTCATTGTTTTTTTTTTTTGCTTTTGGATCTCTTTTTTTTTTTTTTATCACTCTGGCATCACAACGTTCTCTCACCCAAGAATTCTATTATAAATCAATTTTTTTACCCCCCCCCCCCCCCCCCCCCCCCAAAATAATAAAGTTATGCATACGTTTCATTTCCCTTTTAAAACTTTTTACACACAAATACATGTATTCACCCAAGGTCGGCTTTATAAATCCAGTTTTGACTGGCAAAAAAAAAGGATTGTTTTTATAAAATGTCGACAAAAGCAAGATATATATATATATATATACCAACAAGTGCTGTTAAAAGTTCCACACAAAAAGAGTTTCAAAAGTGCTTACAAATGGCAGGAAGAATAATCATGTACTTTTTGCTAGATGTTGAACATGAAAAAAAACATAGAGACGAAATTACAAATTAGAATAGTCTTTTTTTTTTTTAATCGCTAAGGTTTTGATTATTATTATATTATGCGTTCAGGACACGCTTCTAAAAAATCTCTGGTTTGAACCCTACCCACTGCAATCCCCTGACGTCCCTGCAGGAGGTTTGGGCTAGGATGTAATAATCTTCCTTTCTGGAGCATCCAAGACCTGGCACTGGAGACTGTTATTTCCTTTCCAAAATCAACACTGTCATTATAACCTCACACAACATGCTGCTGACTGTTAAAAAAAGCAGTGAGATACTGAGTCACATAGGTGCGACTGGCAACACTGTTTAAGACTCTTTTAGCCTGTTAGGAAGGGCTAACAATACCCATCAAACGACCTTTAGGCTTTCATTATGGTCTTGTAACAATCCAAACAGTAGAACAAAATGGTTTGAGTGCTGGGGCAGGTCCCAAAAATCCAGTGGAGTCTGAGAGCATATGAGGTGCCCTAACCAGGCATCCCTGTGGTGTAGGCTACCCAGGCAATTATAGTACAGTGAAGGATGGGAAGCGTGGTTGAGAGGCTAAGTATGCTTGAACTTGGCTTGCCTACCTATGAAGGGGACTCAAGGTTCGACACCTGACTCGAGCAGAGTTGTGTTTACTGAGCGCCTAAAGGCAGCACGGAGAAACCTTTTCCCAGATACCCCCTCCTTCAACTGGTCCACAAATGAGATTGGACCATAGCGCTCTAAGCATGGTATAAGCATGAAAGTAGCGCTATATAACAGATATAATTTATTTTATCCAGTTGGTTCGTACTTTGCGCAGTTCCCCCCTACTGCAAATAGGAAGAGAAAGCTGTGTCTTAAATACTTTTTGACAGTTCCAGATTTACTGAATCCTGTTTTGACAGGCTGGAAAACCACCTGTTGTTGACCTGTATGATCACATACAAGCGGTGTACATAAACCACAGGGCTTTTTGAAGAGAAGATTTGAGACTCTCAAGTCTTCAGTCACCCCGAGTTTGATGATGATGATAATGAAGTTTTTTTTTTTTATATCACTATAAGCACATTTTGTTCCTTTGTCAGAGTAGTCTATCTGAATACATTTCATTTACCCATACAAGAACCTAGGAGTAAAAACTTGATACCAGTCAACAAATGTTCAATTGTAATGAAGTTCAAGGCCATGCCTTTGAAGTTTGCCCAAATTGACTTGGAACATTAACATTGTTGTTCAATTCAATCGTCTTTAAGTGTTAATTGTATGGGGGGGGGGGAGTAGTGAGGTTAATTAAGTTAGGTGTTAGCTTGATAACACTGTCATAGCTCAGTGGAGTTGACAAATGAGAGGAAGTGATCCGAGTCCTGAGTGGGAATATAGGTTTTATTTAATTTTATTTAAGCACCTATTTACTTCCTCACTTTCAATCACAGATGTTGTATTGAACACATTATTTCTTCTTTAAGACTTCATAGCATGTGCCTACATTTCTGTTTTTTTAGTTGAAATGAATTTTCTGTGATTTGTCATTAATATTGATTGACATAAATAAATGATTGACTGCTATACAGCTGAGATCAAGACTTTAGAGATGATTATAAGTGTCTACTAAGGAAAGACATTTTTGCTGGTAGTCTGATACTCTTTTACAAAGCCTTCATAGCCTCTGTATAAAAAAATAAATGAGGTCTTAAAATTTGAAATATTTAAAAACTGCTATTGCTTAAAATTAATCAAGCCCAACATTGCTAATACATGTATATGTTATTCAAATGTAGCTATCAACTTGTTAAAAAAAATTAATTAGACACTATATCTGGCTTCTCTTCCACATCCTGCATACAAAATATTTTGTTCTTTGATGAGCTCATTAATCATATCAACATTAAAATCTTAACCTCCCCCCCCCCCTTTGAAGATTAATGGGAAAAAAATATTTAACCCATTCTTTATTGATTGTCTTTTGTGATTATCTCAGCCAAACTTCTCTTCTTTATTTCATTTCCCTGTAAGGTCACAGTGTGGATCTACTCTTGATAAGCTTTGAATATTCATAATGTTGCTGGGACCTTTTTTTTTCCCTTTTGGTTTGGGGAGAGGGAAGCTTTGTCCTCCCCTCCCACCCTGCCTTTTTTTATTTGTATTTTTGGACAGTGTCAGATGTTGGACACGTGTCATTGTTTACTTATTTCATGGCTACTGCTGGACCTCCCGAAAGATTTAACATCAAAGCTGTTCATTCTAAGTTCTTACAGCTAAAAATGATAAAGGCAAAGAACACTTCAAACAGCAAGGAAGAGAGTAAGGATCTGACAAACAAAACATTTCAAAAAGTTTCGGAATAAACTTTTTTTTTTCTACAAAGCTTAGGTTTTAACTCACTCTGTCCGTCACATTTTGTACACGTTTTGTTGTCTCCAAATTCTCGGATCGGATCAAGTGGAAATTTCGCACAATTATTCATAGTCTATTAAAATACCTGAATCAATAAAAAAAATTAACTAGTTATTTAAAAAATTAGTGGTAATGAAGTCATTCTGTTTTTATAAAGAATAGGGGAGTGAAACCTTGCATTTTTAAGAGATAATTACAGTTATTGTGTGGTTCTTCTTATAATATAAGCTTTTTTTTTTGTTTAAAGTAAAAAAATTTTCGTCGTTGAAACATTTGAGGAAAAGATGTGTTGGGAGCAAATGGCTTAACAATTTTATAAGCTACCGATCACGTATGAAATGCCTCTCGGTCCTGCAGTGGCCTAAGTCGTGATCTTCCTGAGTACCCCCAGTGAGCCGTGTAAAGATACTAAAACTAGCCTATACATCGTTGGCGCCGCTCCTGTTTCTTTAACTAATTTGATTCTTTTACCGTAACTTTTGCATAATCTCTCTCTCTCTCTCTCTCTGTCTTCCCCTCCCCCCCCTCTCTCTCTTCCGTCCTCCCCCCTCCCTCTCTCGATTCCCATACGAACGCTCTCCATAATGTATCCAATGTTTAGAGGCATGTTGAACACAGAAGTGGACAGTGTGCCCACGTTCTCTAGCCTAGATGCTACCTCGTTTTATTGAACCCCCACTTGTCCGTCCGTCTTATGTGAGTCAACACGCACTTCTATTGACTCATTCTACCAGAGTTGATGTCGCGACGATCTCGTTGATCGAACGGACAGCAAGATGGCGTAGCTGATACAGATTTAAAGGTTCGAACTGCGTTTCGACCAACTTCTTTTGTTTCATTTTTTTTTTATTTTGTTTTTTATCCAATGAATTTCTAGAAAGTTATTCAGGTGTGCGAGCCTAGATCTTGTTGAGTGTGACGTTTTCGTCTTTAGCTTGTCTAGTGTGCAAGAGCATAACCTGTATATTGCCTACAGTTGATTGTTAGCATGTATCTTGCCTACAGTTGGTGATTGTTAGCCTGTATGTTGCCTACAGTTGATGATTGTTAGCCTGTTTGTTGCCTACAGTTGATGATTGTTAGCCTGTACAGAACACTGTAGTATTGAGAAACTACGTAGTTCGTATAGTATTTCTGAGCACTTTTGGCCGTTCCCCCAACCTCCATATTTCACCACATTGCTTGCTATTCTTTCTTTATTTTTTTTTACAATATTTTTACTTAAAGAATGTAAAGCGGATCTCGTGTTATTACTTCTGCGATTATCTTCAGTACGTAAATCATCTGTGGCCTGGTGCTACACTTCGTAGCGCGATTGTGACTTTTATTGGGAATGTAGTAGACACAAGGGCAAGTACTCTGTTTTGTTTTCAATTCCTCCTTTGCTTCTCCCGTCTCTCTCTCTCCATTCACGCCCCTTCTCTCTCCCGTTCTGTCCTTCTTGAAAAGTTGAAGAGCTACAGCTACAGACCGTCATTTTGTTTTCAATACGATGTGGCGCCCCATCTGGTCTGCGCGAAAAAAACAAACAAACATCAAAACAAATTTCAAAGCTTGCACTTTAAATGAAGGTCAACGCCCGTATTTTTGAAACTTTAATGGCTTACCCAAAGCTGCCACTTCATCGTTCACTGACTGGACAGCGGTCAGTGTGCTCTGGAACCTGTTGTCTTGTCCACCATGTGCAGGGTTCAGTGACCCCTTAAGTCTCGCGTAGTCGAACAGATGGTACCTGCCACCACTTGATAGCGTACACGTCTAACTCCGACGGTAATGTGCGTGTGTGTGTGTGTCTTTGCAATAGGAGCATTGCTTAAACATAAATTGTGCGTGTGTGTGTGACCATGCAATAGGAGCATTGTATAAACATAAATTGTGTGAATGTATCTCTTTTCTATATTTATTTACTTTGAGCGACGAGGCAAAGGAACTTCATAATTCATGACAAACTATGCAACACAATACACTATTTGATTACACACACGTCAAATGTAGAGAGGGGTAAAGCAGGGGAAGAACAACTTGTAAAGACTCTTGGACGTGCATGCGCGGCTAGTTTACATTAGACATGCGATTTCTTGAGACTTGTATTTAGCTAAGCCATACCTTAAATAAATATATACATACTGCATCATGACCAATTCATTGATTTAACCTGCACTAGAGCTACAGTTTTAGAGTTGTTTTCTTTCTTTCTTCAACCTATTAATCAGTATTAGGCAAATTGTTGACCAGTAGTAGGCCTAATTCTTGAGCCATTGTGGGCCCAATTCTCATCGCAGTTGGTGTCTGTGAACGCTGTTGTCTGGCGCATCAACTTCCCGCATGTCAATGACATTTTAAAAAGAAACACGGACACTTTGAGGCTGTTGACCCGCCTCCTTTATAGAGTTTTTGTTTTTGTCCGGGCGTTTGCCTTCGCCCCGTCTAAATCCAGGAAGATATATCGGTTAAGAGCATTAGTCGTAGACTTCCTCGACGACGAGGCTGGTGGCGCTGCACGAGGTCCTCGTTCGGGACAAGCTCGATACCTTGGAATCCCCGCAGAGAAGTCCGTGCTGCCCCCAGTAAGGGGTAGAAGACGCCGAGTAATCCCCCCGCTTCAGCACGTAATCTATGAACCCAATTTCCCAGCCTCTTGTTATTTTGTTCTACTCTCTATTAAACTGGGAAGAAAGGTTGATAGCCTTGTTGTCATTGGTGGGTTCATAGTGTTTGGATTAGGAAGTTTGGAAAAAAGGTGGGAAAGGAAGAAGACTCAGATAATAAAATAAAGCGTCCCTTTCTTTTTCTATTTGCGGACGATTAACGAGGGTGTCATGTGTCCAGCACAACGACCAAACGCCTTTACTTCCCTAACGTATGGCAGGTACTGAGTTTGATGGACTCAACGGCTGCCTAAAGCTCAAAATCAGTCTTCACCGGGATTCAAACTCAAGGCCATCGGTTTGGAAGAGAAGCGCTTTATCACTCAACCACCACGCACTCAAAGCGAATAATATATCCTACTAATCATATATTTTATTTGGTGAACAAACGTCTTACGGGATAAATAAGACGTTTGTTTTACATTATTGTAACATTACTCGGTACAAGAAATTAATACAAAAGAAAAACCTATATGAAATACATTGTAAATGCAATCTACGTATCAACTTTTAATTATTCGTTTGCTTTATCGAACTAGTTTACGCGGTCACTCGAATAGACCTCCGGGAGATAACGGCTTTGTCCGCATCAGATTAGACAAGAATATGTCGTTTCCAGCTGGGTCAGCATAGCCACATGACATACTGCACTCTACCTTAATCTTCGCCTCGAAGACATTCGCTTTATATAGTTATATATATATGTAGAGCCAATGTATTTTTCTTGTATTCATTTCATTTTTTTTGGGGGGGGGGGAAGTACCATTGTTTGTTTATATAATCTCATGGTGAGGCTTAGTGACACAGGGAATGAGGTCATACGAATTCTGCGCAATGCTAGTTCCCAGCGAGTCTGAAGAAAAAACTTAAAAACTAAGTTAAAACCATAGGCAAACTAAAAATGAGGATTTACTGACGCTGCTAGGGAATTGAAATAGTTAATGTGAAATTGGAGGTTCAAGTCTTTCTGCAAATGTATTTCGTAATAGGCTGGGCAGGGCATGTATTCTGTTTAGGGGGCGACCTTATGCCAAAGTCAGTTGTTGTTTTTTGGTGAGCTGAAAAGTGGTCGACGTAACAGAGGTGCCCGTCGGAAACGCTTTTTAGACAAGCTTAGGCGCCAACTTGCTCAGCACCTGGCTGAAGGCGACACCCGAACGAGACAGCTGGAGATCACTTCAAAAGGCTGCGGGATACGCATTTTGAGACCCAAAGAAAATCCACTGCCGAGGACAGGCGTAGACGGTGAAAAGAAAACCTAAAATCAACCACCGCCGGACAACGGTTATGTCTGCGCGGAATGTGGCAAAATATGTAGGTCTCAGCTGGGACTGTGTAGCCACATGCTATATTGCACTCCTCGTTTATCTTTGGACTCGAAGTTAAGCTTTATTATTATCATTTGTTGTTCTGCAAATAAGTTGAGTGAAGCTGGTAAAAAAATAATTTATTATTAGTTTAATAGCGAGTTCCACATCTCTCTGCTTGAACACAAACAACAAAAGTCATGTCAGTCTGTCTCTGGTACTTTAACAGTCAAAGTCTGCCCGATATCGCTTGGAGTAGATCGAAATGTTTGTAAACAAACCATCTAGCGAAGCTATAGTTCCCATCATTATCTACCAATGATTCATGTCGTAACACCTGTTGGCTGAACACTGACTTTGTTTAACAGGAGTTTTCATTATATTCATATTTTTTTTACAAATATTTTTTCAACTCTGTTCGTCTATCTGTCTGGGTGGACTCTTTTACACTTTGTTTCGGATCACTTGGAAATGTCGCTCAGTTCTTGATATAGTTCAGATTCCCACCAGACAACAGTCGAGGAAAGTCTGGTCACTAGCAGCTCTGCAGTTTCGAAAAGAGAGAGAGACGTGGTCTCCCGTCGAATAGTAAAAGAGTTTCTGTACTGTATTGAGTTACTTGAGCATAACAACATTTGGACATGTTTTAGCTACAAAATCGTTTTGCGACTCTCTTTTTCACATTCGCCGTTTAATTTTTTAATGAAAGGAAAGTTCCCCTTTATTTAACTTCAGTGCAAAACATTGGAAAATGTGTATGTTGAGTAGCCACAGGGCCGGTTTTAGATGGGAATTCCATTTTCGTCGGGGTCGTCACTGTGATAGGGCTTTGATCTTGTGGTTGTGTGATGGCTGTCTGGCTTCAACAGATTACTCAGAAGTCAGAAGATGTTTGACTTTTTTTGTACTGGTGTATTCAATGTGTTCAATAACTAACAATGATGTAATCCTACCACACTTACAAGATGAACAACGAAGAGTCCAGACTGTTAGATACTTACACATTTTGGTCACGTGATTTCTCCCACTTCCCATTCTCGGATCTAGTGGACATTTTGCACAATTATTCATAATCGATGACAATACACGAATCAATCAAAAAAAATTAATCAACTAGTTATCCAGTTATTATATTACATGTCATAATTAATCAACTAGTTATCCAGTTATTATATTACATGTCATAATTAATCAATCGGTGGAAATTAATTAATTTGTAGACAAGGAGTTATTATATTACATTATTCATTTATTTTTTTGTAAATTCTTCTTATGGACAGTGGTAGCCATTTTTTTCAACCAGAAAAAAAAGCCGGGGGGGGGGGGGGAGGGGGTGTGCTAATTTACTGCATGGGCCTATTCACTTCACAAAAATGTTCTAATTCAATGGAATCGACTCTCTGCGGCTTCCTTATACACCGTAGGCTGACGTTTACAGGGAGTAGTACCGCGTCACGGACTCAATATGTCCCGGGAACCATGGGTTGAGTATCACTGCTAAAGCCGTTTAGCCAATTCTTTTTTCATCAGAATGTTTTTTTCCACTTAGCTTGATACAAATTAAAAACTCTGCGAAGTCCTTGACAGAGCTGATTTCACTTGATTGGGTATCCTTCCATTCATGCTGAATAAGTTTAACTTGACTTCATCCTTTAGACCCCCACTGGAGCATACGCCGCAACAATGTTTCGCTACCGGACTCAGTTCTGGACGATTCCCCTCAGGTTCATGTCCATCCTGCCGTCTTTACTTCTTGTTCCACTGACCCCCCCCCCCCCCCCCCCCCCCCCATGTTTGCTTTGGCCTCCCAGACTTTCTCTTCACTTGTGGGCTCCAGTCAACAGCCACTCTTGCCGAATGAGTCTACATTCCAATAACACACCTGGATCTCAGTTGTATGTACCCCAACGTCTGTTATGTCCGCTGTCTAGAAATCGCACCATGTTGGTCTAAGAATATCATTCTCACTTCAATTGATTTTGAAGTTTTAAGGAGCTATGCAGAGTTAAAATTGAGTTTCCGCTTTCGCAAAGGGGCAGTATACTCTGGGAACGTCTTGATCAGGATCAAGTGCATATTTTGATTTATGAGTAATTGCCCTTGTTCCTGTCACCCATGACTTGACATTTCGATTCTTTGGCTTTTGTCTGCGGTCACAGTTGGACAAGTTTAGGGGAACCATTCGTTAGTCAGCCACGTGATTACAATAAATTCGACATTTTGTTTGTTGGTTAAATAACTGGACGTCTGGTGCTTTTTTTTTCCCTACTTGTAGGTCAGATGCTTATATTGGTCAGAGTGACCCCGTGGTGTATGTTGACATCACTTTGACAGCCGCAGTTCCGGTTGTCAGTGTACTTTTGTGGCGTTCTGACAAAGTACATGCTGCCGGCACTTTCGCGAAACCACTACACCCCCCTCCCAAACATACACACCTCAACAGACAGACACTTAGTGGTGGGGGGGTCGCTAAAAGGGGGGTAGGGACGTTGTCTGATTCTGTTGATCAACTTGTCGCACCTGCTCATTCGTTGAAGTGTTTTAAGTGTACCGGATCTACACACATACACAAATGTATTCGTCCAGCAGAAAGCGCTGGAGGGGAGGGAAAGGAGAATGCATTGAAAGAAAGAATCTGTGTGCAGGATTGAACTTCTTGGGGGCCAGAGATTTGGTCCTACAAATATGTGCCTAAAATGCGCGTTCTTGAATGTATTTTGGTCCATGGCGGTCTCAGGTCATTTATTAAGTTAAGGTGACAGATGACATCGTTCTGGTATGGAGTTATGCAAGACACATTTTTTGTTCTGTAGTTTGTAACATGAACAGACTTGTATCTTAAAGTGTATGTTTTCCCCATGTACACAGACACGTTTAGTTACGCTAAATAGATACATATGCACGGCTTTCGTCTTCGGCTCCTCATAATTTACCTTTTCAAAATAAAGTACAGTGATGAGTTACTATGTCCGGCACTCGTAGCTAGTCACCTGAACCGAGTGGACGTCCTAATTTTTTGGTAAATTCAAAACTATGACCTTTCGTATCCGCGGATCTAACCACTTTCCATTGACTACTGTTCTCGCACATAAAAACAAAACAGGATGAAATTGAATGTAAGTCGGTGCAAGGAATGGAGTAAAAAGATTTTCTTTCTGCTCTTTCATATTGGATTTTTGGCTACTTTGATTGAGCCAAGAACCCACTATGACTGAACATGGAACCTAGTTTGTTCAGTTTGACTGAAAATACAATCTGAGTGAGCACATAATCCATTAGAAGTGAACATGGAATCTAGTTTAACTGAACGTCTGTAGGTTAGTCTTAGACGTGGGCTCGGGTGCAATGAACCTATTCGTGCCATGGTTGCTACGCCACTACATGTTACTTAATTTGATTGAACATATAATGTAATTTGAACATAAAGCCAACTTTGAGCAGAGAGCTTTCTTGTAGCAGAGATTGATTGATCAAAGAGCTCTATTGGTCATGTGGCCAGCACAACGACCAACCTCCTTTACTTTCCCGAACTAATGTCAGATACCCATTAGAGCTGGCTGGACTCACGGAGGTCCAAAAACAAAAACAAACCAAAATTCAAAACCCCCAGTCTCCAAGATTCAAACCCGTACCCCCTCCGCTCGGAAGCTAAGCGCTTTCCGACTCAGCCACCACGCCCCTTTAGGTGAGTTCAAGGGGCTTTAAATGGACTTGGAGTTTAAACCAGGTCAAGGGTGTTTTGATAATTGAATATTGCAAAGAACACCTCTTACAATTTCTTTTGGCCGGGGAGGGGGGGTATTTTAAAATAAAACAAATATTTAGGGAGGATTTGCTGGAACAAGCTGAGAACCACTGACGGTCTGATCTTTTGCTGGTGTCTGGTGAAAATATATTTATGACTTGAATCCCATGAAATAAGTGTAAAATATAGACATCAATTCGCCGATCAACCTTTTTTGTGTGTGTGTTTGTTAACAAAGCTTATAATATCTTATATCAACTGTCTGACTGTTGGTTTTGTACACATTTTGAGCACTTTATTTCTCCAAGTTGGAACTGTGCGCAATTATTTATTGTTCCTAGCACAATGGGAAACAATAAAAAAAAAACAATTAGCTATAAAATAGTGGTAATTAATTAATTATATTTGATATTGAAAGGGAAATACACCTTACAGTATTGATATATTTTGCTGTAAATGTGGAGTCCTCACCTTAGATATTTTTTAAGCAGTTTTTTTTTTTTTTAAATAGGATTTGCTTGTTTTGAAAAATCAGCGCTGTTGGTCATAAGTAGGCTAGAGAAAAGCATGTTAATGAGGTGTCTTCAGTTCAAAACCAAGCGGGTATGAACGAAAAGCGACTTGGTCTTCGCTCGTCGATAAGTCAATACACGACGTAGGTCGTCATTGACGGAGTCTCAATCAACACAAGTTCTCCATTCAACACCCCCCCCCCTCTCTGTTCTGTTCGGAGGAGATTCACCCCCATGTGGTCTACTGCGTTCTACCTGGTCAGACATGACAAATAGGATATTTATAGTTTATCTTGTGATGGGAGGCCGATCAGATGTTAACCGGTGAATCCCCCCCCCCTCACACACGCACAGCCTCTCGCAGTAATCCTACATATTTGTGTGCATTATGTCATGACCTAATTCTGGAATGGACCCTGGGACTTCAGTGGCATAGTAAGATGACTATCTCAATGTCTTATCGCACTGGTGGTATCGGGATCGATTTGACCATGCTTCTTGTGTAAATTACAATAATCGATACTTAGGCATCGCGCACCATCTTCCCCCCCCCCCCTTTTTTTTTAAAAATACACACACTCCGGTTTAAAAATAAATTAAACAACTCTCTGAGTACCACGAGTCACATTTCAACGTACATCACTTTCTGCCCTTTTACCTGAATGTAGCAGTTTAGAATGTAATGTTATTGAAACCAGTTCTCTTGTTATGTTTCTTATCTTATCCATTACAGACGTTCCTTCAAAAGGGACGATACTCACGTCATCCATGTGTTCTACTAGTCGTGCATGTTAATTAGAGACTCTACGGTGTCGTTGTTTTTCCTGGCTGATTCAGTCAACCCCATTACATATTCCAGAGGGGTTAAGGGACTTATACTAATTCATCCTAGCATATGGAATAAAAAAATGTTCCTTGATCTTTGTGTCTTTTATAGTACTTTACAGTGTTTGTGTGTGTGTTTTTATTTTGTTCACTGTGTATTATTACTACTTTACATTGTATTCTTCTGTCTATTTTGTCGAAAGAAGTGCAGAGACATTATTCCTTCCGTGCTCCCTCCCCCCGCAATCTAGACTGTTCCTAAAAGTGCTCGCGGCTCACGTTTGATGCTCTCTGGTTTAAGAAGAGCGCCTTCCGTTCCCAGAGCTTCTGATCAACTTCCTATGTCGGTCTGGTCAACATTCTCTGGACACGTTCTCTCTCTCTCACTTCTCAGACTTGGATCGAGCTGCACCTTTGCAGAGATATTCATTTTCCCTATTTATCAATTTAAAAAAAATTAACCAATAAGTTAATTAAATAAGCGGTAATTAATTAATTTTGCTTTATATAGAAAATGGAAATAAATCTTGAAGTATTGAGAGCTATTCCAGTAATTGAGCGGTTCTTTCCCTTATAGAAGCGTTTCTTTTTAAAAATCTATCTATTTTTTTAACTTGTTATTTCTTGATTCGAACTAGATGGGCTGTGTGTGCGTTGAGCATAAAGGGGAATTGTGTTGGTATGAAACTTTAAAATACTCCATAGAAATGTTTACATTGACTATAATTGTTCAAACCCGCCTACAGATATTTGTATTTAACCAAGAGACAACCCCCCCCCCCAGTCTTAGTTTAGTTTCATGTTGTTTTATATCACTTCCTCAATATGTCTTTATTACAAGTACCTCCTCATTTCTCTTATGGTAACAGCAAGGAAACAGCGGTTCTCAAACTGTGGTTCGTGGACCCCCAGGGGTCTGTGAGACAGTTGTAACGGTGTACCCAGAAATATGCAAATTGTGTACAATTAAAACATTTCTTCGCTAAAAGCCAGTTTATTCGATGTGATAATTATTAATAATAATCAAATCGAATAACTATGTCTAGCATTTTTTTTTCAATTTTATTTTTAAAGTGTAATAAGAAAAATTAGAGAAAAATGTCAGTATACAATAATTCAGTCATGACAAGAATGTCAGGCGATGACTGTCTTTAGGACATTCAATACTAATCAACTCCAACAACCTGTTTACAAAGCGAATATCAACTTACTATGCCTGTCTGTCTGGTAAAAAGGTGTGTACACGTTATTTCTCCCACACCCATTCTCGGATCCAGCTGAAAATTCGTACAATTATTCACTAACATAGACAAGACATGAATCAATGAAAAAAAAAGTTACAAATTAGACAATTAATTACTGGTAATTCATTATTTTATGTAATAGCAACAAGGGAAACTAATACCCCAATAATCACAGATATGGCTAAATTTGTTGGGTTTAATCCCCTTAAATAATTGCCAACGCTATTTCTCCGATCAAGTTAATACTATTAACAATTATGTATTGTACCTAACATAGCCTGAATAATAAACAAAGATACTCAATTATTCAATTAATTCTTGGTGATTAATTATGTTGTTTGATGCCCAATGAGGGAGATAACGTGTACTTATTGGTAGATATAGTTTTAAGGCCGGTGATCTCCCCCTTCAGATAAGCTTTTTTTTTTTTTTTTTTTAATTCTTTCTATTTTGCTTGTTTGTTTGTATATCTGGTACGCTGAGGTGTTGATGAACTAGGGGAGACACTTGCGAGTTAGTCACAAAGGAGATATCTAGTGGCGATCTTCTATTGAGCTCTTCAGCTACCGAGCTCCTATCATGCTAAACTCAGTCATTAGCGGTGCGTCGTTTGAATAAAATATCTTTTAAAACGCGCACCCACACAGAGGGAAGGGCTTAAGAAAAAAAAATAGTGTGTACGAGATATGTTGCAGAATGTTGTAGAAGACTTGATTGCCTTTAGTGACTTGAACGGTCTGATGGTTTAAAATCCATTTGTGCAGTAAGTATTGACTGCAGTTTTATACTTCGCAGTTGTGTGTATGTACCGTCATTTTTATCAAATTTGAGTCACAATTTGTTGACAAATATTTTTGTTTCACGTTAAGTGTTTTTATATTTAGAGAATTTGCAAACAACAACAACAGGGTTGATTGTAGACTATTGACTTGTGACTGTAGACTATTGACTAGTGATTGTAGATATTGTCTTGTGATTGTAGACTAATGACTTGTGATTGTTTCTTTGTCCTAGTGTTTTCACAAAGACTAAGTTCAAGCTGAATAACCGCTGTTACTGTACTCTAGATCTCTCAGTTAGGTCAACTAGTGTTAATAGTAGACCACCTTCAAATAATCCCCTGACCGAAATAACAAACAATGTTTAAAAAAAAAATATTCGCACCAAGTGTAGTGATTAAGCTGGGAAAGGAAGCAGGTGGCCCGACGGGTCAGATCAGAAATCTTATCAGATTTGTAATAAGTGACATCAGTGTAACTAACGTAATTGTACGGCGGAGTCTCTCACTTTGAAATGGCGGGAATCCACGAGGTCACTGAGAGTGAAAGGGCAGAACTGTGAGACAATGTATTCAGCACTCAATGATGACTTGAAGTTTAATGTCATTTGTTTACATTTCTTGAACTCGTTGCGTTTGTTTCATCCATAAATAGTGTACAAAATTTTAGATTTACTAACGATTCTTCTGATTGTAGGCATGATTACATTTTTAATCATGACAAAACAACAATTAAAAAACAACTACCTTCAATTGTAACTCTTGGGCTACTAATATACAAATAAAAGGGCGGTAACTGCCTACAAGTTATTTGTTAAAAAAAGATGTCGAAAGCGTGTTTGGCTCACATTGTTGTATCAGTAAATTTCTTTTTGAAGTGTCACATCTCAATACTGTCATTTTCCGTACTTCTTCCTTACTCAACAATTTTTTGTTGAATCCATTGCCTTTATTTTGGTATCATGGAATAGTCTGGTTATCTATTACATATTCTTTGTCAGGTGAAAACCAACTAATTACCATCCAATACTTTGTTATAAAAATAGAAAGCCTATGTAAGGAGTATTTAGGACTGTATCTCTCAATAACCTAGAATTTATTTCCCTTTTTCGATATCAAACAAAATAATAAATTACTAATAATTTAATGACTAATTTGTTTAATTATTTTAAAAAATTGAATCAAGTTTTGTTAGGTATATTTAATAATTGTGTAAAGTTTTAACTCGATCCGAGAATAGGTTTGGGAGAAATAACCCTTTTCAAAATTTGTATCAGAAAGAGAGAGAGAGGGAGTCTGATATGAGCTTTGTAAAAACAATCTCAACAAAGTAGCTTCATGAGACATTAATATATTCTAACCAAAGCCCTTAAAAAAAAAGATAAATTGTTGGCCTACGACTTAAGCCTAGAGGAATGCGTCCTACTTGCATTCCTAATACACAGCGCGATGTAGAGATAGATAGAGCATACATTCTAACACTGAAGATGTTCGTTTTTTGTTCATGGAAACTAATTGGCTGCAGTCCAGCTGACACTTTCATCCACCTTTTTTTGTCCAACGGTTGGTAGTTATGTAACAATCCAGATAATGGACCCGATGTTTGTTAAGGGGAAGGCGGGGTGGGGGCGCTTGTTAAACGCCTGACTTGACAGTTCCTGATGGCTGCCTTCAGGTAGAACAAGGCCTCCTTGTGTGCTCAGTTATTTGATGGGCAGCTAGAGGACATTAACCTTGCGAGACGCATTCCATCACTTTCTTTGTCTTTGTTTGTTAGTAATTAAAAACAAAAAAAAACACAATAAAGACTGCCCTATGTCAAGGACGTGGCTAGGCGGTCAACTCACTGGCTGTTGTAATAGATGTGTGACTAAGTGGCAGTAACCGCTTGACTACTGATTGAGGGGGTCCCGAGTTCGAATCCTTATTCGAGCCACGTTGTGTTTAATGAACGCCTAAATGCAGCACACAAACCTCCAGGATCTCCCCTCCTCCAGATGTCCACAAAAGAGATCGGGCCATAGCGCAGAGAGTTTGCTATAGCGTGGAAAGATGTGCCAGTCAAAAGTAATTGAAGACTATTAGGAATGAAGTGGGCCACAGTGCACAGCGCTTGCTATAACGTGGAAAGATGTGCCAGACAAAAGTAATTGAAGACTATTAGGAATGAAGTGGGCCACAGTGCACAGCGCTTGCTATAACATGGAAAGATGTGCCAGACAAAAGTAATTGAAAACTATTAGGAATGAAGTGGGCCACAGTGCACAGCGCTTGCTATAGCGTGGAAAAATGTGCCAGACAAAAGTAATTGAAAACTATTAGGAATGAAGTGGGCCACAGTGCACAGCGCTTGCTATAGCATGGGAAGATGTGCCAGAGAAAAGTAATTGAAAACTATTAGGAATGAAGTATGAAACCAAAGAACTCGTACTGGCAATCAGAATGTCTCTAATTCCTGATTAATTTGATTTAACATGTGTGGTTTTACAACTGTCTTGGCCACCTGAACAAGTGCCCTTGACAATGAGAACAATTGGTCAGCTTAAGAAGACACTGAACTATGTCTGCCTCCTAGCAGACGTGAGCATACCTTGAATGTTAGAAATGTGAAAATACATATTGGTTTGAAAGTAAAATGAAAACACATACTCTGGCATTTCATTGGCTGATTTACTTACTTTTGGCTGTTCCAAATTTCTAAGCGCGTTGCTGACTGAGTGGTTAGCAAAATACTTTCTAAAATACATTTTGTTTTTGTTATTAATTTAACTTTTTTTTTGTGTCAGAAATCTAGTTGGCGAAGCTGGTTTGTTAATTTAAACATGAGAAGCACATTTTTTGTTGTCTTTCGTTCATTTGAAATCCTCTTTTCTAATTCTTCTCCCCTCCTTCCTCTTTTCTTTTCCCTTCCTTCCTCTTTTCTTTTCCCTTCCTTCCTCTTTTCTTTTCCCTTCCTTCCTCTTTCTTTTCCCTTCCTTCCTCTTTTCTTTTCCCTTCCTTCCTCTTTTCTTTTCCCTTCCTTCCTCTTTTCTTTTCCCTTCCTTCCTCTTTTCTTTTCCCTTCCTTCCTTTTTCTTTTCCCTTCCTTTCTCTTTTCTTTTCCCTTCCTTCCTCTTTTCTTTTCCCTTCCTTTCTCTTTTCTTTTCCCTTCCTTTCTCTTTTCTTTTCCCTTCCTTCCTCTTTTCTTTTCCCTTCCTTCCTCTTTTCTTTTCCCTTCCTTCCTTTTTCTTTTCCCTTCCTTCCTTTTTCTTTTCCCTTCCTTCCTTTTTCTTTTCCCTTCCTTCCTCTTTTCTTTTCCCTTCCTTCCTCTTTTTCTTTTCCCTTCCTTCCTCTTTTTCTTTTCCCTTCCTTCCTCTTTTCTTTTCCCTTCCTTCCTCCTTTCTTTTCCCTTCCTTCCTCTTTTCTTTTCCCTTCCTTCCTCTTTTCTTTTCCCTTCCTTCCTTTTTCTTTTCCCTTCCTTCCTTTTTCTTTTCCCTTCCTTCCTCTTTTCTTTTCCCTTCCTTCCTTTTTTCTTTTCCCTTCCTTCCTCTTTTCTTTTCCCTTCCTTCCTCTTTTCTTTTCCCTTCCTTCCTCTTTTCTTTTCCCTTCCTTCCTCTTTTCTTTTCCCTTCCTTCCTTTTTTCTTTTCCCTTCCTTCCTCTTTTCTTTTCCATTCCTTCCTCTTTTCTTTTCCCTTCCTTCCTCTTTTCTTTTCCCTTCCTTCCTCTTTTCTTTTCCCTTCCTTCCTCTTTTCTTTTCCCTTCCTTCCTTTTTCTTTTCCCTTCCTTCCTTTTTCTTTTCCCTTCCTTCCTTTTTCTTTTCCCTTCCTTCCTTTTTCTTTTCCCTTCCTTCATTTCTCTTTTCTAATTATTCTCCCTCCTCCCTCTCTCTCTTTCCCTCCTCCTCCTCCCTCCTTCTGCAAGATAAGTGAGAGGTCAGCATATATTTATCCATAACACAAAAGGCCTGAGTGTATGTTGAGTCGCACTATGGTGTGCTATCCTTCATTATCGCTGGATGGATGTCCCAGTGCTAACGAGCTGTTAGTGAGAGCGTCATCACATTGATGTTTTGTTGTAGCTGCTGATTGAGGAGCATCTATCATCTACTGTAACGTAGTTCTCTGTCCCCCCCCCCCCCCATTATATCCTCATGTACATTATCGCGTGAACAGTATTATGTAGAGAGATAAATGCACATTAATTACACGTACAAAACTTGGTATCTAGAGCTGTTACCTAGTATCTGACCTTAAGTCTGGCGTGTTATGTTGTAGGGTTTATTTTGATGAGAAAACTAACGGCCCACTAACATACACACTTTCTTAATGTATGGGAACTGTTTTTACAATCAACTCTATGAAGACTTATTGTTTCGTATGAAATACACTGTTAACTTGAAAAAGATCTAGATCTGAATACAATGTGTTTAATACACAGTCCAGAATGGGGCGTGGTTTGCTTTCTACTAAGAGTGTTTTTTCCCCCAGGAATATACCCTTAGCCCTGAATTTGACTAATTTTTGTAATTTTTTTTTTGACATTCTAATGGCTCTTTTTGACCGCTGGTGCCTCAAGGCGTTCAGGTCCCGAAGCACTAACATTGTCAAGGACATGCGGCCTTAGCTTACCTCGCTTGTGTCACTTGCCTTGTCACTGATCTGCCCACGTTGTAAGACCCACGCTTACATACATCAGTTTTCTAAGATGAATTTCATTTTTATTTAAATAGCCTACAATTACTGGCTCGCCGCGCGCACACAAACACACGAAGAAATGCAACCCAAAAAAATGCACTTGTTAATCTTTTCTGTTATCTTCCAATTTCCCCAACATAAAAAAAAAACACAAAGAAAAACGAATCTGTAACCAAAATGTTATCTGTTGATATACCCTATGAAGGCCATGATCTCTGAAGTCTGATTGGTCGAGGTGAGCAATGAAGGACTTGATCTTTGATTGGCCGGGGCACTCGATTATTTCCAAGGACGTTTTTTGAAGGAAAGTGATGCACACTTTTAGGTCGCGTTCTGCAGTAGTTACCAAATGGGTAGAGCGTAAAAATGAACAGTTAGTGATGACAGAAGTGTACAGTCAGTGTTTCTCAAACTTTTTGTTTACCGGTGGCGCCCCCACCCATTCTTAAACGAGAATAAATGTTGTTCTCGCCACCTTCAGATGCTGGGGGGGGGGGGGGGGGGGGGGAGGGTCTGGTAGATCGCTCCCTGTATGTAAGCGTACACAGTAATGTCATGATTGGTTTCAAGGGTGAAATGAAACAACAAACAAAAACTTTCATACATTTGATTGCTACTTACAAATATTTAAACTTTTGAAAATTGTTAAATATATAAACATTGATTTAGAACTACAATAGATTTTTTTACAAATAAATTCACCAGCCTAGTGCCCCCCCCCCCCCCATTATTCTGTTTCGACATTGTGTCCCCCCCATTATTCTGTTTCGACATTGTGTCCCCCCCCCCACATTATTCTGTTTCAACATTGTGTCCCCCCCATTATTCTGTTTCGACATTGTGTCCCCCCCCCATTATTCTGTTTCGACATTGTGTCCCCCCCATTATTCTGTTTCGACATTGTGCCCCCCCCCCCATTATTCTGTTTCGACATTGTGTCCCCCCCATTGCGTCCCGAGACATGACGTTAAACTGCGCTCCTCTTTCCTTAGCACTTTTGGAGCTCAAAAGTGCTCTACTTCTTTTCTATCATTGTGTCTGCCTCCTCCTTTCCTCAATCTGCCTTCATTGATCATCACTCTGTCTCCTTATCTCTAAATATCTCACTACGTCCTAGACCAGTCCGTTTGCCGTGGACTGCGACGGGTAAGGGGGGATAAAGAGATCCTGGTGTTTGAGTGATGGCTATCTGAGGATAAGCCACCACAACACAATACTTTGGCTCCAAGTTCCCCTAGACCTGAGGCCCAGATGGCCCGCTCTGGGTCAACCGGCTGGTCATGCCGAGCTACCAGCATAGGTCTTCGACCTATGCTGGAGGGCGGTGGCTAGAGGGTCAATCAGGGAGCTGCTGTATCGGGCACATGTCCGATGCAGTAGCTGACTGAGTATAGCACCTGTGTAGCCCTGGCGGGCTCATTCTGGACTTCCGAATGGCCCGTCCCCTTGTTGGACTCGATGGCGGGTGGGGAGCACAGGTGCCGAACTAATATATAACACCCATGGAAAAAAAAACTTCAAAAAAAACCACTTGCCCCAGACCTATGTCTGGGCAAGAGACGCCGCATGGAAGACAGAAAGGAGGAGGCCACAAAAAGCTGTGCTACCTGGCCATCATTTCTGGTGGTTAGGTGCACAGAGGAGGGGAAAAGTCTGACAAAGATGAGCCCTTTTGTCATCTACAAGGGACTTAAGTCAGTAGTGGGAGAGCCCAAGAGTGTGTCTAAGCTACACAAGTCTTTGGAACTTCTAGTAGAAGTTGATAGCAAGATACACTCTGATGGGCTTTTAAGATGCAGAAGACTCTGTGATCTCCAAGTGGAAGTCATGCCACACAAGAGTCTGAACACCAGCAGAGGTGTAATCAGCTCTAGGGACCTACTGGAATGTTCCGAGAAGGAAATAGTGGAGGGCATTGAAGGAGTCACCCATGCCCGGCGCATTACCAGGCGCAGGGATGGTGAGGAGGTCAAAACCGCCACTATTATCCTCACATTTGGAACTAGGACACCGCCAGAGTATGTGAAGGCAGGATACCTACGAGTTCCAGTGAGGCCCTACATACCTAACCCCATGAGGTGCTTCAAGTGCCAGGGTTATGGACACGGCGCGGCAGTCTGCAAGAGGAACACTGTGTGTGCCAGATGTGCTGGAGAAGGTCATGAGGACAAGGGCTGCACAGCCCAGTTCAAATGCCCAAACTGTCACGCTGGCCACTCAGCCTACTCCAAGGACTGCCCTGTGTGGAAACAGGAGGTTGCCGTGCAGGAGTACAAGGCAAGAAATGGATGTACCTTCAGCCAGGCGAAATCGGCTGTATTGGCCCTAGCCAAAGGCCAATTCGGCTTGACAAAAACCTATGCCCAGGCTGTTGCTAAGATAGGAAGATCCATAGCCACACAGACGGACACATTGACCCCACCACCCCCTCCTCCTCCTCCAACTCAGAAGAAAACACCGCCAAAGAACACACCTCTGAAGAAACAAGAAAGCCCTGTTGTCATGCTAAAGAACAGGTTCTCTGTGCTCGCTGATGAGAGCATGGAGACTGAGCAGCTAGTCAAAACCAATACTCCGGGAGAACCCGGAGACATCATGTCTGACACAGGTTCTCCTCAGAGAAACCAGTCAGACACCCCAACCTCTACCGAACTAGAGGTTGACCAACTCCCTAAGGGGAGAAATCAAAGCGGAGAGGATGCCCGAGGTGAGCGAGGAGGAAATAACCTCCGCTCTAACCAGAGGGATCTCCCCTCTCCAGAGAGAAAGACTTCCCCCAAAAGGGGGTTGTCCTCCTCTCCATCCAAACCCAAGAATAAAAATACCAAGGTCACTGGAATTAAGGGAAACCCCTCCGGGGGCCTCCCAAAGCCAAATAGCTCCAAGTAGGTCATCTAGAATAAGCCATGGATTCCAGAATTGTACAGTGGAATTGCAGAGGCCTCAAGGCCAATTATGAGGAGATGCAGCTACTGATGGACTCTGAGACTCCTGTAGCTGTCTGTCTACAGGAAACATTTCTGAAAGATAGCATCAGCTTCCGAAGCTACAGTGCTTACAGCAAGAATGTTGAGGATGCAGAGAGAGCATCAGGTGGAGTCTGTATCCTTGTGAAGGATAGCATCCCCCATGAGAGGGTTGAACTACAGACCATACTACAGGCCGTAGCAGCTAGGATAACCCTTCACAAGGTTATCACTTGCTGCAGCCTGTATTTACCACCAGGCGCTCCATTAAACCAAACAGACATGGAGAACCTATTGAAACAACTCCCCCGGCCTTACATAATCCTTGGGGATTTCAATGCCCATAACACCATGTGGGGCTCCAACAATACCGACACAAGAGGCCGTATGCTGGAGGATATCTTCCTCCAACATGATTTATGCATACTTAATGATGCATCACCGACCTACTTGCACCCAGGAACTGGATCTCTCACATGCATTGACCTCACCGTATGCGTCCCTGGACTTCTGGACGACTTTAAATGGTCAGTTAGCAATGATCTACGGGGAAGTGACCACTTCCCAATCATCATTGCTAACAATCTCCCCTCATTGGGACGACCTCAGCGGTGGAAACTGAATAAGGCCGATTGGGAAGAATTCCAAAAAAGATGCTCAGAGGATATTACAGAAAATATCCTCGATGAGCAGAACCCAGCTGATACCTTTGCTAGTAAGCTACTTAGTATAGCCAGGAAAGTTGTCCCCCTAACCTCCGCAAATCCAAAACGGCCTAGCAAACCATGGTTTGATACAGCCTGCAAAGGTGCTATTGGCGATAGGAAAAAACGACTGGCTGCATTTATAAAAAATCCATCCCAGGAAAACCTAAAGCTATTCAGAATAGCTAGAGCAAAGGCTAGACAAACCATACGGTCAGCCAAAAGGAATTCCTGGAGAAGTTTTGTCGGCAGTCTGGATGCCAAAACTTCTGCTAGAGCGGTCTGGAAGGCAGTAAGGCGAATCAAAGGGAAAGAATCAAATGCAATAGGGCATCTGAAAAACCAAGGACGAACTGTCACGTCCCCCAGAGAAATAGCTGACTGCCTTGCATCCTCAATAGCAGAAAAGTCATCCACTGCACATTACACGCCAGAGTTTCAAAAAGTCAAAACCAGGGAGGAAAGACACTCCATTGATTTCAGGTCAGAAAACAATGAAGACTACAACAAACCGTTCTCGCTTGAGGAACTGAGGGAATCGCTAGACAAGTCACATGACACAGCGCCTGGAGAAGATGAAATCCATTACCAGTTCCTCAAGCACCTTCCCGAACCCTCATTGGCAGTCCTGCTAGGGGTCTATAACTGTGTGTGGCAAACAGGCGCTTTCCCAAACAGCTGGAGGAAAGCCACAGTTATACCGATACCTAAACCGGGAAGAGACGGCTCTGACCCAGCTAACTATCGACCAATAGCACTAACAAGCTGCATCTGCAAAACCATGGAAAGAATGATTAACAGTAGGCTGGTCTGGTACCTGGAGAGGAACAAAGTGATCTCTAACTACCAGTGCGGATTCCGGCAAGGGCGGACAACAACTGACCACCTGGTAAGGCTGGAAGCTTGTATCAGAAATGCATTACTCAGAAGAGAACATCTAGTAGCTGTATTCTTCGATATAGAAAAGGCCTATGACACAACCTGGAAACATGGCATTCTACGTGATCTGGAGCTTATGGGGCTTAAGGGACATCTCCCCCGTTTTGTGGGGGAATTCCTGAAAGACCGAAAATTTCAGGTTCGAGTGGGCAACACCACTTCTGACACTCATGACCAGGAAATGGGTGTACCCCAGGGCAGCATTCTGTCAGTCACCCTGTTCAACATAAAAATAAATAGCATCATAAATGCTCTGTCCCCTGGCATAGAGTGCTCTTTGTATGTTGATGACTTTGTCATTTTTACTTATGGGAAAAACATGAACACCCTAGAAAGAAAATTACAGTTATGTTTAAACAAAATTCAAAATTGGGCAAACGATAATGGTTTTAAATTTTCGGACTCAAAAACAGTTAGTATGCATTTTTGTAATTTAAGGGGACTCCACCCAGACCCTGAACTATTTATACACAAAAAGAAGATCCCTGTCGTGAAAACTACAAAATTTTTAGGCCTCACTCTAGATTCCAAATTTAATTTTCTCCCCCACATTAAGGAACTTAAGAGAAAATGCCAAAAGTCATTAAACATACTTAGAGTGCTCAGCCATACGGACTGGGGAGCTGACAGAGATACTTTGCTGCTGCTATATCGGAGTCTAATTCGATCCAAGCTAGACTACGGATCCATAATATATGGAGCAGCAAGGAAGTCGTACCTAAAAATACTGGAACCAATACAAAATGCTGCCCTGCGTCTCTGTCTCGGCGCGTTTCGTACATCACCTATCCCAAGCCTCCATGTGGAGGCTGGAGAACTCCCCATGGATATAAGAATGAAAAAGCTTGCAATGCAGTATATAGTCAAGCTAAAATCCAACCCTACGAACCCTGCTTTCGATTCCATATTTAACCCCACAGAGGTAGAATTATACAATCGAAGGCCTAACGTCATACAGCCGTTAGGCCTTCGAATGAGAGAACCCATCCAAAATTTAACCCCACCCATTAACCAAATCTCTAAAATAGAAACCCCTCAGAATCCTCCTTGGCTAATGAATAAACCCAAATTAAATTTATCCCTCCTTAATTTCAAAAAAGAAAATACAGACCCAAGCATACTACAAGTCCACTTTAGGGAACTGCAAGAGAGCTACGGAGATTGTGGCACCATCTACACAGACGGATCCAAAATGGATGGAAAGGTCGCGTGTGCCTGCTCCTTTCGGAACAAAACAATCTCCCGTAGACTCCCCGATGGCTGCTCCATCTTTACGGCCGAATTGCATGCAATATCGCTTGCACTTATGGCCGTCAAAGCATCAGAAAGGAGGAAATTTATAATCTGCTCCGACTCCAAATCCGCATTGCAAGCTTTGGGGCGGATGAAGACTGACATTCCACTGGTACATAAGAGCCTGAAGCTGTTGGACCAAATAACAGCCGACCATACGGATGTCACCTTCATCTGGGTCCCCTCCCATGTGGGCATTGAGGGAAACGAAGCCGCAGACAGAGAAGCAAAGAGAGCCCTAAATCATGCGGTATCAGGAACTCAAATTCCCTGCTCAGACCTGAGACAAAGTATTGCCACTGCCATCTACCAAGAGTGGCAGGATCGATGGGAGGCTGAGACTCACAATAAACTCAGGCAGATTGTGGCGGATGTCAGGTGGCGGTCCACATCTAAGGGTCTGACAAGGCGTGGTAGCACGACCATGTCTAGACTTAGGATTGGCCACACCTACATCACGCACTCTTTTGTGCTGAAGAAAGAAGAGCCCCCACTTTGTGAGTATTGTGACTCTCGCCTCACCGTGGAACATATCCTCATTGACTGCCCCAGATACCAGGATGTCAGGGAAAAATATTTTAGAGCCACTAATTTAAAAACACTATTCAATAATGTCGACCCTGGGAAGGTACTGGGCTTTATCCGGGAAGTGGGATTGTCTACGAAGATCTGATTTCTAAACTCTGTAGAGATGTACTTTTTACATTATATTTTTACCAAATTATTAAATTTTTACTACCTCTACTATTTTAATTGTGAATAGACCTTGATTTTAATTATTTGACTGTATAGAATTTGACCTTTGTTGTGTGGAGGGAGAGTGGCCCTTGAGGGACTGCAGGCACGACATGGCCTAAATTGTGCCGATGTGCCCAAAATCACAAATCACAAAATCACAGTCCCCCCCATTATTTTGTTTCGACATTGTGTCCCCCCCCCCCATTATTCTGTTTCGACATTGTGTCCCCCCCCCATTATTCTGTTTCGACATTGTGTGCCCCCCCCATTTTTCTGTTTCGACATTGTGTCCCCCCCCCCATTATTCTGTTTCGGCATTGTGTGTCCCCCCCATTATTCTGTTTCGACATTGTGTCCCCCCCCCCCCATTATTCTGTTTCGACATTGTGTCCCCCCCCTCCACTTTGCCAGGGCTCTACGGTTTTGAGAAACGCTGTCGTAAAGCTGTCAACATTCAAAACACATGGGAGGCAAATGGTGTTGACAATGTGGTCAGAGAATATCGCTGTGTCAGTTGGTTTCTAGTTATTGTGTGGGCAAGCATTTGTGGGGAAAAAGGGGGTGGGGAGCATTCACACACACACACACACATTCTAATTAACTCCTTGCTTTTTTTCCTTATCTTTGTCACTTTTCTTCCCCAGTTAACAAAGATAAAAATGATTACCTCCCCTCCTGAATGTTTCTAAATTTAATGGTTTTAATAGAGTCAAATCCAGTGAATCGGACCACATAGGGGGGGGGACACAATCATTTTTTTTTTCCCTAATAACCTGCTGGTTTGATTAGCCAGATTTGATCATATAATAGAATTTGTTTTTGGTACTTTTAGTATTCAATGCGAATAAGCCACATGTTTGATTAAACATGCTCGACTCTACTGCTTTAGTTTTGTTCACTGGAATTACTGACTTGTGATCAACTTTTAAGCTTATCCTTTTCCACTGTTGATGTTTTAATGTAGAAATTTGTTGGAAGTTTCTCTAACATGTTTTTTTTTTTTTTAAACTTTCTTCAGAACCTGAGATGAAAAACATCATTGACAAGCTGGCCAACTTTGTGGCCCGCAATGGCCCCCAGTTTGAAGAGATGACAAAACAGAAACAGAAAGATAATCCAAAATTTGCATTCCTGTTTGGCGGTGAATTTTACACGTACTACAAGTTTAAAGTAGCTTCAGAGATAGCCAGTAAGTGCATGGGAGTAATGAGTTGGTGTTAAACATTTTGTCTGCAGTGCATAGTACATAGTTGTAGTTCATTCATAGAACACTTTGTTGTCAGTACTTCATAGAACACTTTGTTGTCAGTACTTCATAGAACACTTTGTTGTCAGTACTTCATAGAACACTTTGTTGTCAGTACTTCATAGAACACTTTGTTGTCGGTACTTCATAGAACACTTTGTTGTCGGTACTTCATAGAACACTTTGTTGTTGGTAATTCATAGAACACATTTTTTTGTCAGTACTTCATAGAACACTTTATTGTCAGTACTTCATAGAACACTTTGTTGTTGGTACTTCATAGATCACTTTGTTGTCAGTACTTCATTAATAGAACACTTTGTTGTCAGTACTTCATTAATAGAACACTTTGTTGTCAGTACTTCATTAATAGAACACTTTGTTGTCAGTACTTCATTAATAGAACACTTTGTTTTCAGTACTTCATTAATAGTTGTCAGTACTTCATCAATAGAACACTTTGTTGTCAGTACTTCATTAATAGAACACTTTGTTGTCAGTAATTCATTAATAGAACACTTTGTAGTCAGTACTTCATTAATAGAACACTTTGTAGTCAGTATATTAGAACACTTGGTTTTCAGTACTTCATTAATGGAACACTTTTTGTCAGTATATTAGAACACTTGGTTGTCAGTACTTCATTCATACAAAACTTTGTTGTCAGTAATTCATAAAATATTTTGTTGTCAGTACTTCATTTATACAACACTTTGTTGTCAGTAATTCATAGAACATTTTGTTGTCAGTACTTCGTAGATCATTTTGTTTTTACTTGATAAAAACACTTCGTCTTTACTTTATCATTTGAAAAAAAACATGGACCTCATTACATTGAAATTGTAATTTTTGGGGGAATACTAAATAAAAGGAATAATTTTCTTTTAAGCGTCAAAGTGGCATAATGTAGGTGAAATAGATTCATCTACTTTCAAGGATGATATTTTCCAAGGGGTATTGTTGAGCCTTTTTTTTTTGGAACATATCTTGGCTCTAAAAACACTGAGGTGGGGAGTAGGTCAGACAAATTGACCACTTCTTAACTCAGTCCTAAATGAAGTGGACCATAATTAATTGGTGTAAATTAATTAGATTGTTTTTCCTACAGAGATGAATCAAAGTCAGCAGCAGCAACAACAGCAGCAGCAACAACAACAGCAACAGCAGCAGCAACAACAGCAGCAGCAACAACAACACATCCAACAACAGCTGCTGCCCCCTGCTGTGCTCCAGCCATTGATGCCACCAGGAAGGCAGTGGCCCCCACCAAACAATCCAGTCCAGGATCAAATAGTACAAGTAAAAGAAACTGGTCAAACTTCTAGAAACTCCAAGTGGCTTTTAGGCCAACGTTTCTCTAGAAACTCAAAGTAGCTTTTAGGCCAATGTTTCTCTAGAAACTCCAAGTGGCTTTAGGCCAATGTTTCTCTAGAAACTCAAAGTAGCTTTAAGCCAATGTTTCTCTAGAAACTCCAAGTGGCTTTAGGCCAACGTTCCTCTAGAAACTCCAAGTGGCTTTAGGCCAACGTTTCTCTAGAAACTCAAAGTGGCTTTAAGCCAATGTTTCTTTAGAAACTCAAAGTGGCTTTAGGCCAATTTTCTCTAGAAAGTCAAAGTAGCTTTAGGCCATGTTTCTCTAAAGACTTAAAGTGGCTTTTGGCCTTTGTTTTTTCGGGGGGAAAGGGAGCTTTGTGTTTTTGTATAGGATGTAATAATGGGATAAGCATGAAAGTAGTGCTATATAAAAGCTATAATAATAATAATATTTTTAAAAAGCATACATATTTAATCTTTAAGGGCTACAATTTTAAGTTCTCAAGATAAGGACTGGATCTAGAGTCTAGTTTTTTAAAAGCATTTCTAAAAAAAAAAAAGGGGGGGGGGAAGGGAATTGGAACTCATGACTCAAGCCGACATACTGACCAAACTGCAAGTGAGGTGCCTATGAAAATAGAAGATTTTATAGTTATATACTGTTTGTTACTAACTTACTTTAAAGCGGCAACCTATAAAAGTGACTAATTCAGCATATACCACTACCTTAATCAAATACAAATATCTTTCCCTTGCTCGAGATACCAAACAAAATAATTACTTACCAATAGTTAATTAACTAATTGGTTAATTATTTTTTTTTTACTCTTGTGTTCTCAGGTAAAAGAAATAATTGTGCAAAATTTCAGTTTAGGATATAAGTTTTGTAAAAAAGGATTCTGTTGAAAGGAAACAACATATACACATTTGTCAGTGTAGTGAAGTTATGGCTATCTACTCTCAGACACACATTATTACATAGAAGTTCACTGGCCTTTTCAATCTTCATTTATATATGTTTTTAAAACCTACCCTAGGCCCAGGCTCAGATAGTACAGCTCCAGGCTCACATCCAGGACCAGGTGACTCAAAGTGAAAGTAACCTTGCTGCTCAATATCAGGCCCTGATGCAGCAACAACAGGTTTGTTAGGACTTGTAGTTACACTTGATCCTAATTATGGAGTCAGTGTTGGGGGGGCGGGTCACTTTAACCTTTCCCCTTATTACTATAGATTAAAACTTATGCAAGGGCATTCATAATGAATTCAGTTGAACACAGTTTGTCTCCCTTTGTTTCATTTTTATGGACATATATTTCAAATTTTAACACTTTTTATGGACAAGTCATTATTTTAATGAGACAGTTTTAACATCAATTTTATAACCATTAAATTATCACAAAAGGGAATTAATATTTCCAATTTTAGATGGTAAACAAAGGCTCTAGAACAACAATATTGTGAAATAAATTCTTTGGTGTTTTGGTTAGGAATGTGCAATGTCTAGGCAAACATTTTATGAAGATGTATTAAAAAGAAAAAGGAGGCTTTTTGTATTAAAAAGAAAAAGGAGGCGTGGTTGTTGAGTGTAAAGAGCTTGGCTTCTGAACTGGGATTTTTACTTGTGGGATCTTTAGGGCACCTCTGAGTCCACCCAGCTCTAATGGGCACCTAGCATTAGTTGGGGAAAAGTAAAGGTGGTTGGTCATTGTGCTGGCCACATGACACCCTTGGTAACCGTGGGCCACAGAAACTGATGGCCTTTACATCATCTGTCCCTTAGATTGCAAGGTCTGAAGAAAAAATGGGGGAATTATAAAGGAATACAAATTGTATTACTTTTTTTTAGAATAAGTATCTTTAGTAGGACTTTTTTTTTGTTCCAAGTTTTCTTTAATCTACAAGGCAACATGTAACAGAATGGAATTGTTTATACTTTCACCTGTTGTTTCAGAACCAGATCCAAGAAACTATAGTGCAGAATCTGGATGACAAATTGAACTCGTTGCTGTCGGAGTGTGATGTCACCATGCTGGAGTGTAATGAAGTGGTGCAGCCCATTATAGAGTCCTGTACCAAGGATGCAATACTGGTCAGTTGAAGTAGTTGGCAGGTGGTCAGTTAAGTGGTCAACAGATCAAGTTGAGTTCCATTTGTCAAACCTACAGGTCAAAAGGTGGCTTGATGAGAAACACAAAAAAATGTGTGTTGTCACTGCTCCGTGTTCTCTTCCATTTGTGTGAACCAGGTCATAAATCCCAGGGTCCTTAGCACTTGAACAGGGGTTTCAACTTGGCATCCAGGACTCTATAATTGTTCATCCGCCATAACCCTTAAAGTGATAGTGCCTCCCTGTCACTCATTCACCCCTTGATTATTTTGTGTTCCTCTGACTTGAACCCAGTTTATGCCCTTTCTAGGTAATAGAGCAGCTTAGTTACTTTTATTATTACATTTTTTAATGATGATTCCTTAAGTCAATTTTTCTTTTTTTTTTTTTTAAACTAATACCTTATTTATGCTTCAAAGTGCTTTTAGAGTTACACTAATGGCCTTTGTTTGGTAAATAAACTGTATAACAACCCTAACATTTTTACCTGGAGTAACAGTGAATCTTTGTTTACACAAGTCCACTTAACATGATACATTATGATAATAACTCCCTCTCCCAGGGGGAATAAGTCTTAACTAGTGACTAACCTACACTTGTATTTGTTAACAGCCTCTTAGACTCATTCCTTTATTGCCTATGTTCCCTTTTTGATTTATTTCAGTTTTCGTTCTAAGGTGTTCATTTCTAACATATCAATTCTCTTTGTTCAGACTGTGTTCTTTATTAAACATGGACAAACTTAATGGGGAAAAAAATAATTTTAAAAAAATTGATGCTTTAATTTTTTACAAAGAAGGAATGTGCTGAACTGTTCATTCTAAAACATTATTTTGAACAACCTTTCTGTCATAACTAGGTCTTTGGATGCTCTTTGTTTCAGGAGCTTTACTTTTGATGTTCAACCCTTCCAGTGTGTTTCAAAGATTTCTTTGCATTCATTTTCCTAACATATTAGTATTATTGCTTATTTTTTAATTCTCAACAGCTTGTGACACCCCCTTCCAGCACTCTCTCCCCATTTGTGGGTGTTTTTCAGGAAAGCCTTAATCACCTTGACCTTTGTTGCACTTTCAACCAAAAATTTAAAGCTAGTCATTGCTGCCTTACCTGTTGCCTCCCCTTTCTGTGTCTCCACCATAGCATCCTAGTGTCAGTGTAAATCTCATCAGGGCCTTGACTTGAAGCTGTTTGTTACCACTTTCTCCCCCCCCCCCCCTCTCCTTTCTTAATGTAGTAAATGTATCTCTCCCTTGTCTTCTTTCTTCCTCCTTTCAGTGCAGCCCCCCTCCCCCCCCCCCCCACCCACTTAGTGAATTAATTGGTTTACCTGTGTGTTGAACAACTGAACCAAGCAGACCCAGTGTCAATATTATTTGCCTGCCCCCCTCCTGTCTCCCACATAAACCCTTGCTCTAGTGGAAGACTTCTGAAACACCTTCTTGTTGTTGTTGAGCAGTGTCAATTAAATATTAGAATTCTTTCCTATTTATTCAACTGTGATAAACCTTTTTTTTGTTTGTAATTGTCAGAAATATTCAGTCAGAATGTCAGGCATTGGTTTAGTTCACATGCTACAGAATTTTTTTGTTTTGTAATTGTCAGAAATATTCAGTCAGAATGTCAGGCATTGGTTTAGTTCACATGCTACAGAATTTTTTTTGTTTGAAGAAATAATTTCTATAAACTCTTTAAAGTCTTGCCAGTGCTCAGAATTTAAAAAAAAAGTTAGCTATTCATTTTGACTGATCTTGTAAAAAAAAATAAATGAACAAATGATTGTAAGCTACACATTCTGATTAGCCTTGGACTTTTGAGGGTTTATACTAGAGATTGCATGCAGAGTCAGAAGTATTCAACAATAATAACAACAAAAAACAATAAAATACAGTTTTGTAGACACGCATACACAAACATTCATGTGGTAATGGGAATAGAGCTTTGAATTTAATTTTTATAAGCCAATATTTTTTTTACATATTACAGGCACCAGTGTTAGAATACAAAAGGATAGAGTTCTCTGACACTTACGAGCAGACTGGTCTTGAGTGGTTGGAAATTTTTTGTTCTGTATTTCTTATCCTCATTCTTAAAAACTTGTCATGGGCTTGACTGATTGACATTCATTACTATGGGAAACCTGCAATCTAGTTTGCTTAGCATTATTAAGGTCCATAAAGGAACTTACAGTAAATTGATATTGCTCTTGAAAATAATAATCTTAGAAAATAATTGATTAAAGTTCATGGTTTTGATTTCTTTTTCCTCAGGCTGGTAAGAATTGGATCATGCAGAGAACAACCTCGGAAAAGTTCTGTCATGCCATAGCCCAGTACTTCTTAAAAAGGTAAGGCTTTCAATACAGACATCTTTTATAACCAACTTAATTTTTTTTTAAATTTCAGCTACATTAAACTATATTAGCTCCTTGGAGTTAGTTAAATAAAACAATAAATTAACCTCTAAGTGGATTTGTTTTTTCATATTGTATCAAAATATGTTTGTCCAGAACACTAATAGAAATGTAAAGAGCTGTCAATCTCATTGGTGAGGATAGTTTCTAGTTTGAACACATATGTTAAAATAAATCAGACTATTATGTTTTTGAAAACCAAAATCACTGGGGGAAAAATAGTGACAAATAAATGCCATCTGATTTCTCTCTGATGTTGTTCCCCTCTAATTATGTCTCCTTGAAAGCATTCACACCACTGCTCAGTTGAACCAAAGGAAGTCTACAACTGAAGCAGGAAACTTATTGCCCACATTCCCAGCTCTTTAGTCTTGTCGATCCTTTGTTTTCTGTTTGTGTAACATCTTGAGAATGTGTGCACGATATTTTTATAGTGTGTGACGAAATTGTCACTCTGTTTCATGCTAGCTCTATGAAATCTACTATATTGTATTTACAGCAACTTGCAGCGTTGTGCTAAGTTTTGATTTAAACTTTTGTGTCTTTTGACAGAATCACAGCCAAAGAGGCACCATTTCAGTTGAGACTCCATCTTATTTATTTGATCAATGATGTTATGCACCACTGGTAAGTTTTCTTACAAACACAAAATGTTTTGTTTCCTATAAATCATATTATGTTTTGCTACTTTCTTCCATGGTGTTACTCTCTTGTTATCTAGGGATCATGTTATAGATCTTGTTAGACATAGATCATGTCCTATATTGTTTTGCAAAAATCTCAGTGTGCCCAGATCTAGTCAAATTATGTTGTGCACAGATCTAGTTAAGTTATGTTGTGCACAGATCTAGTTAAATTATGTTATGCATAGATCTAGTTAAATTATGTCGTGCACAGATCTAGTTAAATTATGTTGTGCACAGATCTAGTTAAATTATGTTGTGCACAGATCTAGTTAAATTATGTTGTGCACAGATCTAGTTAAATTATGTCGTGCACAGATCTAGTTAAATTATGTCATGCACAGATCTAGTTAAGTTATGTCATGCACAGATCTGGTTAAATTATGTTATGCATAGATCTAGTTAAGTTATGTCATGCACAGATCTAGTTAAATTATGTTGTGCACAGATCTAGTTAAATTATGTCATGCACAGATCTAGTTAAGTTATGTCATGCACAGATCTAGTTAAATTATGTTATGCATAGATCTAGTTAAATTATGTCGTGCACAGATCTAGTTAAATTATGTTGTGCACAGATCTAGTTAAATTATGTTGTGCACAGATCTAGATAAATTATGTTGTGCACAGATCTAGTTAAATTATGTCGTGCACAGATCTAGTTAAATTATGTTGTGCACAGATCTAGTTAAATTATGTCATGCACAGATCTAGTTAAATTATGTTATGCATAGATCTAGTTAAATTATGTCGTGCACAGATCTAGTTAAATTATGTTGTGCACAGATCTAGTTAAATTATGTTGTGCACAGATCTAGTTAAATTATGTCATGCACAGATGATATTGTTTCATTGTGCTTTTATGAATCCCATTATGTTTAGATTGGCATAGATGATTTAACTTTTAGTCTTACAAAAAAAAACAAGCGACTATTTATCTTGCATAATTATTTTTTGGGTTTCTAGTGTACGTCGTAGCGTTGAGAATCTCCGCCTTGCATTAGAGACTGTGGTGGTGCCTGTGTTCTGTACATCAAGTCTGAGTGCTGATGAGGACAAAATACAGAAACTGAATAAGGTCACACACATTTCTGTTATTATTATTTTTTTTTTATTAAGTTTAGACAGTACTTTTTTTTTTTTTACCTATTTACTAATACAGTGCATGGTAACTGATGGGTAAAACACTTGGCTTACAAACCTAAGAGGTCTCAAGTTCGAAACCCCAATAAAGATACTGGCATTTTGAACTTCAGGACCTTTTTTTAGGATGTCCCTAATTTCATCAAAAACAAACGGGTACTTGATATACATTTAAAATGGGCACCTGATATACATTGAAATGGGCACCTGATATACATTGAAATGGGTACCTGATATGCATTGAAATGGGTACCTGATATATATTGAAATGGGTACATGATATACATTGAAATGGGTACCTGATATACATTGAAATGGGTACATGATATGCATTGAAATGGGTACCTGATATACATTGAAAAGGATTACTGATATACATTAAAATGGATACCTGATATACATTGAAATGGGTACCTGATATACATTGTAAAAGCATCTAATCATTGTGCTAGCCAAATATTATCCTCATTAACCATTAGCGATGTAAACAGATGAGCTTTTCATCATCTGCTTCCATAGACCAAAAGGTCTGAAAAGGGTTACCATAACTGACCTTGAACTATTGACCAATACAAGAGAGAAAAAAAAGTCAAGTTTTGAGATATTATGTCATATGTGTTGTCAGATGGATTGCACACAAGATCAAGCTGATTGGTGAACAGCTAAATAAATCAAGCATCAGAAATATCATTATTACAATGAATCAGTTCTGTGAATGTTGATACAATTGAGTTTTGACTGTTCATTCATTTATTTATTTTTATTTTGAAACTATTTAAAGTTGTTTCTCTACTAATGATTTGTATTCTCAGTTGCTAGATCTATGGGAGAAGAACAAGTATTTCAGTCCAGACACACTCGAGGTGAGTTGTCTTTCTTTGGTATACAACTGATTAGACTTGTAGGAACATAACCAAACTGATCATGAGTCTCCCTATCCATTTCCTCTTAGATCTGGTATTCTGATGTCTCCACTAACTAGCCAGTTGTTAGCCTTAAAGCTTTGGTCACTTAATTTGATATTGTCCATAATGTGACAGGAATTGACCTAGAAATTGGGTAAATAAGGGATGTCATTGTTTTATATCCACACATATCATTTTAATGGAAGTTTATTTCTTCCTACAGAAAATGAAAGATCCTAGCCAGGCTTTGTCGAGTTACCAGGTAAAACACTGTCTTTATGTTCACTGTTTGTGCTAATAGTATGAAGATGGTGAAATTTTGCTTTTCATCTTCTGATGTTTTTGTTTATACAGAATTTGTTGTTTGTTATTTTGTTTTTTTGTCTAGAAATATAATTACAATCTATTTAAAAGATGTTTTCATTCTCTTTGGCATAACATTTCTTTTTTGAAGTAATGTCTGTATTTTATAAGATAAGATAAGTTGATATTATATATGTCTAATGTTGTTGTTTTTTTCACATCAATTAATCATCCTTTTTTTTTTGTAGGCCAATTTAATCACAGAGAATGCCCAGGCAGTCACTGCTATCACTCAAGCTATCCAGCAGCAGTATAGCAATCTAGAGAAACAGCATCAGGACTTTGTGACACATTTGAATGTTCAGCTTGCCACAGCCCAACAGCAGTTGCAGGTTCTGCTTGCACAGACCAACAGTACGTTTTAGGCTATAATGCTTTTTTTTCCCTTTAATATTTTAAAAGTATACCTAAGCCTCCCACAGGCTAAGAATGAAGAAATGGCTCTTCACCAATCTCAATACAGCTGAGGCTGAATGGATCACAAAATGTGTGGGAGTCACTTTGAGCCTTATCTAGTCTCTTCTAATCTAAGATAAACTAAGAAGAGCCTCAACACTTGTCCTTTAGGGAGTTGAGGCTGAAAGCTTAAGACCCCAAAGAGTACTTCATGAAGTACTACTACGTTCTATGGAGAGTCTGATAGCAAACAGACCTTATTAATGGTCAGAGTTGTGCATGATTTGGATAGGGCACCATTTTATTTTCATCTGCACCCTTCCTCTCAAACACACATGCTGACATGCCATTGGGATGTTCAGATCTATTTTTTTGGCTTTTGTATGTCCCCATTAGGAATATTTCCACATGCATACTAACTTTGAGGCCGAGAAAAACTTCATGACTCCATTTCTGTCAATGAGAAAAAATGCACAATAAGCTCAGTAAGGTTGAGTTTGGTAAGTTAATAACATACTGTTCAAAGTATGTGTACTTATCTTCTGCACTTCCAATGCTATATTGGTTTTTGAGCGAAGAATACAGAATTGAATTATTTATCTTAATTCTCACTACCGTCTTTAGCCTTTATTATTTGATCTGCTTAATCATTTAGATGGAGGGGGAGGGGTGGAAGGAATTGTATCCACCTACATTTATTTATATACATTACTCAATCCCAGCTTGAAATTTTTGTCTCATTAAATTCTCTGCTTCACAGACTCTGATGAATGAGTCTGTGGTATGTACTTTTTAAAATGAATTGCAATTACCTAGTTAAAAAAAAAAGAATAATATCTTTTCTTAGATGGGCCGCCACCAGATGTTGGCGATTTTAATCCAATACCAGGTGGCAATATGGTTGGACAGATCCCAGGTCTGCTGGCCTTCCCACCACCTAATGTTCCGAGTGTGCCAGAACAAGTAAGATAACTCTTAAGTATTTAATTTTTTTTTTTCTTTTACTTCCTGAAGTTTTGGATGATAGAGCTAGATGAAAAGAGGCATTTTTCATTAGTCTTTATGAATTGCAGGGCTACAACCAAAATGGTGGACCCCCTGGGATGTATGGTGGACTGCATCACCAGCCTCAGCAACCACAGCAGTTTGAGTACAACCATGGTTCTAATATGGGTCAGTCAAATTAGAAATCTTCTTCATTGTTTATTGGTATACCTTGTATTCTGTGTCTCAAGTCATGTGGATAGAGACTCAGATTCTAAGTGTAATACTGCTAACTATAGTCACAATTTTCCTTATATAATATGAAAAACTACATTCGTATTGGCCTCTAGCCTATTGTCACCTGCTAATCTTCAAATATTTGGAGTTGTTTCCCTAATCATACCTGTCTTGGGAATTCACTCATTGCTGATGCTTTAAATAAGCTGTAATGACATTTATCAAACACTTTATGTCAATTTTATACAATGATTGAAATAGTAGCATGGTTTGTTTTCCTGTGTATGTAATAAAATTTGTTCTTTTATTTTTGTAACCTACATCTTTGTCTCCACAGCGATGTTACCATCAGATTTGCAAGGTCTGCCTGGTGGGCTCCTGCCCATGCCAGACTTTAGTAAGCCACCACCAGGGTTTCCACCATTGGGGCCTCTTCCTCCAGGTCTTGCTGCCATTATTCCTCAAGTGGACCTTGACCTTACTCCGTCAGTTCCTTACTACGAGTTACCTGCAGGTCTGCTTGCGCCTTTGGTCAGAGTAAGTGTCTAAACTGTTTATACCTGCAGGTCTGCTTGCGCCTTTAGTCAGAGTAAGTGTCTTGACTGTTTATATCTGCAGGTCTGTTTGCGCCTTTAGTCAGAGTAAGTGTCTCAAATGTTAATACTTGCAGACTGTTGGACATCATGTTTTACAGCAAGTTCTCTGTCCTACAAAGTTTGTTAACACCAATGTTTTCATACATGTCAGTTGATTTCAGTTCTTCTTTGAACATAGCCTGAAAACTTAAGAACCATCATCAATCTATTTTTTTTTTTGTCTAGGGTTTGTATTTGATGGGAAAGTTTGTCTTTTTCAGAAGATTTGTCCACCTTTATCATCTCTTTTTTTTTCTCATATCACAGTGCAGACAAAGTCATACAATTATTTTTATTCCATTTACAAAATTAATCTTTTTTTTCTAAACTTATTTTAAGTAGGCCTATAGCCTAATTTTGTATTTAATAAAAGAGACAAAAAATAAATAAAAAGAATAGAGTGAAATTCTGGTCATCTTTGACATTCTGCCTGTATGTTAAAATCATTTCCTCGTGTTGACTCTGAATGTTGTTGGAATGTTTCAGCTTGAGGATTTTGAATACAAGCCTCTAGATCCTGAACACATTCGTCTGCCTCCACCAATGCCTCCAAGTGAGAGACTTTTGGCTGCTGTTGAGGCTTTCTACCAGCCTCCTTCCAGAGAAAGACCAAGAGATGGGTAGGCTATTTATAAAAATGATTAGATTGAAAACTTAACGTTATAATTATACCCATTGAAGCAGACTAAAACAAATTAATTCCACTTATCTTATTCATGGCAAACCAGTAACACAGACTAAAAACGCAAAATATCTAGGTGTTATAATAAATGAAAAACTGTCATGGAATCCACATATTGATGAAACTATAAAAAAATCCAACAAAGCATTAGGGTTTATTAAAAGAAATTTCTATAAATCAAATAAGAACATAAAACTAAAATGTTATGTAACCTTGGTTAGGCCAATAATAGAATATGCATCCACCGTTTGGGACCCCTCAACTCAAGAAAACATTAAGAAACTGGAACAAACACAATATAGAGCAATGAGATTCATAACAAACGAATATTCACATTTGACTAGAGTAACACCATTAGTAAAATCACTAAATTTATGAAGCCTTCAGGACAGAAGACTCAAAAGTAAAGTAGCAATTATACATAAAACACTGAACCATAATCTTCAAATACAAAAACAAAATTTAATAAAATACTCTGAAAGACACAAAAATAAAGGCACATTCCTCGTCCCATATGCTAGGACAAATTTGTACAAATACTCTTTCTTCCCTAGTGCTATTAGAGCATGGAATGGGTTGCCTGAGCTAGCCAGAAAAACCAGTGACTTGGCAGAATTTAAGTCATTGGTTAATATGCATGACTAAATGCATGACGCATAGGACGTAATCATCTTCTTTTTTGAAGTAACGTCTGTATTATATAAGATAAGATAAGACTATTTAAGCTACTCTCAGACCTAGTGTCTTTGTGATAAGACTATAGAGCTGGAATAAGAATCTTTGGTTTTCAGTTTAGACTTTCTATCCAAAATCTGAATGTTACTTTAATTTTTTTTTTAAATGGCTCCCTAAGACACATCAAAATTGTTTTTGTTAATTAATTTGGTCATTTAGTTATTTATTCACAAACTATATACAAGTCTTAGAGATGGAACAGTATTTTCTCTTCTAATTAAATGAACTTGTAACAGCTCTTCAATAAAGAAATTATTTAACTACATGTTTTATTTTTGCTTCTATCCTAGAGATGGCTGGGAGAAACTTGGTTTATATGAATTCTTCAGGGCCAAACAGCGCGCCAGAAGAATGAAAGAGGAAGGCAGATACTCCAGGTCCAGATCACGGTCTATGTCACCTAATTATCTGGAAATGAGTCCTCCACGTCGGAGGTTCAACAGTGAGGAGAGGAGACAACAGTAAGGACATTTTGAAATCATTCTGTCTGTCCTCATAGAAAATAGTCATGTGTTTGATGTTCTAAATATTTTGAAAGTGTTAATCTAATAGATAATTAAGCAAATAGATAATTATGTGCTTTTAATAGGGTTATTGCTAAAAGAATGTTTACTATCTATCATTGAGGTACTCTTCTCATTAGAGACTTTTCCATATACTGTACTAGCAAAAGCAAGAGTAACTGTATTAATTTGTCTTGGCATTTACTATAAGAAATTTAGTTTTTTACCTTAATGGTTTGGTGTCAACTGTTTGGAAGACTTAGTTTCCACTAGAGGTGTATCTCTATGTGGCGTGTATATATCAGGCATTAAAATGTGGATGTTGATTTATAAAATTGACGTCTAATGTTTTTAGAAACATTTCTTAATGTGTTTTAAGTAGATGTAATCATGCACAGCCATACTTTTACTTTCTTTAAGATCACGCTCAAGGTCCAGATCCAACTCTAGGTCACCATCACGGAGTCCAAGAAGAAGACAACAGAGATCAAGGTCAAGGTCTCCCATGGGCTACTTACGGACCAATGATTCACCGTCCGCTGGTCAAGGTCCACCACTAAGGCGATCAATGTCTCGAGGAAGAAGTCCCACACCTCCATCTTTTGGGTAGGTTTCTTTTATACACTTTAGGAGAGCATCCTTTCATATTAAAAAAAACAATAATTGTGATTTTGGTGTAAACCTAGTTGCTATATATATAATATGCTATATATATATAATATAGTTGCTTTTTTTTATTACATCATCTATATATAAGTTATTTGTTGTATTATCTTAGATTGTAATTTTAGTATCTTCCTTTTAGAAATGTGTCTAACAATTTGTCTATTTCACATAACGAAACATAATGAAAGTAAGCCAAATCTATGTTCATACTAGTTTTACTGAAACTTTTCTTTAGTACTTGGATTGTATTTAATGATTTGATTGCCAAAGGATCAAAGGAGTTATTTCTGTTTGTTTATTACTTAAACGATTTGTCTGGGTTACATGTGGCAAAACATGCAGGTTGCAATTAGGTTTGCATGGTCATGTAAAATACTGTACTCATTCTTAATCTTAGGAATGGAAGACAGTGCCTATTACTTCACTTTTGTTTTATGTAGTATTTGAACTTGTTGTCAGTTGTGAGTTATTTTTATTTAGGGTTATTTTTTAATAATTTTAATCAATAGTAAGTTTGAGGTAGAATTGAAATAAGAGTGTCATGGAATTATTCACAATTCATCTCAAGATTAAATTATAATTATGTTGTGTATTGATTCTTTGTTTCCAGTGCACGTGTTGATAGATAATAGAGAAGTAATCAAGAAAATATTTAAAAAAAAAAAAGAGCAAAGTATTCTGGGGGGGGGGGGTGCATTTCTTTCAATGTGTTTGTCAGTTTTTAAAAGCACATTTACATCTCTTCAAATACAAACACACACACACACTTGATCCATCAGCTTTGGTATTGGGAATACTATTTTCTATTATCTTTTTGACTGGTGAGTCAGGATGTTTGACATGGAAAGACTCATTATGTCTAAGAATATAATTCTACATCTGATACTTATGTGAATGTAACTTGTAAAGTAACTGCAAGAAGCTCTGGAAATCAAGTTTTCAGCCAGTTAATAAGCTTAAGGGCTAACAGCAGGCAACAAGACAGTAAGAAGGACGTCTAACTTCACTGTTGTTTCTTCTCCCCCAGGTCATCCTTCTCTCAGTCTCCACTTGACTCGAGGCTAGGCGAGGAAAATAAAGGTCATCAGCTGCTAAAAAAAATGGGTAGGTCACATATTTATATTTCTTTTTTTAACCAGCTTTCTGGTGCTGAGCTGTAGGCTCTTTAGCGGGTCACTTTAAATTAGCAGCAGTGTCATGTTTTACTGCCTGACTGGCATTTTAAGATGCAAGCTTCTACTGGGTCAATAATATAGACCAGTGTATTTTTTCTTTCTGTTTTGAATGCTTTGTTTGAATTCTATGACTTGTGTTTTGTGACTTAACTTGTTCGATTAGATCTTGCAACATTAATTAACTCTTTCAGCAAGTAACTTTGCTAGCGCTGGCAAGTGCGTCGTAAACTTTTTATTTCACACTTAATTTTTATTTTCCGCATGTGAGAGTGATTGTTCTTTGTTTTGGTTGTAAATTGGATTCGGAACAAGACATTTTTGAAAATGACAACATTTGTTAGTGATTTTGCTTTTTAAGTTTATATTGCAAGACCCAAAATATTTTAATAATACAAAAATTTTAGTGCATTTTTTTTTCATCTTTTATTAAATTTAAAGTGACAAATAGTGTCAATATTTATGGATTAAATGTAGAATTATAAGGTTAAATCTTTCAGTATATATATTTTGTTTTTCCATACTCAGTTTAAACTTATTAAAAGAAATATTTTCTTAAATAATTTGTTTTATTTATTACACTTTTGTAGCCAATTCATTTTCTTTAAAAAAAAACAAATAAAAATGTAAGTTTAGTTCTAGTAACGCTAACCCCCAGCAATTTTTTTTTCGTCCCGGAAAACCCCATTTTTTCAATCAAAATAAAACGCACTGAAAGAGTTAATATTTGTATTCAACTCATGGAAGAGAATTAGATTTTTATTTAGAAAATCAAGCAAGATCTGTAAAAAAAAATATTTTTTAATCAACCCTGATTTTGTATTTTATAATTTTTGAGAAATGAAAGTCCTCTTGATCAGAAAGCTATCAATATAGATATTTGCAAAACACAAAACATTAAAGCTACGTGTGAAGATGCTACAAAATATCAACTTTTGTTTTCTTCCTTAATGCTGGCTTAAGTTTTGTGGAAAACTTGCTTACATGAAGTCATCATCAAATTAAGTCTGCTGGCTCATATTCTCTCATTATAAAAATAATTGAGAAATGTATGCACATTGTCAATGAAATAACATTGTCCAGCAGTCAGTATGTTTTATTTTCTAAATCTAGGTTGGGGTGGCCGTGGACTGGGTGCTGGGGAGCAAGGCATCGTAGACCCCGTGGAGGCAGCTGAGGTCAGGGATCGTTTGGACATGCACAAAGGAATCGGCATTGACCTTCGTGATCCATTTGAACAGTTTCGCAAAAATAAAAGCCAGGGCTTCATCCAGCGAATGAAGACGAGAGATGAAGAAAAACGTAAGACCCAGTTTTGTTTTATACAGGATAGAATTTTGTTATAAGTAAATTGATCTTTTTTTTAAAATAGCCCCTATAGTATCAAAAATGACTTAACAGATATGGAAAGAAATTAAAAACCCATTCACTTTTACTTGAACCCATCTGTTTATGCTCAACTCCTAATGTGGCATGATACAATAGCAAGCTGAGAGCACTTTTTTTTTTTTTACCCTTTAACCTTTATAAACAAAATGTTTCATTAAAATAATTTTTTGTCTTTTGTGAAAACCTGGCATGTACAGGCATTTTTTTTTTCCTTCTTCAATATTGAAAGTATACATATGTTAAAAACTATCAAGATAGATAATTTATTATGATTATTTTAGAGTTTTCTCTCTTTGCTTACGCTGAAATTTAAAAAAGTATATCTTGAGTTCATGGGACCAAATAGTTCAGATGTCTAAGAATGAACACATCTTCTCAGTGATGTAACTGTACTTTGTCTTGTTTCAGCCAAGAAGAGATCAAGATTCAACGAGTAAAAAAAGTCTCTGATTTTGTCTTGGACTGTGGTGCAAGTTTTGGTTTTTATATTGTTGTTGTCTCAAGTGAAGGGGTGAAGGTCATCACCGAACATTGAACTAATGTATTCTCAGTATTTTGTTTCATTGTTAGTAAGATTCTATGAATTGAAGAGTTGATGTGTTTTTTTTTGTATTCATCTTGTGAGAATAAATTGTGATGATTAAATTTAAAAAACAAGTGTCTTCTCTGTTGCTAATTGAATTCAAAACAAATTTGTTTTGTTAATGCTTTTTGGCCTACTATAAACAAAAATTTGGCACAAACAAAAGAAACAAGAAAAACAACAAAAAAAAACTTTTTTAAAAACAAAGTGTAATTGTGTCAATTACTTTGGATCAGTCATGTAATTAAATTTGTAATAGATCTAGACCAACAAACAAATCTGGGGAATTAGAACTGTTAGAATTGTTTTTGTTTAGTGCTATTTCAAGCTTTTAGCTTTCTCAATGCGCTGTGATCCCATCACTTATCTGGACCAGTTGGGAAAATGGGAAGGCGAAAGAGATATCTGGGTGAAGTTTTACTGTGTTCGCTTTAGAAAAGAGTTTATAAAAAAAAGGGGGGGGGGGAGGGGAACGGTCTCACTTTGAACTCATGTCTCAAGCTGACATGCTGACCACTCTGCTCGTGAGGTGCCTATAATAATATGTAATTCAGAAGTAATTCAGCTTATTACACCACTTCAGTCAAGTAAAATTTTTTCCCTTGTTCGAGACACCAAACATAATAATTAATTACCAATCATACTTAACTAATTGGTAACATTTTTAAATTGACTCATGTTGTCAGGTAAAGGAAATAATTGTGGGAAATTTCATCTTGATCTGAGATAGGGTGTCAGAGAAACATTTACTGACTTTTTACCAGAGTGAGTTGAAATAAGCTTTGTAAAAAAATGTGTAACTTATATTTCTTAGAAAAACTTTCCAAAAGTGACTTTGACCAGATCTTGAGTGATAGTCTCTTTTGTCTACTTTTCAAATTAAACAATTAGTCTTTTTTTTATTTTATTTATTAAACAAAGAAAAACAAGTGATAAAGGAATTTTGTTTAATTATGTATACAGAACACAATTTTCAATAGAATACATGTGTACTCAGACACAGAAATTATTTGACAACATGAAATAGAACACAATATGAAGAGATACATTCATTGATCATGTCAATTAGTGTTTCAGTGTACCTTGGAGGAGAGGGATTTTGCACTATATAAATATTCTAATTTGAATCATGTGTTTGGATTGGAACAAAATATTGAACTGTGAGTGCATCTCCTAATGACTTGGTGACTTTTTACATCTCGAAAGACAATCTTTTCCCTTTGCAACTTAACTCTTTCTCTCCTTAACTGACGCTACCAACGTTGATTTGACCCCCATTAAATTAAGTTAATTTTTGGTTTTATAAACTTTAATTTGCGTTATATAAACAGAACATGCATTCTTGTATAATTATATACCTAATTTAACATTTTCTGATAACACACAAGAAAGTTATTGGTTTCATCATAACAGGGTAGTGAAACACAAATGAGAAAAATGAATAATTCCATGGGAACGTGGAAAATAATTACGGAGAGAAAGAATTAAGAGATGAAGTGACCTCTCAATTGCTAGGGGAAAGCCTGTGGGGTAAATATGCGAGTGCTGGGTTGCCAACACGTCAATACTAGCCTCTAACGACTATTCCAGCACTAACTGTTTCTATAATCATAAACTTTGCACATGCCTTTCAACTTAATGATTTGATCATTTTTTTTATTCACTGGGCTAGAGGTGCAGTTGTTTCCCTGACTGTAAAGAAAATGTCCCAATCAAACTTCAGTCATGTGATCAAGTCATGTGATCAAGGTATGTGATGAAATTATTACACAGTTACTGTGATCATCTAGGAAGGTATCAAGTATTGTGATGGTGAGCAGAAAGAACATGTTTGTAGTTGAATTATTGTGATCATTTGCAATATAAAACCAATTTGTTTATCACAGTTACAAATATATTTTCATAATTGACATTTGAGCTCAGAATGAGAATTGAAGAAAATTATTTTGTAAAAAGTCATAAATAAAATCAACATGAAAGACCAAAGAATCAATATTACATTAAGTCATTACAAATGAAGCATACATGACAAAATAATTATGATAGAGACTCTTTAAAACTTCTTTGGGGTAGCCAACTCCTAAAAAATTGCTTTGGGTAGCCGAGTACTTTTTCAAATTTAAATAGCAGCGTATCTAATCTAACTGATGGAAGTGACCTGTCCTCACTCCCCTCCCCTAATGAATGAACCACACCAGTATGTAGACTAGAGAGCACTGAGCAATCTTAAATGATGATTGAATGACATGCTGTACATAGTATCATGATAATCTACATTAAGTTATAGGGGATATTCCCATAAAGACTTATCAATGCATAAGGCAAGGAATGTCCGGCTATCCCTAGTGCACTATTTTATTGAAAGAGTGTAGCCAGCACTATTATCAATTTTCTTTTGACTTTGCTCAGCTAATGCCAGGTACTCTTTTCTAACATTTTTTTTTCTAATTAAAATCAAACAAACCTAAACTTGACCTTCGTGAAGAGTAAACCTAGGGGCCTAGGACTTTATGGACATTGGGGTAGGCCTAGGACTTTATGGACATTGGGGTATTCATATGTAAACCTAAGCCTAGGACTTTATTCATGTCGTGTATATTTAAAGTGAGTCTGTTCAAAATTATAAACTATGGCTACCCCACAAAAAAAGAAAATAAAAAGCAAAGCAAACACAACAATAAAACAATATGAAAGTATCTACTTAAATAATAGCACACACAAAAAAGTTTTAAAAAATTACTTCCTAATTTGGCCATTTCCAAATTTTATGAAATCTTATTTTTATTTTCTGACATTCCTTCGGAAATGAAGATAATAAGGTCCTAGCCCTGACCTCTTGCAGAACATCAGCGGAGGAAAGTGGGCTGGATTATACTATGGAACATGGTGATCAAAGCCACAAGGGAACACCATATGACTAGGCAGCTATCCTGGCAGGCCATAAAATAAAGTATTAAAAAAAAGCTGATTGTAACTAATAGAATCAAGTGGAATGAATAGAACCATACCAGAGACAGCACACAAAAAAAAAAATGGAGTCGCTTAAAACAACTATTAAAAGACAATATAATATAAAATTATAACAAAAAGCATGGGTTAAAAAAAAAGGTATTTGACAAATCATAAACTAGCCCCCTAGCCTTGTTTAAAAGTCAATACAATTACCAGTCCAATCTCATGCTGACAAAAACAGTCAACTGGTTCATAATTCAATTATGGGATAATTATTAAGATAGGATTGGATGTATTAGGACAATATATTGACATTTGAAAGATTAGAAAACTATCACAACATTTTGAGGGTTATGATTTGGAATGTTATAGTTTGTCATGTAACAAAATTGGGTCATCAAGACCCAATTATTACTATAATATTTGAAAAGTAATTTATTTCCAACTTAAACATTTCATACTTGACCTGATGCTGATATGTATTCAGTTTAAAAATAAAAAAATTGAGATAATGAGAAAGGATTAAAAAATGACCAATTATTCTTGAATAGCAGGTCAACTATTGGAAACTGTCTAGTACGGTATATCTTTAAGAATACAACATGAAATTATGTTTGGTTAAGTCAATAACAGTAGAATTATGCCACTTCCCTGCATATGTCAAGTACCTATAAGAGCTGGATGAGCTAAGGGATGCCCTATCAAATCCCCTATCATTCTTCACCAAGATTTAAACCCAAGACCCCTTGGGTTGGAGGCCAAGCACTTTATCACTCAGCCGACTATTCTTTGTTCCCTAGCAGTAAATGTTCAATTTAGAATGCCCCTATACTATGAAAATGAAGCTGAAAGATTTGGAAACACTTCAAAGTGTACTGTCAAAGTAAGTACAAATTTCAAACAAATAGCTGGTGATATTTTTGTCAATGTGTAAAATTGTTAGTAGCCAGAGAACTACAAATAGGAAAGTGGCATAGCTAGGGTGGGGGAAAGGGAGGGTGTGGGCCAAATGTGGGCCCTCAAGTTTTTTTTTTTTTTAATTAACTTTATGCCAATGCCATGTAATCTGGCTATTCACATGGAGTCAAAACTACTAGACAGCATTGATCTACATTATGTTACGGCTGTCTTTGATACAGATATGAAATTGAGATTTGTCACTTGTACATTATTTTGCCAATAAACAACAGTAGTATTCACTAAAAGATTGATTATTTTTTGTTTAATTTTAGTAACAATACAAACCTTAAAAGTCACCCTATAGCATAAAACATGTTTCTACACATGAGACTTGAACAACTCAGACAACTATTAAGTATGCCTGACTCATTACAAAAATATATCATACTAAAGAATATGTTCTCATAGCCTCAATTAGCCTCCATTAAGTTTGTTAACAAGCACTTTACAGATTAAATAGCATTGTTATTAATACTATATTTTTAATGACTTGAAAAAACAAAAAGCAAAAAATGCTGAAAGGAAAGAAAGAAAATAAATAAACAAAATATAAGCAAAAAAAAATATTAAAAAATTAAATTATCACATTGACATTATTTTAACATTGTACAGAGTACAATAAGTCGATTATACTTAAGACATTGAAATGACTCTTAGAAAAAGTTACAAGTTGATTATACAATTCTTGACAAGAATTCAAAAGATAAAACAGTTCTGCTGCTCTTGGTAGTGGCTCCAATAAGTCAACAAGTGAAACAGTTCAACTATCAATCAGGGAAGGGAATGTTTTATTGGACAGCGTAATGAATGTTATGTGGATAGCATAATGAATGTTATGTAGGATAGCATAATGAATGTTATATAGGCTAACATAATGAATGTTATGTGGATAGCATAATGAATGTTATGTAGGATAGCATAATGAATGTTATATAGGCTAACATAATGAATGTTATGTGGATAGCATAATGAATGTTATATAGGCTAACATAATGAATGTTATGTAGGATAGCATAATGAATGTCATATAGGCTAACATAATGAATGTTATGTAGGATAGCATAATGAATGTTATATAGGCTAACAGAATGAATGTTATGTAGGATAGCATAATGAATGTTATATAGGCTAACAGAATGAATGTTATGTAGGATAGCATAATGAATGCTATGTAGGCTAACAGAATGAATGTTATGTAGAATAGCATAATGAATGTTATATAGGATAGCATAATGAATGTTATGTAGGATAGCATAATGAATGTTATATAGGATAGCATAATGAATGTTATATAGGCTAACAGAATGAATGTTATGTAGGATAGCATAATGAATGCTATGTAGGCTAACAGAATGAATGTTATGTAGAATAGCATAATGAATGTTATATAGGATAGCATAATGAATGTTATGTAGGATAGCATAATGAATGTTATATAGGATAGCATAATGAATGTTATATAGGCTAACAGAATGAATGTTAGGGTAACACAAACAAGACAATAGAGTTTCTCATTACACATAAACAGGCTCCTGGTTGAGAATCACATAGAATGCTATATTGGATGACCAAACAACATTAGAATAGTCTTCTCAAAAACTGATATTGAAATACACATACAAGTTTAAATGGGACTGAGCTTTGGACTATGTACCTGTACACCCAAGACAAGAGTACATTACAGGTAATGGTCATTTTCATCTGTACATAAATATTATGTACACAGAAAGTAGGCACTAACAAATGTACAAACCAAACACCACACAAGATAAACAATTCAGATTATGAGGTCACAGTGACATTACATACAGTGAGACAGTGAAATATCAACAGCCTTTAGCCCAATGGTTTTGAAAAGGTCAAATCTGGTTGCTTGTTTTTAATATTTAAACAGCTATTATTCTAAAATACAACAGCCATTACTCAGCATTTATCATTAGAATTTCATCAAGTATGTCAAAGCCCATTCATTAGTCACTCATTAGTCACTTTTACAACTTCTGAAAATGTTCACTTAGAAATGATAAACTTTAATAAATTCTGAAAATGTTCACTTAGGAATGATAAACTTTAATAAATTCTGAAAATGTTCACTTAGGAATGATACAGCTTTTCTTTTAAGACTATTAGTTCACAATTCATTTTGCTTTAAAGGGATCAAATAGAGTATGCTGTAACCAAGACCTAAATGGCTGAATGTGTGTGTCCCAGTGGTACATCATAATGTGATGACATGAAGGTAGAGAAATAGAAAAGGACCTTACACTGTACAGAAATGTTGACATTTTCATAAATAGATAATTACGTTCTAGAAATGAGTGCTAAAGCTAAAAACAACAACTACTGACTAAGTTATTTTCTTATGTTAGCAGACTAGTTTGACAAAATTGCAGTATCATTTGAATTCATGAGCAGTACATTATCTTTCTCTATCTATATCCTAATAAAATCAAGAAATACGATCACTTCATAGTATTACCCTCACTGTATTTTCGCACATATAACCCACGGGTAATACAAGTTTTTACAACCAAATGGCAGCTGTGCAAGATAACAAAGTTGCAGGGTTTACAAAACTTATTTTACTCATAAACATAGCTTAACAGAAACTATGGACATACCGGTGGGTCTTTTATACCTCCTATAGTTCACTGTGTGGTTGTGAACTGTAGATTGGGAAGATTTATGAACATTTCATTATAAACCTCAAGAAAACAAATGGTACTGATGGGCAGAGACTCTTTAATATACCAGTAATTAATTGTGACAAGTTTACAGCAAGTCAAGCTTTGCACATGCGTGTCATATAAGGGTTGTACGTTTTTTTACATTTTTTGTTGTAATTTGTGCGGGTTATACGCATATGCAGGTTATAGGAGCAAAAATATGGTATGAGAACCTGCTATGCAGGCTACTATATTCTTCAATACAAAGATCATCAGAGATTTTAAACAGAACATACATCCCAGAAGTGTTCATTTCAAATGTATCAAAGTATTTTTAAAAGTATATTGAAATATATTGTAATCTAAACAAGAATATTAAGTTAACAAAAAAGAAAACTTTAAATTTACAAAACATAACCAATAAATAGAACCTCAGAGTAGCAAAAGTTGGGACTATAGAAGAAAACATTTTGTAAGAATAGACATCACTCAGTGAGGATAGACATCCTTCAGTGAGGATAGACATCCTTCAGTGAGGATAGACATCCTTCAGTGAGGATAGACATCCTTCAGTGAGGAAAGAATGGCTGGGTATGCAAAAGAGAGACAACTAGTCTTGTGTGGGTTGACTCTGATTCATATGTCTAAATATGATAAACTTGTTTTTTAAAAAGTTTTGCATCTGTCATGTGATAAAATACTCAATTAAAGCAAACAGAAGAATGAGCCTAATGGTAGTATAAACCAAACAATCAATAACTTTAAACAGAAAAAATAAACTGACTTTATAAGACTACTATTATAATTGAAAAGCATAAAATGTTAGGCTTAAGTCAAATATCAAACTTGTTAAAGTTGGTTTCATATGATAGTAAATAAATATGTCTCTGTGGATTTTTTTTGGATTACATATGATAATGTTGAATGTGAACCACACACTCCTAAGAAGTTTGATCTATCTAGGTTTGAGCATAACTCTTAATGAAGCTGTTAAATGTTTTAATTTTTTTTTCATCTTTAAAAAAGGGTACTTTATGACACTTAGTATATTGATTGATCTAGGCAGTGTAAGCCCTTTGATCCCACATCTCATTACAGATACTTAACAATAGGTGTAAACATCTGTACAAATGTCACATAAGCCACAAAAAGTCCAGTAATCCTTCTTTTGTAGGCCATCATTGGTCAGAGTTATGCATGCTTTCAAGGGATGAGCTTGTGGTGCGGGGACTATCCGTAGTGCGAGGACTGTCAGTGGTGCGCGGACTGTCAGTTATGTGAGAGCTATCAGCTGCCTGAGGGCTATCATTTGTGGGCAGGCACTCAGACAATTGAGGAACATCAAAGGAAGTGGTGTTGTTAGGAGGTTCTGATCTATGAATGAAACAAAATATATATACTTAAAAATTGAAGACATGTCATGAATCATTCACATTTCCCATACACATGCAAAAAGTGTTCTAAGTAGAACAGGTGCAGAACATACTGCATAAAATATTTTTTCAAATATGAGTGCTAAAGCTAAAAAAAAACTTTGTTTACATGTTTACACAAATATCAACACTGTCAATTTTTCTAAAATATTTTGGGCCAAATAAAAAAATTGACAGCAGAACTTATAAATATTTGCAGCAAAACAAGTGTTCAGGTGAAAAAGACTGGCTCAATTCTATAAGTCATTTCAAACAAATATGAGAAATTATTATTTTAACATTTCTCAAAGAATTTATTAAAAATTATAGTTTGATAACATTTTACCAATAAATTTAAATATATTATCTAAATTTTTGTGTTATTATTAACAAATGTAAATTAAAAATGGCCAAAACATGAAATGCAGAAAACAAAGGTATTTATTTAAAGTATCATAATTTTTTTTAAAAATGTCACTGTCCTAAAAAGTCGTTAAAAATAAAAAGCATCTGTGAATAAGTTTGTGCCATGAAATGTTCAAGTTTCTATTCCTGCCGTGAAAAGATTGTGATCACTAGTATGTAAGAAATGTTTAGTGCTTGAAATTAACATTCCACTGAATGAATAAAGCAAAACTCTATCCTCATAGAGCAATACTCTATCCCCATATAGCAATAATCTTTATATATTTTGAGCTGAAATATATATTCAAATGTGTTCACTCAATAAATAGCTATAAGATGCTAAAACAGACAGGCCTCTGGTTGAAAAAAATAGTTTTAATTTAATCTAGAAAATTAAACACTTCCTTTAAATAAAAGTCTACATTAAATGAAGTCTGCTTCCAATAGCTGACTATATCAAACAGTAGCATAGAATAGAAACTCAATCACTTTACATGATGAGGTTGAAACAAACATGAATGAAATCAAATTTAAAAAGTTTCAAGTCTACAAGGGAGACTGACTGCAATGGGGTCCTCAAGTCTACAAGGGAGAGACTGACTGCAATGGGGTCCTCAAGTCTATAAGGGAGAGACTGAGTGCAATGTGGTCCTCAAGTCTACAAGGTAGAGACTGAGTGCAATGGGGTCCTCAAGTCTACAAGGGAGAGACTGAGTGCAATGGTGTTCTCAAGTCTACAAGGGAGAGACTGAGTGCAATGGGATTCTCAAGTCTACAAGGGAGAGACTGAGTGCAATGGGATTCTCAAGTCTACAAGGGAGAGACTGAGTGCAATGGGGTCCTCAAGTCTACAAGGGAGAGACTGAGTGCAATGGGGTCCTCAAGTCTACAAGGGAGAGACTGAGTGCAATGGGGTCCTCAAGTCTACAAGGGAGAGACTGACTGCAATGGGGTCCTCAAGTCTACAAGGGAGACTGACTGCAATGGAGTACTCAAGTCTACAAGGGAGAGACTAAGTGCAATGGGGTCCTCAAGTCTACAAGGGAGAGACTGAGTGCAATGGGGTCCTCAAGTCTACAAGGGAGAGACTGACTGCAATGGGGTTCTCAAGTCTACAAGGGAGAGACTGACTTCAATGGGGTTCAAGAATTGAATCAACATACAACCAAAAAAAATAGGTTGACTGAAAACAAAAAAGTGACAACAAAACAAAAACTACAACAACAGTTTCTGATGCTTACTTTTCCGTTTTAAATGAATGACCAAGGATCAATGTTTTAGAACCAACAATCAACTAGCATAAAATAAGCGATGATCCCTAGATCTCTTCTCTCATTCACTTTGGAATAAATGTCCCTTAAAAAATCTCATCATCAAAATGTTTCAGTGCCTCGAGGATTAAAAAAATTTTCTCTGACTTGGCTTTGATTCGGTCTGCAAATGTAATAGAGAGTAAACTAAGGAGTTGAGAGATGCTCACCTGTATCTAAACCCATATATTCTGTGTTTTTTGGGGGTCTTATCATGGTATCTTGTAAATGGATGACAAAGATATAAAGAGGAACTAACGGATTCAGGCTATCATAAAGATATAAGATTGGAATAACCTTCCTGGAGAGAACAGTAAAGCAGAAGAGGCATAAAGAGAAACTAAGGGATTCAGGCTATCATAAGGATATAAGATTGGAATAACCTTCCTGGAGAGAACAGTAAAGCAGGGAAAAGCAGAAGAGGCATAAAGAGAAAACTACATCAAAGCATGGACAGGCCAGTCATTCAAAGTCAAGGCAAAAGACAGAGAAAAATGGAGAAAAATTGTCAAAAGATCAAGTGTGGTGCCCCAATAGTCCAACCATGTGTGGTGCCCCAACAGTCCAACCAACCAAGGGAGATATATATAAATATATAATGATAAATTAATGTACTGATATTGTCTGATATAATATATATATGGCATAGAAAAATTTCTTTAAAGAAACACATTTTAAGATGAATATTTAAACCCCCTCTCCCTCAAAGCTATGGTCTGCTGGCTTCAGTGCTCGGACTAAAGGTTTGGAACACACTCCCAAGTACATTCAAGAAGAACATTAAGACCTATCTGTTTAAAACTTTTTTAGATTTGTTTGTCATTTTAGCGCTCGTGTTTGTGTGTATAATGTTATCACAGTGCCTTGAGCCTACATTTTATTTGTTAACAGCGCTCTATAAATTAAATTATTATTATAGTAGTAGTATGAACAAGAATACAAATATTGTTTAAAGTCTTAATATATAGAGATTGTGTGTGTGTGTGTGTTTGTGTATGCACTGTGTGTATAAGTCTGAAGACTAACTAAAAAAAATGGTGTAGTGAAATAAAAGAAAGAAAAAAAAAAGATTTTTTGTTAGAAATATTTTTAAAAAATTGCTGTACATGAATATATTTTTTGTCCAAAGAGTAGACTAAAAGCTAGATCAAATCAAAGAATATTGATATTAAAATAAAAGCACACACACACACACACACAGAACAAGCAATGGTGCTGATACTGAAAGTCAAAGTGACTAATAGGACTACATAAAAATGCACACATCAAAATAGATTTGATTTTAAAAAATCAAGAAATATTACAGAGTGTGTCTGAGTAAAAAAAAAAAAGCAGGTGTCAAAGTGCAGGAATACACAGAAGGAATAGAAATGAAATACTCAACTCTACCAAGTCCTGTTGGCCAGATTGAACTAGAGAGAAACAATTGGTTAAGTTACACCCTTATATAATGTTACATGCAAGCCTGGTGAAATATAGTTGACAATAATACAGCTTAGGTAAACCATTATAAGTGTTTTCTTTGTACTAATGGTACTGGAAGCAAATCTGGTTCATTGTAATCTTTACTTGGGGCTGTTTGACTCTTAAGTAATTCCTGTCAACATGAGATTATTATGCACTATAGCTTAAACCCATTCCTCAGCTGTAGGGATTAAAATCAGGAATCAATCTTCAGAACTTCAGAACTCAACCTGAACCTAGCCAGCTGTACGTTTTGACAACCTTTATTCTATTCCCAGTTACATCAAATGTGTGAAGGTGTTTAGGAAAATTTATCATAGTTTTTATTTGGGACCTTGTGGCTAAAGTATTAAAGTGCTTGGATTCTAAACCAAGAAGTCCTGGGTTTGAATCTCAGTAAAGAGTGGGATTTTTTTAATTTTCTGGATTTTTAGGACAACTTCCAAACCAAGAGGTCTAAGGTCAAATCTAAGTGAAGAATGAGATTTTGAATTTTCTGGATTTTTAGGATGCCCCTATAGGTGGTCCCAAATCTAGTGGATACCTGAATTTAGTTGGGGAAAGTAAAGGTGTATGGTCAATGTGCTGGCCAAATGACACCTTCATTATCCTTGGCCATTAAAACAGAAAACCTTTGAATCATCTGCCCTGTAGATCTCAAGGTCTGAAAAGGGAACTTTAGTTTTTACATTTATCTCCTGAAATTTCTGTTCTTTCATTAAAATTATAAAAAAAACTACAGTTTATATTTTCCTATGGAACATTTATCCTAAAGAATCAAAAAGCACTCACCCACTTTCTTGGGTGGGTGGGGAGGCAGCAGGAAACATATACACAAGGCAACACACACGTGCCAGAAGCTGTGAAGGTATTTGTAGTTCTCTGTGGTCTCTAAGAAGATGAAGACTGAGCCCCCAGTAGCTGCTAAGACACATCCAGGGAGAAGAAAGAAAGCGTAACGCTTCCAGGACGGATACAGCTTTTTCCTCTTATACATTTTTATACCCTGAAACAAAGAAGAAACATATTGAAACCAAGGACACTGAAATTTATTAAAAACAAAGATCATTAATAAAACATTTAGCAAAAAAAAATAAAAAATTGTTAATGAATAGTATTTTCTATCTGAACTTTTTATACAGTAAAAATATTTAAGGTATTTACACAAAAGTAGTGGAAACAAAGGTAAACTAAAATGAGCTTTTGTTAAGTTATTCTCTTTCATCTAGAGAGGACTATGAAAAAAGTGATGTTTAGAGTTCAGCTGCTTCAAACACATATAAAAATGCAGTTATCTTTTAGATTTTCATTTTCTTCAACTCATTTCAGTTGCCTACAAATAAAGCTGGGTGACCCAATAAAAGGCTAAAATCTTTATCAAGAAAATACAAAGCATCCAAATGTTTTAGCAGCATGCCAATTCAAGTGTAGACTTAATTTGACCTCACTACCAGTTGACACTTGATAGGTTCCTAACAATTTTTTTTTATTTTTTTTTTGGATTATCCAAAATATTTTGTTAATTAAACAATTTTGTTCCAATGTTTGTGTTCTTTTTCAAGGGTCATGAAAAACTTTTATTCCCCTGGTAATCAAACATTGAAAAACAGTTAACAACCTGTGGTTGTTCAAGAACCTGTGGTTAAATTTGCATCATAAGGAAGGCGTTGAAGTGGAACACACAAGGCAAGAGAACGAGAGGGTATCCTAGAAGCACCTTGTGATGCAAACTAGAGGCAGAACAAGATAGAAAGGATGGCCCAAGACAAATAGAAAGGATGCCCCAGGAAAAAAAGAGAGGATGGCCCAGGGCAAATAGAAAGGATGGCCCAGGACAAATAGAAAGGATGGCCCAGGAAAGGGGACTATGAACATCTATTGTTGGCGCCCATACTCTAATAGGGATGATGGACTGTAAGTAAGTATCAAAGTATTAATGAATCTTAAGTTAGATGCTAAAACTTACCCAAGATACTCCAATAAGAACAATACCACACAACAGTGGGACGATTATCATACAGACACTCCGCCTATCATACACAACACCCACAAATATAAAAAAAGCACCAATAGTTTGAAGTACATGAGCAAGCCTTAGAAACCTGTTAGTAAGGGAAGATGTCAGCCATGTTAAAAGTAGGCTTATTGTTAGTGGCTAGAGTCATTGCTGAATTTGTTAGTATGTAAGTTGTGATAATATAGTATGCATGTTGGATTAGAAAAATTTAACTACATTTCAGTCATGTGTAAGTACATTTTAATTATCTTCTACATTATCAACTTTTAGAAATTGACTTAATAACAAGATAATCTTTCCTATTTAAAAAAATGACTTGTTTATTTCAGTTTATTGATTGATAAACTATGTCTTACAAATGGTATAGATTATCAGCTCAAAGCTAAAACTGATTCCATAATTAAAAGAGATAGGTCTTCAAGTAAGCATTCAAAAGTAAAGGTCCAAAATTAGTTTTCTATATATTATATAATTCAATGAATAAAGAACATAATTTGTTATTCAGTTAATTGAAAAAATGTGTCTTGGACCTTATTCAATGAAATGAGAGATATCTGAAGTTAATTGGAAAATTAGAATACATCTAATACAGACTAAGATAACAGGCAGTTTAAAATCTCCTGTTACATAATCTATTTCATCTGAGCCATGCCTTTTTAAATAAAAAAAGACTAAGATATTATTGCACTGTAATTTTGTTACAGTATGTCACTTTCTTAGATGAACTTGTATTCTAGTTAACATTAAACAGTGTCTCAATTAGTTTTCTGATATCTTTCCAGTTTAGGAACAATCATAGAAAGTTAGTCATTCAATGATAAGACAAAAATTGTTCACAAAGTTTATTTCAATTATGAACAGCTTTAGCTCTGAACAAAAATGTCTAGAAAGACTTTTCAATGGTATAAATCTTCTCTTAAGACAACACTAAATATAAGTAAGGCATAAATATAGTTTATTCTATTGTAACAATTGTTATAGAGTGAAGTGTAGAAGTAGATAGTAAATGGTTCATATATATTTTTTTCCATCATTCATAAACAAAGGTTGTTAATTTTCATTATAACCATGATACAATTATAGAGAGTTCTATTCAGTAGGCTACTAGAAACTCTGAATCCCAAAGTGTTCCTATCTTCATGCATAACAATTTCTCAAAATTCTGAAGTTTTTTTCTTAATACTTTGTTACAAATTTGGCTCCAATATAAAGGGAGAAAAAAAAATTAGGGTCTGGCATAATTGGAAACAGAAAATAGTAATGTCCCTTTGCTTGGAATTCAGAGTTTTCCAACCAGGCTGCCAATGTTTCATGCAGAGTTAACGCCCATTAACCAACTTGGTCATTGTTTCCTGTTTAGAGAGGAGACACTATGACTTACCTAATTTGGGCCATAGCTATTAATGTATACCATATAGAACAGTAGGAGCCAAAGAAATCTGAGGCTTGCAGAACTTCGTAAGAGGCTATACACAAGCGGTAGAGAGCAAGTCTGTCTCCATCACAGGCATGATAAAACTAAGACAACAAAAAGAGATTTTTTTAAAAATATTTTTTTCACAAGAGCCATGAGAAGAACAATAAGATCAGTTATTCCTTCACACAAACTCACACATAAATAGCATTCCGTGACTTGAGGAATAAACTAACAGACTTGGCAGGAGAAAAATAGGGATCTTTCTAGACTTCTGTAATCTGTAACATAATTTTGTATAGTCTAGATCTAACTCTAGACATTTTATCTTGTTTTCAAAATTGGTCTATCAGTATAGAATAGTAAAAAAGTAATGTTCCCCTTTCAGAACATGCGGTCTAAAGGGCAGATGATGTTAAGGTCATCTGTTTCTTTGGCCAACAGTTGGTGGCTGCTAGTTGTGCTGGCCACATGAAACCCTCATAGAAACAGATGACCAGTACTTCATCTGGCCTATAGATCACAAGGTCTGAATGGAAAACTTTCTATTTACTTTAGTCTGACTAAATAAACAAAGTCACTATATAGACCTATGTGGTTATAAAACAATATCCTACTCTCATCCCTCTGTAGAGATCCCACCAGCTAGAAGTTCATTAGAATAAATTAACTTTAACATAATCATCCTTATTAAATTTAGGCATTAGCTGATAAATATTTAAACAAAAATACAACCAAAAAAAAAAGTACATTTCAATCATAAAAAAAAAAAGATAACATGCAAAATACATATAAACAGATAAATGTTACAAAAATGTTGTGAATGTTTGACTTACTGTAGAAAAGAACATGGTATAAGTGTAGACACATGCCTCTAAGATAAAACGACGTTTCAGAGCAATGATGATGGCAGGCAAGAAAAACAAGTTGGAGAGAGTTAACAGTAGAGCTGCGACTAATTGAATTAAGACTGACTGTGCTTTTATAGGATCAGTACATGCATAGCCTTGATAGTCTGTGAAGGTGGAAGCTCACAATTATAGGAACATAACATAATAAAATATTCAGAAAATAATAAAACTAGAAACATCCAATTGAGAGCAAAACAAAAAAAAAAGCTTCTTATTCCATAAACACAAACTAAAACTTTTTAATTCCCTGTGCAAATCTAAATGTGATAAAGATTCTCTTTACTATGTCATAAAAAAACAAAAAATATGGTTGAAATGTTCAATACAATGATATACAAGGAAGAGTAGGAGGTAAAAATATTATCTCCTCTAAAAATATTTGTATTTTGTTTGTAAGGGGTAATGGTTAAGGCGCAATAGAATTTACAGTTTTTTTGTTTTTGGTGTGTAGAAGTTCTGATGTTAGGTTACAATTACCAAGCAACGAGATCAAGACATTCATTAATGTAGGGTGCAGTCAGGGTTTGCAAAAATTTAAAGTTATAATCAAGTGAAGTTCAGGTCAACTATTTTTCTACCCAATAATTATATGGGCATTAAATGGTAATCACAAAGGTGAATTGCCTATTCCCCAATCAAACAGGAGGAACTATGAAAAGATCTCAAATCAGCTATTTCTTTAGCCAGTAGGCGTTATATGGTAAGCACAAGGACCAACATACTTTTTAAAATGAGGTTAAACTAAAAACATAAACCCTTGATAGAGATCACAGTCTCTATTACTTTAACATAAGCCCATCAGTCAGATGTTTTTCCAGCACAAGGATCAACTGCATTTTTTTGTATATCAAAATTAGGATTCAACAGGAACTATGAAATGTCCTCAAATTATTTAAGGAAAACACAATCTCCAAGGAACATGCCTCATAGGTCAAATGTACTACAAAATGTCCTCAAATTATTTAAAGAAAACACAATCTCCAAGGAACATAGCCTCATAGGTCAAATGTCATAGGTCAAATTTTTTAGAATTGATTCTTGTGTTGTCAGGTAAAAGAAATAATTGTGCAAAATTTTAACTTAATCAAAGATAGGGTGTGGGAGAAATAACGTATACAAACTTTTTATCATACAGACAGACAGTTATATATTCAGTTGATATAAGCTTTGTAAAAACTAAGACTTAGAACAGTGGAGCTATAACAAGGCCACAATCCGTTTAATATCATGTTTTTTGTAAGTGCTTATATTTTTAAAACTAAAATAGGGGAAATGGTGCTAGGGCATTGTGTTGGCCACCCTCTCTTCTTTCTCTCCATATTTTTTACCTGCATCACATTTACAAGCTGTAAGAACAATGCGATGTGACCCCTGGCCTATAAGCTTGCACTGACCCTTGCTGGAACAGCCATTGTCCAAACACGGTTGTATCTCCAGGCTAGTTTCTGCAGTGACGTTTGGTGGACAAACTACTGATTTGTCACTGGACAGAGAATATAAAACAGATTAGATGTATTGATGGTCCCTATACATGTTAGTTTAACAAGATTATACTTATGCTAAAAGGTTAAATAAGAGAGAACTCAAGCTAAGTTTTAAGTGTTTAAAATTATCCCTTATCTTATATTATAAAATACAGAGCTTACTACAAAAAGAAGATGTTTACACCCTATGCGTGTTACTAGGTCAATCTAGTCATGCATGTTAACCAATGACTTAAATTCTGCCAAGTCATTGGTTTTCCTGGCCGGCTCAGGCAACCCATTCCATGCTCTAATAGCACTAGGGAAGAAGGAGCATTTGTACGAGCATATGGAATGAAGAATGTAAATCTCCAGGATAAGAAGATCAGAAATAAAAAGTATTTGTTTTTCATCACAAGTAACAAACACTAACTCATTGAAAATGAAATAGTTTTCAATAACATCATGAGCATAATAAGGTAAAGAGTTTAAAGTTACTTACGTCCCTTGTTCAAAACACTGTGTCTGAAGGACTACATGCCAGGTACCTGCTCTAGGATACGGTACATACTGGACAATCTGAGAAAAACTCACGCCTGTCACAGTGCGATTGATTACAAAGGGCAAGCTTGTACAAAGGTCAAATGACCCATTGAAAGATGGCAAGTGGTTGAAGATCAAACCTCCACAGAGATGCATATAGGTGGAAAGACCCTGCAAATGGCAAGTAACAATGATGAAAGAACAATAACTTGTATAAATCAAAGATAATACTAAACTATATGAATTATATTGCTTTATTTTTGTAAGAAAGCTTTTATCTTCTTATCTTATCTTATATAATACAGACGTTACTTCATACGCTACATGCATTTAGTCATGCATATTAACCAATGACCTAAATTCTGCTAAGTCACTGGTTTTCCTGGCTAGCTCAGGCAATCCATTTTATTATTTACTGCCTGTTAAATTAAAAGTCCTTGAAAGATCTTTGATGAATTTGTTAGGTCAGTTGGGTTTACCATATTAAATGAAAGTCTAAACATTGCCAACATAATGACTGACTGACTACTTTCCACAATAGATCCTAGGTACAAATTAAAAATGGGTTTATGTGGTACACTCTTAAACCTCACATTAAAAAAAAACAGCTTCCACAATATTTTGAACCTGGGAAATTTTTTCCTGCAGCCAAAGGATAAGTAATTGAGAAGCCAAGCAATTTACCCAACACCTAGAGCTAAAAATATTTACATTTGAGTTGCTTAAACTCTGAGACTACATGTCTAGTCTGAAAACTCCAAAGCAAGGAGTAGAAATCTGTAGTAACATATTGCACAGTGTGGAGGCTGTATTTGTATGCCATATGTATACAACTTACACCAAACTTACATAAATGTATTTGTCAATCTGCAGCCTGAATTTCAAGGTGCCTCCTATGTCCAGTGGGTCTTCTATTAAAAATGGCATAACAACCAATGGGGCCATGGTTAGATTCAGCTTATTTAAGGCAAATGTATTTGAGGAAATGTAGCCAAAGTAAATATTGTAGGTTTCAGGCACATGCATTCTATCCAACAGTGATAGAGTTTTACATTGAGAAACAGTAGATGACTTCCAGTGAGCACATCCTGAAAAGAAATAATCAATATAATATTTAATTTAATAATAAAATGGGTAAACCTCTGGTGATACATTAACCAGCATTAAGTCCTTTCATAAAGAAATGGTAATCAGAGAAGATATAAAGGTACCCCGTCAAAATAGCGCTGACAAAATAGCACGAACAAAATATCGCCGACAAAATAGCGAAAAAAAAATGTATTTTAGTCATTTTGAAAGAAATACTTTAGATATCTTAAAATATTAATAGAGCAAATTTTTTTTTTTTGGTTTTAAAGTTATCATAATTTTTCAGTCATTTTGCAGGAAACACTTTAGATATATTAAAACATAAAAAAGCAAAAAAAAAAAAAAGGTAAAATGAATAATTTCAAAATACAGCATTTATTTACATTATAAAAGTGTACTTAGAAAACACGCAAAGATACTTGTCAAATTTACACACACACACACAAACTTTCGCAAAATTAAATTGTAGGAAATGTCACGTAGAAATTCCATCATTGGCTTGTTTCTGTACAATGGTAATACATCTTCAAGTCTTCTGTTAAGTTGGAGGTACTTTGTCTTGCTTGCAGCTTTACTTTGTTCTCCAGCATTGTACCTCAGAATCTTGTTCTCCGTGTTCTCCTGTTCTCTGAGGAAGTGAGAGATTAACTTGTACACATTAGGATGATGACTGCCAATAGACAGCTGAAATGCATGGTTCCATCCCTCCACTGAATTGTCCTGCACACGATCTCTAACATTCCATATTGCTATAAGAAATCTTGGATTCACTCTGCGGTTTCGTCTCAGGTGACCAATATAGTTGTCCTCTCAATAGCCATACAAATTCCTTATGCCCTGTTTTGATTAAAGAAAGATGCCGCAGATTTTTGATTATAGTAAAACACACTTTCGTATTTCCTATCCTATTTTGTCGGGTCACCACATTTCAAGATCCTATTTTTAGAAAGTTATACTTTTTAATCAAAGGTGAAAAAAGGGAATGATATAAAATTTAAAGTACTCACGTTCTCTGCAAATATTGCATAATTTCAGATGTTTTAATATTGAAAAAGATAGAGACATCAACAAAAATGATGCCCATGACATTAAATTACTAATAATCTGGTACTTTTATACACATCATATATAAGTCCGCGCTATTTTGTCGGGAAATTATGCGCTATTTTGACGGGTCACCAGATATAAAGGTTCATGAAGTGGAGTTGTCAACTGTTAACCAGAGTGTCCAGTGGACAGACACAACGGATTAAGGTACCCAGTTGATGGATAAAGAAGAGACAAACTTATGTGAAAATCATAGTTTCCATGATGACTCAAACCTATAACCTCCAACTTGGTAGCTAACTGCTTTACCACTCAGCTAGATGTCATGTGCTCATTAGAGGTGGCTGGAGAGTCATAAAATGTCCCAGCCTTAAATAAGATTTGAAGACACAAATCGAAAATCAACTTCGTGTTCTATCACTTCAGCCATCACAATTCAAGCAGTAAGAAATAGTGGTACCATGTGTGGAAATAGCCAGTAATCTGTTCTTTGTTTACACTTTTGATTTTTAACATCCCTTTTACATTCTTTAAGCAATAAAATCAGTAAGAGAGAATAAGAAGAGAAAGTGATATGAAGAAATGTGGTGGTGATATAATAGAAACTACAGAGAAACCTAAGGAAATGAAAAAGGGAATAATGGGCAAGATTTGAAAAAAAAACAACAGAGCTTGCTATTTATGGCTGGGCCTCTATGTATGAAACTCTCCACCTAGCTTAACTGAAAAAATAAAGATTAACTCTAACTTAAGGATTATGGTTAAAATTTAAGTTTTATCTTAAAATTTGAGGTTAAGAAAAAATAAAAGAAGTGTTTATAACTTTTTGCATGAGCTACAATCCTGCCATTCAAAGGTTCAGATTAGCCTCAACATCATTATCACTCACAATATACAGAATAATTACACTATTAATAGAATAAGAATAGCTCTGAAGCTTACCAAGAATTTGGTTTCAAATGTTAACACTACAAAACCCTTCCATTAAAGGTGAAGATTAGCTATATCACTAAAATATGTGATGTTATGTAATTTAAAAGATTAAGAATAATCGTAACACATTATTTCAATAATTATGTCAGACATATAACGCTCTTAAACTTACCATGGACATCTACAGAAAAAGTGACCTGCTGTGATCCTTTCAAGCCAATGTATTGTATCTCTATGAGCTGAATGTCGTCCACATTTGGTGATTGCACACGCATGGAACAGTTTTTGACGTCCTGACAGTATTCCAACTGGATGCTGTTCTGTAGAGAGGGGAGGTAAGATACTGTCACGTTACACGCCTGGGGGACACATTTAGTTATCACAACATCGAAGCCGTAGGTTGACCGCGGTAGCTTGAAACTGGGTAGAGAAAGACAAAAACAGAAAAAAAAATATCTTATATTCCCTATATTCTAAAATTATTTACTTAGATGAAATATACAAGACATTCAGAATAATGTGAATGACTCCAACTGCATATTTCAAAAATGTCATAAACATAGGAAATTAAATGTTATTGTTTCACATATCAACCAACTATCCAGCCCTGAGAGATCCCCAAAGGTTAAATTGGAGATAGGTTTTGAGATAAATTATGTTTGTTTGCGAAATGCTTTACATGTTTCAGATATTCCTTTAGAGTTGAAGAGAATTTACTTCCAAGTCTAACCCTGCCGCAGGACGTCGGCAGATGGCAGCAGGCAGGGTATGAACACAGGGCCATCGAGAGGTCCGAACAAATTCAGAGCACATACCACACAACCAGACAGCCATCCTGGTGTTCTTTAGTTTCTCACTATGGGGGGGGGGGGGGGGGGGGGGGGGGAGGTTCATTTTCAAACAAAAGGATGGGGAAGGGGAGGTGAAATTTTTTTTCATATACAGCTGATTTTACATCCGTGAAGTTTCCACACTACAATTACCACATGGGTGGGGTGTACCTAGCACAACTAAAATGAAAATAATTTATGGAGCAAATAGTTTTCAAACACAGTTCTGTCTCTCACTAAACATTTTTTTAAAGTTCCCATTTAACATTAAAAGAGCCCAGGAAAGGAAAAGTTTTCTGACTACTAGTTTATAAGTGGGTCCAAGTGTCCAGTCTAGCTAATAAGTTTGCTTACGTTCCCCTAGCTAGGAAGCTGAGAAGAGAAATAGAAAGATGTAACAAGTTGATGGGAACATGATAAATGAATGTTGAGAAATTAGGTCATAGGTCATAATAGAATGCAATTTATTATCTAATGATTAACATCAAAGTATTTCATATGACTATAATTTCTGTTGTTATTTTTATTTGGCCTGAGCCTGCCAACTACCACTTTAAAAATACTTTGAGCAGGCTGCAGGCATTACATATTTTATATAACTAGCCTACAAATATTTGAAAAATACAACAAAAAATATGAGGGTTCAGAAAATGTCACATCGACCAGCTGATCAAGAGGTCAAGTTTCAGTTCAAGTACGTTTCTGTGAAGTGGCTACTTGGTACAGTTTATTTTGAAACAAGAATTACAAGTGGCCATTGAATGTCAATAAACTACAAGCTAACAAGTGAGTTCAAAGTCTGGACAGAAATTTCTAGCCATGTACTCTAGTGTACTTGATCTAGAAAACAGAATCGGAGAATTTAACCAGAGGATAGACTCAGAGAATAAAACCATAGCAGAATCTGACAATAGAGTCAAAGAACCGAACCAGAAAATAGAATTAGCGAATAAAACCAGAACATAATATGAGAACAGAATTAATGGAAATTAGTGGGCAAAACCAGAGAACTTCAGTATTAACCTGGATGCTTGCACATACATTAAATTAAGTGAAATGAAGTCCCTCAACAAACATTGGCATGGTGTAGTGTGGAGAGCAAAACAGCTTGACTACTTTAATTGTTCAGCTCAGTTTATGTTGTCAATTAGTGCTGTCTGAACCATGCTGGTCATCTGACAACATTTAGCAGTTGTGTTTAAACTTTCAGGAGTGGCACCTGAAAAGAACAGGCCACAGAGATGATCACACAAGCCCAGTAGAAGATCACACAATCCCAGTAGAAGATCACACATGCCCAGTAGATGATCACACAAGCCCAGTAGATGATCACACAAGCCCAGTAGATGATCACACAAGCCCAGTAGAAGATCACACAAGCCCAGTAGATGATCACACAAGCCCAGTAGAAGATCACACAAGCCCAGTAGATGATCACACAAGCCCAGTAGATGATCACACAAGCCCAGTAGAAGATCACACAAGCCCAGTAGAAGATCACACAAGCCCAGTAGAAGATCACACAAGCCCAGTAGATGATCACACAAGCCCAGTAGATGATCACACAAGCCCAGTAGAAGATCACACAAGCCCAGTAGATGATCACAAAAGCCCAGTAGGTGATCACACAAGCCCAGTAGATGATCACACAAGCCCAGTAGATGATCACACAAGCCCAGTAGATGATCACACAAGCCCAGTAGATGATCACAAAAGCCCAGTAGATGATCACACAAGCCCAGTAGATGATCACACAAGCCCAGTAGAAGATCACACAAGCCCAGTAGATGATCACACAAGCCCAGTAGAAGATCACACAAGCCCAGTAGAAGATCACACAAGCCCAGTAGATGATCACACAAGCCCAGTAGATGATCACACAAGCCCAGTAGAAGATCACACAAGCCCAATAGATGATCACACAAGCCCAGTAGAAGAAAAAGAAATAGACAAAGAGGGCGAAGGACAAATTATCTTAAGTTAATATTGGAACTAATCAGCTTTTTTCCTTAGTGACCTAATGGTACATTAAAAGCTTAGAACAGAAATAGCTTAACAGCAGAGTAACAGACAAAGGAGACCTCTTGTAGTAGTGCTTAGGAAAAGGTCATGTTTTTTCTAGATCTGATGACAGAGTACTGTGCCCTTCTTGTTTGAATAACTGTTCTTTTTCTAAAGAGGCTATATTACTTGATTTATATTAATCAGTTGAAGTTATAAATATCAATAATTATTAATAGGAAGAACTGGTGACTAGAAATATCATCATCTCAAGCCTGCAGACTCACAACCTTCCCAATAGAACTCTGACTACCTCTCAACAGTGGCCAATTTATAAACAGCAAACAGGACCAAGTATGGTGGTGCTGTGTAATTGTTAGAGTTTAGTTCTTGAGACTTGAACTAACACCAAGAGGAAACAGGTTAAGAGACAAAGAAAAAAGGAAACAACTGATACAAATTATCCAGGCAACACCAAAACAAACCATGACCTTTGGCACCCGTGAAGTAGTTGATCCCCATTATTTCCTGCAGTCAACTCAGTTTTCAAGGGTGTGAGGGGGGGCAATTTTCAAGAGATAGCCACTTCACATATCTCCATTTGAGGCAGATCCTGGAATACTACACACTTGAGCTACAATGGCTACAACTTATGCTGTTCAGAACTGCTGTGTACATACTTTGTTCTCGTGATCAAGGTTTACGTAAACAACTAAAGATGACAACATGAAACAAAGACTTGTGATGCTAGTTCAAGATGAGAATTTTCCTTTTTTTCTTTTTACAAAGCTTATATCAACTCACCGTGGGCTAGAGAAACAGATGACCTTTACATCATCTGCCTTATAGATCGCAAGGTCTGAAAGGGGACTTTACTTTTACTTTACTATATCAACTCACTCTGTTTGTCTGTCTGTCAGGTAAAAATGTGTACACATTCTCCTAGTTAAGCCAATAATAGGAGCCTCCCTCACTGCAGATTACATATGTATCGAAACTATTTTCCTATGCATTCTCCAAGAGAAGCCAATCTTATAACACTGCCCCCCTGCTATATACTGTGGACAATGTATTATGCACAGAAAAACACTGAGCAAATCTATTTACCTAAACATTTTCCCTGATGAGCCAATGGTATGAGTTTGTACAATGCCATAGTCTATGTGTTTAGCATTTACCAAATCTCCCAAAGACATTCTTGACATGATGGAATAGTAACAATTTTTGGAACCAATACCCTGAAGAGGAAAATAAAAAAGAGCAAAGAAGCTGAGACAAAAGTTTACCATAAGATAAATATTTTTCTTATCTTATAAAATACACATGTTACTTCAAAAAAGAAGATAATTGTGTCCTACACCTGTCCATAGGTCAATCTAGACTAAAACTCTGCCAAGTCGTTGGTTTTCCTGGCTGATTCATGCAATCTATTCCATGCTCTAATAACGCTAGGGAAGAAGGAGTATTTGTACAAATTGGTCCTAGCATTTTGGGAGCAGATGCCCATCAGAGGGGCAAGATGTGGGGACAGTTGTAGAGACTCTCCCAGAACCGAGACAACTGGAGAAGCCTGGTTGTTGGCCTTTGCCCCAGAATAGACCAAAGGCAGAGATGATTTGGAACAAGAAATCTGCCTTTTTCTTTGCATGTTTCTGAGTACTTTATTAGGTTTTGTTTTTGTATTTGAAGGTTATGGTTCAGTGTTTTATGTATAATTGCTATTTTACTTTTGAGTCTTCTATCCTAAAGGTTCTCTAAATTTAACCATTTTACTAAAAGTGTTACAGTTAAAGGGAGTATGGTGGTTGAGTGGTAAAGTGCTTCTGGACTGAGAGGTCTTGGGTTCAAATATCAGAAAAGGCTGGGTTTTGAGCTTGAGTACCCTTGAGTCCACCCAACTCTAATGGGTACCTGACATTAACCGAGGAAAGTAAAAGCAGTTGGTTGTTGTGCTGGCCATATGGACAACCTCGTTAACCATTGTCCACGGAATCAGATGACCTTTACGTCTGAAATGGGTACTTTACTTAACCATTTACAGTCAAAGGTTGTTAGACTGAACTTTTTCATTTTCTATAAAGTTATTCTATTTTAAGTTTCAGACATTTCTTTTGGAAAGATAATTATTTGATCTTAACTTCAAACTTTCACCAGAAGATGTCAGTGAGTAAAGTCTCACTCAAAGCAGTTTTTCCAATCTTCTAGCTATTTCTAAGTACATAAGGTATTATCTGCATTGTAACAACATTTAAGCTTTTCATTCTATGCTTATATTGAGCTCCAATAATACTGAAACAACTAAATTAGTTCCAAAAGTTCAATGTAAGAAAATTTGTCTGTTCATGACCAATGATATTTTGTGAACAATATAAAGAACAGCCTCTTTGCACTGGTTTTGGAACTAGGTTGACTTAACAACTTAAGTATACTACATTTGAAATTACCAGGAGTTCTTAATCAGTTGCTTTTTTATAAGAAGGCACTTTTCCCAAGTAAATGAAAGTCATAAGGCTAATTAGTAAATAGGAAGTTATGACAAAGGGGAAGTGTTTGCTGCAAAACCTTGAAACCTGCTAGTGACAGGGATTGTAAATATGGTTTTCTAAAACATCAAAGCCATCCCCCACCTCCTTAACTTAGACTGAGCATAATCTTACTTTTATTTTGAAATGGAGATGAAGCTGATCAATCTGCTTGTCACATGACATCCGCTTTGGCCAGAAAATCTTAAACTTCACCACAATTATGTAATGGACCACAAAATCTCTAAGGAAAGTTTATTTACTTTTACATAAAACTTCCTAAGTTCACTTCAGTGAAAAACAAACAAAAAAATTGACTGACTAATTGTTGGAAATACAGAATTTCCCCCCCCCCCCAAAAATCACTTTTTTTAGTATAATAAAAACAAGCCAAATTAGAATGCTAATAGAAAGCTCAATTACCTTTTGTTTGATTTCATTAGAAATATAGTCATCATATGCTATGATAAACCAGTTACCAGGTAGAGGTCTGACAACAGTAAATGAAATTTGGACATCCGGGTTCATTTCTAGAATAAATGTTGGGTCTGTCGTCATAAAGTTTGATGGGAATGTATTCTCTGTTTGGTAAACCAAAGGCAGACCAGCATGCTGAATTAAGCTTAGAAAAAAAAAAAAGACAACTCATGTTCATATAGCGAATACACAATTTTTAAAATTACAAACAGTGCATTACTTTTTATTTCAATCAATCACTGAGTACCGGCACCTATTTTTTTTACAAAAAGAAGCACTGTACAGAAGTACTTATAACTAATTATTTTCTTATTTTTCAATTGATTTATTTGTTTCACTGAGTCATTTGCAACAGTAATAATTTTTAAAAATTACTGAATCGTGCTAATATTCTATAGCCTCCTACATTCGCAAAGCCACTATGGATTATATCATAGAAATGAGATGAATGCCTGGGCCTTAGCTATGGTCAGAACAATGTTGCCCACACAGATGTATCCAAAGGAACAGCAAGTGCCAATACAGCCAGTGTGTTGCACTGTTCTGCAAACTGCTATAAGGGTAGCCGGCTCCTGATTTTTCTCAGTGTTTACTCGTACTTTGCCCTTCTCTGGTTGGTGGAAACAGTTTTCCCAGACCCAATATCTGAGCCACACATGAAGACCAGAAGTAAGATTGGTTGTCAGAGGCTATTCGAGACACATGCCTTTGGAAGTATTTTATAGGTAGTGAAGTGCTTTCAAATATATTACTTAGAAATCTATTGTGATGTCTTGGTATTTAAACAAATTAGCTCTGATAAACCAGTAGCTTATTAGATGCCCATTGCAATAGGGTAGTTAATATGTTTTGGTATTTAAACAAATTCACTCTGATAAACCAATATCTAATTGGATTCTTGTTTAGATGAATAAGAGACTTCCACATGACAAAACTGTATCATTGAATCCTTCAAGACAAAACAATTAATATACAGTAGAAGTTCATTTCAATTATAGATTTACAAAAAATTGACTTAACATGAAGCTTGAAACAATTTGACTGACCCCACTTATTGTCTTCCCTTGTATTTAACACTCACTAAAATTAGCTTCTTTAATAGGCAGGAAAGAACCAGAATCTTATTGAAATATTTACCTTTTCTTACCCCCCCCCCTCCCCCACATTATTTTTCAAATATAAAGATCCCTACTTGTTTTAAGTCCTTAATAGTTTGATGTTGTTTTCAAACCGTAAACGTATTGTTTATACTAGCAAAACAACCTTGACACATATTATTACTTTACATTGATCTTAGCAGTAACTGTACTTAAGGTTTACTTGTTTGTTCAAAACTGCTAAATAAAAAAAACAAATGAACTCACATTGTGGATGTGTAATAAGGACATTCTTGCTTATTTCTTGATATTCTTATAGTGAAATTGATGTGCGATAGCCCAGATTGTACAAAGTATTTCACTGGCACCACATCGCCATAATAGGTATAGCCAGAAACTTCAGCTGCCAAATTCATCTCTGTGTTTGCTGACACACTTATACCTGAGAGTTCGATAAATTTAAAATGCTTATTTATAACACCAATTAACATAACATGTGCAGTAATTCAATACTGTCTGGGTGCAGAAATAATGCTCCTATGTTAAAAAGTCCTGATAATAGATTGGATTTTAAAAAGTAAAAGTTCCCCTTTCAGACCTTGTGATATATAGGGCAGATGATGTTAAGGTCATCAGTTTCTTTGGCCATGGTTAACCAGCAGGGTGTCATGAGGCCAGCACAATGATCAACTGTCTTTACTTTCCCAACTAAAGTCAGGTACCCATTAGAGCTGGGTGAACTCAGGGGTGCCCTTAACACCTGAAATTCAAAATCCCAGTCTTAATCCAAGATTCAAACCCAGGACAGCAGGTTTGGATGCCAAGCACTTAACCACTCAGCTACCCTGCCCCCAGATGGGATTTTGACCAGAGCTAAAAAAGAAAATTCAATTAAGCTTCAATAGCTACCTGGCATTATAAAAGTAAAGTTGGTTGGAGTTGGTCAGATAACACCTAAATACCTTGCTAAAAGTTTACCACTGAAAATGTTTTAATAATTCAACTATATTTCTTAATGAATCATAAGATTTCAATAAAACCTGGCCTTTTTTTCATGTAATTACAAATAATGTATATTAAGCCTAATATAATAAAGACTAATAATGTTAAAAAAAAAATTATATTAAGAAGGGAATTTTTCTTTATATCTCCTAGTAATAAAATCAGAGAAGCTGTGGTCAACTGGCTAAGGGAAATATATGTGCGTTTTAAATAGTTACAAGCCTACAATATTATCATAAATGATGAAAAAGAAATGAAGTCAATATTTTAATGCAACAATATATTACATTATTTCCCTTTTTTTTTAAATTTCATCAGCCTCATAGTTCTTTTTTTTTGTGAGGTAATTCTTAAAAAAAAAAAACAAGCAAAATAAAACAAAAAATTATTTAAAAAAAAAACAAAGGTTATATTAAGTGTATCAATTAGTTTGGATCAGTCACTTGATTAAATTTGTAATAAGTCTCAGAGGACAATCTATAAAGGGAACTAATTCAGCTTATACCACCCATTTCAGTCAAGTTCTATTTCTTTCCCATGAATAGGGGACTTATTTATTTTATACCACCACTTCAGTCAAGTACTATTTCTTTTCCTTGTTTGAGATACCAAACAAAACAATTTATTACAAATAGTTAATTAACTAATTGGTTAATTAATTTTTGTAATTGATTCTTGTAATGTCAATAAAAGAAATAATTATGCAAAATTTGAGCTTTATCCGAGATTGGGTGTTGTAAAAATAATGTGTACAAACTTTTGGCCAGAGTGAGCTGATATAAGCTTTGTAAAAAAAACACTTTGATATGTATTATGTAATGATGTTTTAAAAATTACACAACCATATTTGATTTAAACCTTAAATTGAAGTTCCTAAAATTGTATAAAATCTTTATAATTTTCTTTCTACATTTCATATAACATAAAAAAACAAGCAAAATATTAAAAATCCTTTTTTTTTATATAAAAAAAGCTTATTAAATCTAGAGGAAGAGGAAGAGCCCTATCCTTAAAACTATATCTACCAATTATGTACATGTTATTTCCCTTATTCGATATCAAACTAAATAATAAATTACCAATAATTAATTGACTAATTGATTATTTTTGTTTATCAATTCGTGTGTTGTTATACAGGCTTCAGTGCATACTCTAATATTCAGAATTTCATACTAGACCAGACTAGAGTTAACAGTAGTCAAGCAAAAGTATATACATATATGTCATTTCAAGAAGATTTCAAGAAAATTTTGTTTTGTAAGAGAAATATGATATAGGCCTACTTAATATAATAATAAAAATTTTTTTTTTAAAGTTTTACAGCCTATGCTTTAGATTCATCAATAAAATTTTATGCCTAGTTTTTGAAAATTGTTTAGAGCTATGCCTTCCTTTTTGATGTTTGAGTTGGCATCTGATTTAGTAACCCTAGTCCTAGAAGTGGAATATATAGCCCTACTGGACCCTGGTTATTGAGGTCAATAAGTTGGCATCTATAATTTCTATTCTAACAGTATACTATAAGTATCTAATTATAGTACTGTATAGTCTATACATATTAAATTAGACCTAGATCTATATAGTAAAATTAGTATTATTATATAGATCTAGACCTAGATTAGGCTAAATATCTATAGACATAAATCTAGACTATTTTGATAAAAATGAACTACAAAACCTACAAAATATGATAAGCAAAAGAAATATCCTGAAAGTTGAAGTTAAACAAATGGCAGCGTTACTATTGTAGTTCCTTATTAGCCTTATACTGTTCAGAATCCAGTCCATTGTCATGATTATGTATTTATTATCATGATTGATATTATTTATTTTAATATTTATAATCATCATGCAGATTACATTATATTGGCATTATGATTATTATGTCAACATTATCAATATCATCATCTAGATTTCTAGATCGCTAAACCCTAGACTAGATTTTGTACACAACCCCGTAGCTACAATATTTTGGTATCGAGTTGACAAAAATAACGCTTTTATAGAGTGACTTCCCTTCTGTTTACATCACTCACTGGGCTATATAAACTATAAATCATGATTGTTTTAGCCAAATGTGAAGTTCAACAAAACACTATTTTACTCTCCCCTCCCCTCCCCTCCACCTTTTTCCACTATTTTTTTTTTAAAGATTCTATAGATACGTGGTTTTTAAAGTGTTCACTAATACATTCAGGGGTACTCGGTATTTTTAAAGGGTCCTTGGAAAATTAAAATTGATTTGGAGGAAGGGATGTCAATGCACAACTTTAAGGGTCCGCGCAAGATTTAGGTCTAACATAAATGTTCTTAAGGCCCAGGATGAGATATTGACCATTCGCCAATCATCCCATCAACTAAAGCAGCGTTTCCCAAACTGTGTTTCGCGTAACTCTAGTGTTCAACTAGGCCTGAATACTTTATGACAAATTTTGTTTCTGACAAAAAAATAAATGGATAAGTTTGTATGAATCAGTGCATTAACAAAAAGACATTCTAATGCAACTTGATGAACACAGGTGACAGAATTATTGAAGACCATGTTTAAGCACTGTTTAGCACAGTGAACATAATGCGCAAGTGGAAGCACCTCCTAGCCTTGACCTCGATAGGAATTCAAAGAAAGATTGTGATTGTTTATTAGCCTACTTGAAATATGAGTTCAGCCGATTCTGCAGACTTCTGGTGCTCACAAATATAAAATCCTACAAATGACTCTCTGATAATGCGATTTCTTTGTGTATTTCGTCATCTTAGCTCACAAAACAATTTCAGAAAATAATGCTAATCTAATCAACTTTTAGTACTTCGTGAGTGCAGTCAATCATGATAGAGTAAAATGACGTAGATTGGACCTCCTTTAGTAGCCTATTTAGCTATAGACAGTGGCGTAGCTACCAATGTGCGGGTGGTGCGGGCCGCACAGGGCACAAAGTGGAGAGAGGCACCAAAATTCCCCCAGTGTGTATTAATTTCCTATTTCCCTGAGCATTTCAGTAAAAACGACTAATTGTATGTACACGAACAAACATAAACTACTGTATTTTAAACATGAACTAACGATTTATAAACTAGTCATGTCGTTATTTTGTTTCATCTCCTTGACTATTTCTTCAATACAATGTTGGCTATAGAACAGTTTTAATATAATTTACTACATTTATTTCGGACACACGGTACATGTTGTTACTACATTGATCGATGCTTTGTAATATAAAGAAGAAGAAGATAGACCAACCTTTTTTTACTTCATTGTTTAGTCCATTGGTTTAATCTAGATATTGAGTTTACAAATATATTTCTAAACTCTAGCTTTAAACAATTGTCTTAGTTTATTCATTTCTTTATGATTCTTAATAGTTTAATTTTTGAAATAATTCTATTGTAATGTCCATTTTTTTAAATAAGCTAACCTTTGTTTTGTACGTTTTTTTTTTAAACTAACTAGTTAATTGTAATACTGTAACGTAAACAAAATGATGAACAGTGCTCAAGACTGACTAGTCTAGCTGGCACCTCAAAACCCTTTTAAGCTCAGACGGAGAAATCGGCATCTCTGGTTCTGTCCAGTCTGTTTAGTCTATAAGGGCCCCATACCCAGATCTATCGGGGTCCCTCATTACCGACCCATCGGTGTAGCAGAAAATGGCATCTGATGGGTAGCACTTTAGTGTAGCTGATGCTAAGTTTTGGAGTATGGCAGGTGTTAATCGCCTCTTGGTGGCTCCCTCTTGCCCTATAAGGGACATGTTTATTTGTGGGGCCGGCATTCTCCTCCACGGAGGGCAAGTACTAGTTATTCTAATAGGAATTCTATCAGTGGAGAGCCCAGCTGATTTTGACAAATTGGCCGCAATGTGGAGGAACGATCGCATTTTTTTGTGGTGGGTAGCCTACAGTCGCCCCTTTTGTAGCGCTCGTAGGCCGTAAGTACCGCCCTCTCCCTCCTTAAATGTAAAGGGGCCACGTTTGTTAATATTTCATCATCTTCATTTAAATCCAAAGATGGATTCAATGAGTGGTGGAGGTTATCCCCGAAAATAGAAAAACATGAGACCAGCAGAGCTCACATTCAGTCATCGCTTGCTTGGACGGAACTTGAAGTTCGCGTGAGAGTAGGAAACATTATGGACAACAAGGCCCAAGATTTGATTATACAAGAGACGAAAACCTGGAGAGTTAGTAAATTTACTATCAAAGTACGATCTACTCTTGAGGGAGCATGTGCTTCGAACTAAGCTTTGTTCCAGACCGAATACATACATGTCTCCACAAATACAAAATGAATTTATTACAAAATTGGGGGATCAAAAAAACAAATCATACAGCAAGTAAAACAAGCTAAATATTTCTCTATTATTTTTGACAGTACACCTGACATCTTAAAGCTGGATCAAACTTCCCAAATTTTACGGTACGTTGTCATGGATAATGACGGGGTGCAGGTTCATGAGTCTTTTATTGACTTCATCGACACAGAGGACAAGCATGCTGCTGGAATCGCTGAAATGATTCTAGAGAAACTGCTTTCGGATGGCTTAGACATAATGGACTGCAGGGGTCAAGGCTATGATAATGCTGCGGTCATAAAAGGTCAAAACTACGGTGTCCAAAAACGTATTCTAGAAGTCACTATTCATTGCCTGCTCAAACTCTGGAGACATTAACTAGCAGAGATGAAAATTCATCGACTAGATCTGAAGCAGGTGGATTATTGGTTGCTGTTCAGTCTTTTAATTTTCTCACCTATCTTGGATTTTGGGCTCCTGTATTAACTGAAATTAATGATGCGCAATTCTACCTTCAAAAACAAGGATTGTCTATTCGAGACTGCTCACTCAAACTAAAAACATTAGAGACATTTTTAAGTAGTAATCGAGAGGACATCGCTGAAGCCAGCATTACCTTTGCCGAAAGCGTGTGCTCAGATCTGAGAATCAGTACAGAACCTCAAAAACGTATTGGCCATAAGAAAAAGATGCCTGGTGAGAAAAGTGACTACTCTGTACTTACACACAAAGAAGAGCTACGAAGGGAAATTTATTCTACCTTGGACAGGATTGTTCAAGAAATAATCACCCGATTCAAGCAACTTCATGATGTAGCAGATAGATATGAATTTTGTCGCCTTCCCATCTATTAAATCCTCAAGTCGAAATCAATCTCGATAGTACTCCTAGCGACATTGATAAAAACGAATTTCTGTTTGAGCGAAAGAGGCTTCAACGGTTTGTCACAGTCTCATCAGGAGCCTCCGAACTTCCAAAACAAGGACCTGTTGAGCTCTTGAAATTTATAAAAAAATATCAGCTAGATGATTCAGTCCCGAATATCGTCATCATGATTCGCATATTTTTGACTGTTGTGATAAGCGTCGCTACATGCGAGAGAAGTTTTTCCAAACTTAAACTGATCAAGAATTATTTGCGATCAACGATGACTCACTAATTTGGCCATTTTGTCCATTGAACAAGAGCTGGTGGAAAAAAATGGATTTCGATAAAATTATTGATAACTTTTGCCAGCAAGAAAGCACGTAAAATTCATTTGTAGTATGTTTATGTAAAAGTGATTTTTTTGAATTAACAATATTTGATTTATGAATACATATTAATTTTGAACAGGTTTTGCAATGTTATTAATTAGTTAGTTGTTGTTTTTTTGGGGGGAGGGAACATCAAGATGAGGTACCGCACCAGGCATCATATACTCTAGCTACACCACTGGCTATAGAACAATTAAAAAAAAAAACAACACAAGATACAGAAATTTTAAAAAGAGAATAGGATGAATTTCAAAAATGGGAATCAAATAGAAGCATGTCTTCTTTCCACCCAGAAAAATGTCAGTTATTAAGAGTAATAAAAAAAAAACTCAAATTAATTCCATTTATCTTATTCAAGGTAAACCAGTAACACAGACTAAAAACGCAAAAAAACCTACCTAACTATTATGGAATCCCCATATGGATGAAACTATCAAAAAATTAAACAAAGCAATAGGGTTTATAAAAAGAAATTTATATAAATCAAATAAGAACATAAAACTAAAATGTTTTGTAACCTTGGTTAGGCCAATAATAGAATATGCAACCTTTGTTTGGACCCCTCAACTTAAAAAAACATTAAGAAACTGGAACAGACACAAATAACAAACGAATATTCCAATTTGACTAGAGTAACACCTTTAGTAAAATCACTAAATTTAGAAAGCCTTCAGAACAGAAGACTCAAAAGTAAAGTAGCAATCATACATAGAACACTGAATGTCACTGAACCATAATCTTCAAATATAAAAACAAAATCAAATAAAATACCCAGAAAGACACAAAGATAAAGGCACATTCTTCGTCCCATATGCTATGACTAATTTGTACAGATGCTCCTTCTTCCCTAGTGCTATTAGAGCATGGAATGTGGTTGCCGGAGCCAGCCAGGAAAAACAGTGACTTGACTGAATTTAAGTCATTGGTTAATATGCATGACTGGATACATGAGGCGTAGGATGTAACCCTCTTCTTTTTTGAAGTAACGTCTGTATTATATAAGATAAGATAAGAAAACAGTATTGCCCAACAGGTCTGTTATCTCGTTTTGAATCTGTGGGTCAAGGCGATGAATTACTTTCAATCACTAATTGTCAACTTTTTCAATGTGCTTCTTGTTTACATCATCCACTGTTATCAGTCTTTCTTGTTGTCTGTATGTTTGGCAAGCTTGTTGGTGAAGTTAACTCATTAGTAGGCGCTTTTTTTTTATAATTCGGTTGGAAAACAAACAACATTGATTCTGTCTTAGTGTATAAACACGAGACCATCCGAACGACAGCCCAGTGCAAATAGATTACGACAAGGCAGCCATTCAAGCGAAAGACACTATTCCATGATAAATTAATCACCGCTCTATCTTGATAAATTTTGTAAACCTCCTCTCCAATTCGTTCACGGTTGGTAGTTCAAAAATTATACATCTTTAAAGATTCCCTATGTAACAGAATATGATGTTACTTTTGCCATGGATGCTACGCCACTTGTATAGTAGTACATATTGTTTAGTCTAAATTTATGGTAATAGAAAAATTAAAAAGATGAGAAATAAGGTGATACTATCAACGGTTTTATTAAAATAGAGGGAAAAAACCAAATGAAAGAATGGGTCCACCACCAACGATTATTCACCACCATTACAATAAACCTGATGAAAACAGTTCCTTACATCACAACCGTCCAAGCCGCTTATACACAGACTCTAGCTGAAAACATGGATTAACGTTTTGAAAATATAAAGTTTGAATTGACGTTTAGGCATAGACATAAATAAATATAGACTGGAAAAGGGACATAACTTCAAATAACTTGAAAACATGTATTTCTATTGTTGTCGGATTTCCGAATTCTGAAAAGTTGCATGATCTTCAGTCTTAGAGATTTTAAAAAAACTACACATCTGTATAATAAAGTACACAAAATTGCAAGTCACAAATTTTCGTTTCATAAAACTCTTATCGGCCAGTCTATATTTATTTATGTCTATGCGTTTAGGATATTTTTTTAGGAAACTTGATATATTTTTAAAACTCTTTTCAGAAAATGTTTAATTTTTTTTTCTACTACGTTGTTGTCACCCCTAAGAGCTCATGTAGGTCACAATGGGTCATTAGGCGCAATGAAACCCCTAAGCGCCATGCAGTGCCGTATTTAGAGTTGAAAAGGCCTTAAGCTATTTGAAAAATGGGACCGTTTTGGGGCCCCATATAAGTCCTGATATTATATATAACTACTAAATATTTCTTGGGGGCCCTAATGTTGCATATTGGTAAATCTGACCCTGGCGCATTGGTTGTTGCGCCATCGGGAGTGGGCCCCTAAACGGTCGTGGGCCCGGGTTCATTGAACCCCTTCGTGCCATGGATGCTACGCCACTGCCTGAATAGGTGTTCCATGAACTACTGGAATAATTAACTAGTAGGTCACAACGTGACTTAATCTCTCAAAAAAAAAATATGCAAAGCGTTCTGTAAAATACTCAGAATGTGTGAAGTGTTCCGTTAAGGAAGAAGTTTAGGAAACACAGAGACCCGTTTTATGTGGTTATGGCCCCTTTCAGCCTTGCCTGGTTACTCTTGCCGAGGTTGGAGGCCAAGCTCCACGATTGAGTCCTTCGTATTCTTACAGTATATCGACACTAGCCTCTGGGGTAAGGTTTGATGAGACATTATTTCTTCTTTACCTCGTGCTATGTAACATGGTAGTCCTAAATTTCAGAAGCCCTCCCCCTATTCAATTGTTAAGGACGTTTTCGTGTGCGTGCATGCTATTGTTTGTTGTGTGTGTGCGTGTGCGTGCGTGCATGTGTGTGCGTGTGCGTGCGTGCGTGTGTGTGAGAGAGAGAGGGAGAGAGAGAGAGAAGGAGAGAGAGAGGGAGGGAGGGAGAGAGAGAGAGAGAGAGAGAGAAGTACGACTGACTCTTTCTCTCCTAAATTGACGATACCATTGTTAATTTGACCACATTAAATTATTTTTTGGTTTCATAACATTAATTTGTGTTACATAAAAAGGGCATGCATTCCCATTTAATTCTCGTTGTAATGTTGTCTGTTTGTTTTTAATTTCATAGTTCACATTTTTTTTTTCAATTTCTTTTTTACAAAGTTTATATTAACTCACTCTGTCTATTGGGTAGAAAATTTGTACACATTATTTCTCCCATACCCATTCATGGGTCAAGTTGAAACTTTGCACAAATATTCATTGGCGTAGACAATACAAGAATAAAAATAAAATAAAAAACTATTTGTCAATTAATACTGGTTATTAATTATTTTGTTTGATACCAACAAGGGAAATTAATCATTCAGTATTCACAGATATGGTTCAATATATCGGGTTTTGTCCCTTTATTTCTCCCGCAACCATTCTTGGATCAAGTTGAAACTTTAAACAATTATTTATTTGTACCTAACAAAGCATGAATAGATTTAAAAATGAACCAATTAGTCAATTCATGATTGACAATTAATTACTTTGTTTAATATCGAAAAAAGGAAATAACTTCTACATTCGAGACGGGGGTTCTTCCCCTTAGATAAGCCTTGTTTTTTTTTTCAAAAGGACTTTTAAAAATATTTTGCTTGTCTTTTTATTTTATCTTATCGGAAACTTTTGTTATTTCCTTATATGTCATATGTATGCCTCTACTTTCAGAATCCCAGGTGCTGCCTCTGATTACAATTTTTATCTTCGTCCCCAGCAAATTTGCGCACTTTCACTTTTAAACTCTATTGATGTTAATCAACAAAAAAAAACAACTCTTCTGTTCTATAGGTAGGTGTGTCATTAACGGTCAACCAAAGGGAACAACTTTCAGGTTATCTATCTACTTATCATCTTTGGCTGATATGTTCTCGTTGTATGTTAAGCGAAAGAGAAAAAAACCAACATGAAATTTGATTATCATACTGCGCGTGTATTTTCGTTGTGTCTGTAATCTTCATATCAGTCCCGTATGACCAATGAAAACTCTTCTTTGCGTTAAGAGCTCAAAGTTGGCTATAAGAGGAGGCGGACCCAGCAAACATACTTCAATTAATTCGCCGTATCTTTCCCGTGCTGCATTAGTCGAGCTCAATACATACTCCACATGTAGGATATTATAGAAGGAGTTACGTTCAAAGGGGAAGAACTTTTGAACAGCGTTTGAACATTTTGTTCATTTGCCTCAAGGTTCTGGTTTTATTTTTCATTCACCATATTGAGTGGCTATATCTTTCGTTTTTTTTTGTTGTTTGTTTTCTGACCTGATGCGAGGATAAAGACGCAGGCCTTAGGTCTGCTGTGGTCAGTGAATAGTCCCGAAAGTGAAGTGCATTATGGAAGCTTATACGATATTGCTGTTACTGATTCCAGCTGTGATTGGAGGTAATGAAATCTATCAATAGCTAATTGCATGTGTGTGTGTGTGTGTGTGTGTTTCTTACCACACTATTAAAATATATAGTGACTTTGTATTGTGTTAACTATTTATATAACAATTAGAAATGATTATTGATCACATTTGATTAAAATATATTTATATAATATACTGGTAATTAGATTGTCGGGATTAAACGTTTTCAAAAATTAATCTATAAATTCTAAAATGTAATTGTATAAAATTAAATTATGTTTGCGGTCTTGGACGCTAACTGTAGAACTTGAGTCGACCATCGTAGCTACGGAACTGAGGTGCTATAGAAAGATCCTAGGTATCACATACAAAGACGCATCACAAGGATTTTAATGGAATATGTTAAATTAAGCCCCACGACAACCTGATCACCACGGTAAAAAAAAAACGCAGACAAAAGCTTAATGGCCATATCAAAAGGTCCTCGGGGCTCGCAAAGACCTTCCTTCTGGGAACAGTACCAGAAAAATAAAGAGGCAGACAGAGAAAGTGATTGGAAGAGTGGACAGGCTTGTTACCGGAAGAGCTTCTACTAAAGTTAGGCAAAAGACAGAGCAATGTAGGAAGACAGTTGACAAATAGTGTGTGATGCCCCAACAGACTAAGGGATAGAGTCAAGATGGTGAAAGTAGGATAGAGTCAAGATGGTGAAAGTAGGATAGAGTCAAGATGGTGAAAGTAGGATAGAGTCAAGATGGTGAAAGTAGGATAGAGTCAAGATGGTGAAAGTAGGATAGAGTCAAGATGGTGAAAGTAGGATAGAGTCAAGATGGTGAAAGTAGGATAGAGTCAAGATGGTGAAAGTAGGATAGAGTCAAGATGGTGAAAGTAGGATAGAGTCAAGATGGTGAAAGTAGGATAGAGTCAAGATGGTGAAAGTAGGATAGAGTCAAGATGGTGAAAGTAGGATAGAGTCAAGATGGTGAAAGTAGGATAGAGTCAAGATGGTGAAAGTAGGATAGAGTCAAGATGGTGAAAGTAGGATAGAGTCAAGATGGTGAAAGTAGGATAGAGTCAAGATGGTGAAAGTAGGATAGAGTCAAGATGGTGAAAGTAGGATAGAGTCAAGATGGTGAAAGTAGGATAGAGTCAAGATGGTGAAAGTAGGATAGAGTCAAGATGGTGAAAGTAGGATAGAGTCAAGATGGTGAAAGTAGGATAGAGTCAAGATGGTGAAAGTAGGATAGAGTCAAGATGGTGAAAGTAGGATAGAGTCAAGATGGTGAAAGTAGGATAGAGTCAAGATGGTGAAAGTAGGATAGAGTCAAGATGGTGAAAGTAGGATAGAGTCAAGATGGTGAAAGTAGGATAGAGTCAAGATGGTGAAAGTAGGATAGAGTCAAGATGGTGAAAGTAGGATAGAGTCAAGATGGTGAAAGTAGGATAGAGTCAAGATGGTGAAAGTAGGATAGAGTCAAGATGGTGAAAGTAGGATAGAGTCAAGATGGTGAAAGTAGGATAGAGTCAAGATGGTGAAAGTAGGATAGAGTCAAGATGGTGAAAGTAGGATAGAGTCAAGATGGTGAAAGTAGGATAGAGTCAAGATGGTGAAAGTAGGATAGAGTCAAGATGGTGAAAGTAGGATAGAGTCAAGATGGTGAAAGTAGGATAGAGTCAAGATGGTGAAAGTAGGATAGAGTCAAGATGGTGAAAGTAGGATAGAGTCAAGATGGTGAAAGTAGGATAGAGTCAAGATGGTGAAAGTAGGATAGAGTCAAGATGGTGAAAGTAGGATAGAGTCAAGATGGTGAAAGTAGGATAGAGTCAAGATGGTGAAAGTAGGATAGAGTCAAGATGGTGAAAGTAGGATAGAGTCAAGATGGTGAAAGTAGGATAGAGTCAAGATGGTGAAAGTAGGATAGAGTCAAGATGGTGAAAGTAGGATAGAGTCAAGATGGTGAAAGTAGGATAGAGTCAAGATGGTGAAAGTAGGATAGAGTCAAGATGGTGAAAGTAGGATAGAGTCAAGATGGTGAAAGTAGGATAGAGTCAAGATGGTGAAAGTAGGATAGAGTCAAGATGGTGAAAGTAGGATAGAGTCAAGATGGTGAAAGTAGGATAGAGTCAAGATGGTGAAAGTAGGATAGAGTCAAGATGGTGAAAGTAGGATAGAGTCAAGATGGTGAAAGTAGGATAGAGTCAAGATGGTGAAAGTAGGATAGAGTCAAGATGGTGAAAGTAGGATAGAGTCAAGATGGTGAAAGTAGGATAGAGTCAAGATGGTGAAAGTAGGATAGAGTCAAGATGGTGAAAGTAGGATAGAGTCAAGATGGTGAAAGTAGGATAGAGTCAAGATGGTGAAAGTAGGATAGAGTCAAGATGGTGAAAGTAGGATAGAGTCAAGATGGTGAAAGTAGGATAGAGTCAAGATGGTGAAAGTAGGATAGAGTCAAGATGGTGAAAGTAGGATAGAGTCAAGATGGTGAAAGTAGGATAGAGTCAAGATGGTGAAAGTAGGATAGAGTCAAGATGGTGAAAGTAGGATAGAGTCAAGATGGTGAAAGTAGGATAGAGTCAAGATGGTGAAAGTAGGATAGAGTCAAGATGGTGAAAGTAGGATAGAGTCAAGATGGTGAAAGTAGGATAGAGTCAAGATGGTGAAAGTAGGATAGAGTCAAGATGGTGAAAGTAGGATAGAGTCAAGATGGTGAAAGTAGGATAGAGTCAAGATGGTGAAAGTAGGATAGAGTCAAGATGGTGAAAGTAGGATAGAGTCAAGATGGTGAAAGTAGGATAGAGTCAAGATGGTGAAAGTAGGATAGAGTCAAGATGGTGAAAGTAGGATAGAGTCAAGATGGTGAAAGTAGGATAGAGTCAAGATGGTGAAAGTAGGATAGAGTCAAGATGGTGAAAGTAGGATAGAGTCAAGATGGTGAAAGTAGGATAGAGTCAAGATGGTGAAAGTAGGATAGAGTCAAGATGGTGAAAGTAGGATAGAGTCAAGATGGTGAAAGTAGGATAGAGTCAAGATGGTGAAAGTAGGATAGAGTCAAGATGGTGAAAGTAGGATAGAGTCAAGATGGTGAAAGTAGGATAGAGTCAAGATGGTGAAAGTAGGATAGAGTCAAGATGGTGAAAGTAGGATAGAGTCAAGATGGTGAAAGTAGGATAGAGTCAAGATGGTGAAAGTAGGATAGAGTCAAGATGGTGAAAGTAGGATAGAGTCAAGATGGTGAAAGTAGGATAGAGTCAAGATGGTGAAAGTAGGATAGAGTCAAGATGGTGAAAGTAGGATAGAGTCAAGATGGTGAAAGTAGGATAGAGTCAAGATGGTGAAAGTAGGATAGAGTCAAGATGGTGAAAGTAGGATAGAGTCAAGATGGTGAAAGTAGGATAGAGTCAAGATGGTGAAAGTAGGATAGAGTCAAGATGGTGAAAGTAGGATAGAGTCAAGATGGTGAAAGTAGGATAGAGTCAAGATGGTGAAAGTAGGATAGAGTCAAGATGGTGAAAGTAGGATAGAGTCAAGATGGTGAAAGTAGGATAGAGTCAAGATGGTGAAAGTAGGATAGAGTCAAGATGGTGAAAGTAGGATAGAGTCAAGATGGTGAAAGTAGGATAGAGTCAAGATGGTGAAAGTAGGATAGAGTCAAGATGGTGAAAGTAGGATAGAGTCAAGATGGTGAAAGTAGGATAGAGTCAAGATGGTGAAAGTAGGATAGAGTCAAGATGGTGAAAGTAGGATAGAGTCAAGATGGTGAAAGTAGGATAGAGTCAAGATGGTGAAAGTAGGATAGAGTCAAGATGGTGAAAGTAGGATAGAGTCAAGATGGTGAAAGTAGGATAGAGTCAAGATGGTGAAAGTAGGATAGAGTCAAGATGGTGAAAGTAGGATAGAGTCAAGATGGTGAAAGTAGGATAGAGTCAAGATGGTGAAAGTAGGATAGAGTCAAGATGGTGAAAGTAGGATAGAGTCAAGATGGTGAAAGTAGGATAGAGTCAAGATGGTGAAAGTAGGATAGAGTCAAGATGGTGAAAGTAAAAGATTTTTCAATTTTTTTTTTACTAAAAACAATACGAATGTTAGCATATAGGTTATGGCCGTGGGGGGGGGGGGGTAAAGGAAAGAATAGAAAGAGAAAATGTTGGTCGCTTGAAATTTCCATGCTTTCGTTTTATAATTATTTTAAAGTATATTTTAAATGATATAACTTAGGTCTTTCAATCGAACGAAGCATTAATTTTACAATTGTAGGCTAATTATTGTATGTTTATGCCTATTATAACTATCAAAGTCGAAGTACTTTTTGAAAGGAATTAGACCTGTACTTTAAAATAAAATAAAAATAAAAATTTCTCATTAATACGCATAATTCAGTGCGTTTTTATTTAGTGGCTACTGTAAATGGAAAGCCGCTTTTAAATCTGTAATGCCCGTTTGCATGTTTCGAATGTTCCTTCAGATGGGATGGCGGCGGACAGGTCTTAAACCCGAGACCAACAAAAAGAAAGCGCATATAGGCTTACGATACCTCACGACCAGGCAGCCATCCACGTGCATTTTATATTCCGAAGCGAACTCTTTTTTTAAAAAACCTTATATCAATTGTCTGTCTGTTTGGTCAAAAGTGGTGTGTACACGTTATTTCTCCCACATCCATTCTCGGATCAATCTGAAACTTCGCACAATTATTCTTGGCATAGACAAGACATGAATAAAAACAAAAAGTAACCAATTAGTCAATTAATTACTGTTAATTAATTATTTTACTTGATACCAACAAGGTAAACTAATTCTTCAGCATTCACAGATATGGCTAAACTTGTTGGGTTTAGTCCCCTTAAATAATTGTTAACGCTATTTCTCCCACACTCATTCTTCGATCAAGTTAAAACTTTAAACAATTATTTACTGTACCTAACAAATAACAAAAAATGCCCAATTGGTCAATTATCTATCTATCTATCTATCTATCTATCTATCTATCTATCTATCTATCTATCTATCTATCTTATCTATCTATCTATCTTATCTATCTATCTATCTATTTATCTATCTATCTATTTATCTATCTATCTATCTATCTATCTATCTATCTATCTATCTATCTATCTATCTATCTATCTAGGTCGGACGTTGTGTAAAACTCGGCCCCGGCATTAGCATACGATTCGGCCCACAACTTGATAGCATATGATATGCATACAATTGAACGCATGTATATTAACGTGAGTTTCTATAACGTATTGTATAGGAAACATCAGTTTACAAAACAAATCTTCAGGGCAATCGTAATCATAATTAGTTTACATTTGTGGTCGGTTTGGCACAGAAAACTAAATTCTAAATGACATGACGAAGGCAACTCGTAGGACGATTTCAATCTATTTATTACACACTAAAGACATGCACCCATATGAAAACACATGGTGTAGAACCAGGCACAAAAAGGGAGTGGAGACGAAGTAGGTCCAGTAACGTACGGACACTACAGTGACAAGAGATGCCGGTAGAATGGGGGAATGTCCACGTTGTTCTGCCTTTTCATGGGCGGACACAAGACGCCATCCAGGGTAAAGGTCACGTGGCTATCGGGGTGGCCGGTGCGGCCCAAACAAGCATCCACTCCACTACAGATTATTTTGATATAGCTAAAAGATTAAAGAATAACACTTGATGGCTGCCTATTCGTGTGTTATGCGCTCTGGAGTGTCGACTCGATGCCCCCGGGTTCAAATTCTGCCCGCCGCTCACTCCCTCCCTCTCGGCCGTCATGTAGGATTTGGGCTATTTGGAAGTAACACAAAAACATGTAAAACAAAACAAAACCAAAAAATGTGAAAAGGGAGTGGCGTGAAACGTCCTTGCAACAGATAAATGTGTATCCACATTCAAGGAATATGAAGGTCCCTCATTAACAAACTACTCATGTTGAGCCTATGCTTATGTCCACAAAAGGAAACCCTGCAAGTGTTCTGGTGTCATGGCGCTTGTCTTTCCTTTACACACAGAAACGTGAGAAACCTTATTTCACAAGTTACTTAACTCTTTCTCTCCTTAATTTTTTGCCACGTTCCGACGGAATCATTCATTTTACTCATCTGTATTTCACTACCCGTTATGATTAACTCTTTCTCTCCTAATTGACGATACCATCGTTGATTTGACCACATTAAATTAATTTAGTGTTTAATTTTATAAACTTTATTTTGTGTTATATAAAGAAAGCATGCATTTCCCTTTAATCCTAGACATACTTCTATTCATCACTTCGTTACATAAATTGTTAAAGCCTACACGGTTAAGTCAACGTCAAATAACATTGTTGTTTCAAGACACTACTTTACTGTCTTGTGATCGCATTTAGAGACAGGACATGATCTGCTGGAATAAATGAAGTGAAATTTAGCAATGTTACTGAAATGTTTGTGCCAAACTGGCGAGGGAATCAAGTCATTTTATTGCCTTTCTTGGCACAGGATTCCAGCATTTTTTTGCTTTTATCTCTCTTTTTTTTTCTTTATCTTTTCTTTTCAATTTATATTTGGTTACATGCACTAGCGGATCCAAAACTTCGGAGTCATAACTTTGGTGTATCGGGTCACAGTCACCTCAGGTGTACAGAAGAAAGAGGTGCTGATAAACTATGTTTTTTTAAAAAGATGTATGATTTTTTTTTTTGAGCAATGCAGATTCCTATCTTTGAAGCTCTTCCCTTTTGTAACACAAAATAATTCCAATATGAAGGAAGCATTAAACTTTCGATCGATGACTTAAAATGTGTTTAAAAACTAAGTATACTAAAGCAGAGTTAATACGAAGATCAACGGCTACAAATGAAGATATTGTCAATAGACCTCATTACGAAGATCAACTGCTACAAATAAAGATATTATCAATAGACCTCATTACGAAGATTAACTGCTACAAATGTTGATATTATCAATAGACCTCAATACGAAGATCAACTGCTACAAATGAAGATATTGTCAATAGACCTCAATTATTATTTTTTTGTTTAGTTGGCGACAGTGAAGTTCAATTTAGCGTCCTTGACATTGTTGAGCTTATCGTGAGACTTTTAGTATTGAAACACTATCCTTACAAATGCAGTCTGGATGACTTTTTGTTCCACCTCTGCGCAAATGGTGATATCTGAATATAGTGGTTTTATACCTTTTGATTTACTGACTTCAATTACATTGTATGCCTCGTTTTTAAACTTTACTTAATTCCCTTTCTTTCTGTCCTTCTTTGGGCTTGCAGACGACAGGTAACTTTAGTTAAAGTGAATTCTTTGGAAACAGTTTTGTTATGGACTTTGTTTGGGAGGTTCTTAAAGGTTTCCATTTGTTTTGGTAAACTTGGTTATGATTTGTATTTCTCTTATTTCATCCAGAGAAACCAGGCAGATATTTACTCTATTGCTTTGGTTGTTGTTTCTTTTTATTGCTCCAGTCATTATCATTAGGCCAATACTGTGTACTTCGTCCGAATTACGTAAATTCGTCGGGAAATCTGAGCCCCATGCTGTGGCACATAGAGTGGGTCTGATGTAGCTAATATATATCTTTTTCAAAATGTTATGTCTCAATCCTCAGCCTGTGCCAACTAATGGACCTCATTCACCAATCGTAAACAAACAACATTTAGCCTAGTGATTCTCTATATCTTCTATACAAATAATGTAATCCATAAAGGCTGTCACGTGATACATATTTTCCATTGTTTTATCAATATTATGACGTGGCTAAATGTGTTTATTTACGATTGGTGAATGAGGTCCATTGTTTTGATAATTTTCATATTTTTTTTACCATCGAAAAGAAAATAAAAGTTGGCGCTGGACGTCAACAAAAACAACACTTGCGGAGAAAAACGATTTTCCAACAAACACTTTGTCAACAAACTGGAAGAACTGTGAGCAAAAAAAACAACAACACCCAAACGTTTGAAGGCTTAACTAACAATGGAAGATACATTGTATAGTATTCAGTTATTATTCAGTTATTTTCATTGTTGAAAATAATAATTCGAACTCAATTAATTCGAAGTGACTCCGTGTTCCCTTGAATTTTAAAATAATCGGACTCTTATCTTATCTTATATAATACAGACGTTACTTCAAAAAAGAAGATGATTACGTCCTATGCGTCATGCATTTAGTCATGCATATTAACCAATGACTTAATTCTGCCAAGTCACTGGTTTTCCTGGCTAGCTCAGGCAACCCATTCCATGCTCTAATAGCGCTAAGGAAGAAGGAGTATTTGTACAAATTTGTCCTAGCATATGGGACGAGGAATGTGCCTTTATCTTTGTGTCTTTCAGAGTATTTTATTAAATTTTATTTTTGTATTTGAAGATTATGGTTCAGTGTTTTATGTATAATTGCTACTTTACTTTTGAGTCTTCTGTCCTGAAGGCTTTCTAAATTTAGTGATTTTACTAAAGGTGTTACTCTAGTCAAATGTGAATATTCATTTGTTATGAATCTCACTGCTCTATTTTGTGTTTGTTCCAGTTTCTTAATGTTTTCTTGAGTTGAGGGGTCTCAAACGGTGGATGCATATTCTGTTATTGGCCTAACCAAGGTTAAATAACATTTTAGTTTTATGTTCTTATTTGATTTATAAAAATTTCTTTTAATAAACCCTAATGCTTTGTTGGATTTTTTTATAGTTTCATCAATATGTGGATTCCATGACAGTTTTTCATTTATTATAACACCTAGGTATTTTGCTTTTTTAGTCTGTGTTACTGGTTTGCCATGAAGAAGATAAGTGGAATTAATTTGTTTTAGTTTTTTTTGTTACTCTACTTTATTATTCTTATATTATCTCTCATACATTATGACGCAGTATTCTGATTGTACTTTGTATTGGATACCCGTAGGACGTAAGTATCTACTGTTATGAAGAGACATCCATTATTTAAAAGAAAGACTCACACAGTGAGTCAGTGAAGAGTCTCGTTCTCTCGTGACACTTGTACTACAATTGTGGGTTATCACGTGCCTTTTGGAGTTCGAGTTTCACATGACCAGCTTTAAATATACGAAATCTACTATTCATAAATGGGGTTATCAAAAAACGCATCCTCTTTGTCGCAAGTCAGAGCAATAGTATCCGCATTTCTTTGGGTAGGCCTACTGTTTGCATGACATTGCATCATTAATGATCAAATGTGTAGGCCTAGGTTTAAACCAGAACATATGAAGATTTCTTTTGAAGGAAAATAAACCATCAGAGTAAATGAAAATTATTTTTCATAATTTAGGCTAATAGGTTTACCAATCGGACAAAGAGTTAAAAATCAAATTGTATCAATCGCTTTCTGTAGCAGTGATTTGAATGAAATATTACAGTATCTCCATTAATATCTACATAGCCGATAACTGTGAATTGCAGGGGCGTAGCTAGGAACTAGCCATCATTTAGGCTCCCGGGGGGGGGGGCTTGACGTCTTTGGTGGCCCATGCATTTTGCATGATATTTAATATTTAATGTAAAAAAAAACACTCATTTGGGGGCCCCTCTCAAGTGGGGGCCCGGGAGGATTTTCAAATTCTCCCCCCTCCTCCCCCCACCCAAACTACGCCACTGGTGAATTGGCTTTTGCTACATTGTCATCTATGGCGGAAAATAAACTATAAATAGTTAGCTATTTGGTGTATCCGGTTGACAGAATGAAAGAACTGTTGATAAGATTAGATTTTTCTTAATATTTATATACATTTTATTATCGTTGCAGAATTCAATGTTATATGCTCTTCCGTTAGTAGCTCAATTTTGTTTTCATTAGTTGGCAGCATTAAAGTTCAATGATGCCAAAGTTCAAATCAACACTTTTTCGGCTGATCTTGGTCTTTCGAACACTTGGTATTGGTAGCCAAACATACTTTAAGATTAAATGTTTCTCTTATGTTGGTCTCACCAGCTGATCTTTTTCTCTTTGTAATAATAATTGGTTTATCATAACCTTGTATTATACATTTGCGTTGTGTTACTAGATTGAGGAATTAGGAAAATTGCAGTGATTCCATGACTACATTTTTAAAACAAGATTTAATGGGTATACAGGAGTTTTCATATAAACGTCTATAGTTAACACAGTATGTCAGTACGATTGACTGATAAAATAGAAATATACATTGACGGCCTTTGCTTACATCGAGGTCAGTGTTTATAATTGTCTTTTTAACCGGCGAAACACTTTAGGAACAGAGATGGAGCGTTAAAAAAAACATTTTCAGGAATATCCATTACAGAGAGGTGTGTGTTGTGAATGTGATACTCGAGCTGCCCAATTTCTAATTATTAGAGTTGCGACTTGAAACTCTAGGCCAATACGGAAGCTCCGTATAATAACTTCGTTCTGTCTGAAAGGGTTACCATACATCCATTCATACATCCATCCATCCACAAATCCACCCATACATACATCCATACATCTCTACATACATCTCTACATCCATCCATCCATAAATCCATCCATACATACATCTCTACATCCATCTATCCAAAAATCCGTACATACATACATAAATCCATCCATACATCCATCCATACATCGCTACATCCATCCATCCATAAATCTATACATCAATCCATCTATAAATCCATCCATCCATAAATCCATACATTCATACATCTCTGCATCCATCAATCCATAAATCTATCCATTCATAAATACATACATACATACATACATACATACATCTCTGCATCCATCTATCCATAAATCTATCCATTCATAAATCCATCCATCCATACATACATACATCTCTGCATCCATCTATCCATAAATCTATCCATTCATAAATCCATCCATACATACATACATACATACATCTCTGCATCCATCTATCCATAAATCTATCCATTCATAAATCCATACATACATACATACATACATCTCTGCATCCATCCATCCATAAATCCATTCATAAATCTCTACATCTATACATCCATCCATCCTATGGAGGGCCCTGGCCTGGTTTAGCACATCTCTCCATTCTGATCAATCCAGTGCTTTAACTCTCCAAGCCCGGACTTAAAGCTGTTGTAGATCTGCCTCTACGTCATCAAGCCACCGTACTCGTGGTCTGCCTTGGGACGAAAGGGATACCATCAGATGCAAGCTCATTACGGTCGTATTTCTCCGGTGAGCTCGTGACTTAAGACACTCGGGGTCTAGTGGCGAGACGAGCTCTCCTCAGTTTCCTTTTCTATACCTTATCCGGAAGGTGAGTTGATTGTGTCAGGCGGTTGAAGCTCTCTTCTATCCAGTGCAATAAACTCGGCTCCTTTTGGTACTCCTACGGAGACTCTATTTTGCTTCCCAGTCGTCCCCTCTAACGAACTTTTTCCATCCGGTTATCACGTAGAGTCTGATATGCGTTGTTCGGGCGAGCAGTTCTAGAAGACAGCATTGAAATTTCCCCCATACTGGTATCTACCCTTTCCCTTCACTTATGCATAATGAATGTTCAAGACAGCAAGGACATATGTGCAATGCGAATTATACTCCTCAGTTGTTTAAAATATTGAAAAATATATGTATGGAAATCTTTTAGAACACAAACTATTTCAAAGGTAGCTAAATTTAACAGACTTAAGTATAATTAATGGATGGTTAGCGCATGTTATCATTATTAAAAGATGTTGACATCTATAGCCTGCCACTCTCTTTATTGCAGGTCCAATCTGGTTGGAAGACAACTTACAGAATGACCCCATCATATCCAGTTATGATTGCTCCGCGAGCTGTACAGGTGAGACTTAAGGAATTCTGGGTAACTGTCACATTGACACAGGGATGTGACTAGCCAGTGAGCGATGTGACCCAAATATAAAGCTAACAATAATTTCATTTTTACAAAGCTTATATTAACTCTGTCTAGCAAAAAGTTTGTGCATTTTATTTCTCCCACAATATTAACTATTGGTTTTGTTTGGTGTAAAGAAATTTTGACCTGATATGGTGGTAAAGTTAAACAAAAACAATTGGCTAAAATATTTCTTATCGCAGATTTATTATTGTTAGAGTCTAGATCTATAATAACTTTAATGACATAACTGATCCAAACTATTTGATAAAACTACAATTAATATAAGCTTGATTAGTCACACCCCGTCTGAAGACGAGACCAAAAACCAGTGACTCTTCTCTCTTCCATGCCACGACATGGCCTAAATTGTGCCGATGTGCCTAAAATCAAATCAAATCTCTTCTATGCGCTCAGAAAGAGCCATACTTTTTTTAAATATTTTTTTTTTACATTTTGCTTGTTTTTGTTTTGTTGTGTTTACATTTGATCAAAAGCTTTAGTAATGGTGTTAATAGTAATTGTTGACATAGTCCTACTTATAAGTCCAGATGACATATTTTGATGTTTGGTCCATTTTGGATACTGATTCAATTAACTTTTTAAAAAAATCTCCATATAGTATAACAAAATACTTAGCTGCAAATGTCTGAAGACCTTGCTCGTTCAGATTTAAGAAAGTTCATTGTAAATTTTTAAAAACTTCGCATGTTCAGATTAAGAAAGTTCATTGTAAATGTTTACAAACCTCGCATGTTCAGATTTAAGAAAGTTCATTGTAAATGTTTACAAACCTCGCATGTTCAGATTTAAGAAAGTTTATTGTAAATGTTTACAAACCTCGCATGTTCAGATTTGAAATTCACTTTTTGATTTCCTTCGATCAAAGTTAAATAAATTCCCCAACTATAGCATGACGATGTAGGACATATTTCACTTTTAAAAGGAGCCACAGCCTAACTTAGTTCCAACATTTCGAATAGGGGTCTTACAATTTTTGTAAATGTCTTCAAAATGGAAGATTTTCTGTTTTTATAACAATAAGGTAAATTATTAAAAAGGTAGCACTTTTATTATGGTGCGTTCATTTTTTTAAATGTATTTTTGTAATTAAGGAAAAAGTAAATAGCCCGGGAGATAAAAGTCAAAACGACATATTGCATAATGAAACAATAAAAACCGACAATGGTCACTGACCTATTGCAATATATAACAATTAGAACGTGGAAATAAAGTGACAGGGAATACAGAAAACGAATAGTGAAAGGAAAAAATTTAATTATTAGAGTTATCGAAATAAGAACCTTAACCAGTGGTCAAATAAATTGATTATACATATTTAGTGTTTTAATATTTTTTATCCATATATTTAATATTCTAACGTGCATTAGAATTTGAATAATTCTACATCAAAGGTTACATGAAAAACTTTCGAAAATATCTCATAAGTTTTAATCCTCGTAATTTTGTTTCATAATAACTAGGTAAATAATAGTCGTGCGAACATTTACTGCTGGACAATGGTTAGTAGGCTAAGATTCTCACCAATGCTGACCTACAATACGGCCTTGTAAGTAGCCACTCAGAGATCCTGGCACTATGAAGATCTTGCTGCCGAAACATTGAGGAAACACACACTTGACCTGTGTGGCATCGTGTGTTACTTTGGATGTGTGTACGTCTTACACAAAGACTAAAGCACACATTTAACATTTTGATGCACATGACATACTTTGAAGTCTTCAGAAATATCGCATGCATTGACTATGCTGTTTTCAGAGCTATTGATTTTACGGCAATAAAACAGATTAACTACAGCTACTATTACTGTGATAATAACTGTGAAATATTAAGAAATCAATCGCAATAAATAAGACATGCTTTTGAAGTCCAAAGTTAAAAAGAGTGCAGACTTTCCCGTGACTAAACAGACCTCCATATTTTGTCACATCTAACGCAGACAAAGCCGGAATTCTATTGACTTTCTTTTCGCTTTCGGCGCCTGTCTTCGGCGGTAGATTTTCTTAAGTTTCAAATGTGTCTCAACGCATTGACAAGAGTTCTCTGGCGTAAAAAACCATTTGCAGCCAACTGCTTTTTACAAAGCTTATATCATTATGCTAAGTAGGGCAAACTGACTCTTAGTTCGGTGTTCAAATTGTTTGTTTTAGGGGGATTTTCTAAATCGTTCAAATATAAATTAAATAATAATCATACATGACTCTTTTTCAAAATTATTTTATTTCTGCCCGCTGTCACCTCAAGCATTCCTGCAGGTTGGATAGGGTCGGGACATGATAAATCTTCATTTCTGTTGAACGCCTTTATTTCACCAGTGTTTCATGCAAGTTTGATACAACCACACGAATGTGTGTAATTGTATCCAATGTTTGCATAACGGCCCAATAACACATGGACAAACTCAATTTCGCAAATATAAATTCATTTCATTTTTTTTTTAATGAGTAATTCATCCTTTTCTTTCCTTTCTAGGTTCAAATAAATTCAATTATGAAGTGGGTAATACATACATTTATGACTACGAGGTTGCTACGGCAACGAATATGCAAGGCGTCAGTGAATCTGTGGCCAAGTTGGATGTGAAAGCCAAAGCAACAATTCAAGTGTTGTCGAAATGTGAAATGGTCCTATCGGTAAGAGCTAGTGTGCACCTTTTCTTGTCCATAAGATAAATGAGATTTATGAAATATGAATTTTTGGTCTAGTGAAATCTCTACACTTTTACTTTTTGTTTGTCATAGTCTCATTAAAACAAAAAATCAAGCAAAGTCTGAAATAGATTTATATGAACTTAAAAGTAGAGATCCACAAAAAGCAAATTAAAAAAAAAAGGGTTGCGCCAGGAGGATAATTTTTTTGAATGATGATGCCGCCAAGTCTGCCGCCAGGAGAGGCCAAAAAAAAGACTCTAGTCCGCTTTTTAAAAAATGAATCTTGTGTATGTATTTGAAGTTTTTTGGGGGGCTTTTTTTTTTGGGGGGGGGGGCACATATTCCCATCTGTCTGTGGCCCAAATATGTCTGGTGGCGGGTCAGATGCTATGACCTTTGTTAACACTATTTTCAAAATTAAAAATAATATATGCAACTTTTAGTTTAGGAAAGTCGCTGAACAGGCCACTATTTAGACCTGTTGAAGGGGTGGTTGGACAGAGGTGCGAGAATCCCTGGGAGAAATGCATAGATCCAAATGGAGATTATGTAGAGGAGTGAAGAGAAAAACTAAACATTTTGTTGTTAAGTCGGAAACTTTCCAGACATTTATGTCTAGTACAAACACTATATTGCTGCTCTAAAATTATACTAGAATTATACATAGAATTATACCTAGATCTAAACTAAAAGGGTGCCAAAGAAATTCACTATCAGAATGAATGGACATGGGTAGGTCCTACGTTTCTATGCCTACAGTATGTCTTGTAGTCTTGATGATGAAGTAATCATGTAGTAGCTACTTGTTGCCCTACCGTTGGACCTGTAGATAAATGTAGTGGGATAAATGAAATGAGATAAATTTAGTGAGATAAATGGACCAATGCTGGGCTTATCGTATTAAGAATTTCCGTTAAGCAGCAAAATCCACCCGAGGTGATACACACTACACGCGATATACACTTTAGATGGGATCAAGTTTAATTGAACATTAAAAAAAAATGACTTGTCGATCTAGCTGTGGTGGGTCTCTACTTGTGTTAGGCACTTTGGTACTGTACTTATCCTGTACTATTTATGTCCGCGCCACGGTGACTACTTGCACGCGGTGACTAAATGAAAAGGTCAAGTGTCATCTTAATATAAGAGTAAAAGTTAACTTTTCGGTTATCAACCTTGTTATCTCTGCGGTTGATATCTGACCTTGCTCGCGGGGCCCCTTTATCTGCTGTCATTATCATCGTGTAATTTTCACTTTCAATAACTGATTCAATAAACACTCCTCAACTGATTAAGCTCCAGTGTTGGAATGTTCGAAACAAAAAAGAAAGAATCTGCCATCATTACTATGACAGTATAACTAAAGATTCCTAACCCACTTTTTCATGGTTAGTTATTTCTGTAGAAGCCACACGTGAAACGAAAATAAATAAAATAAAAAAATACCCGGAAATCAAGCTGTTTACAACTAGATATTATAAGTACTTTAAGTAGATTATGATGAACTATGAGGATTCTTCAAGCTTAGAAGGGTCGGAACGAGACTTACGCATGTCTAGAGTAGACTTTGAGAAACGTTGAAGCCATGTGCCGATTTCAAATGGAGGCCCCTTTATTGACTGTCTAGGATTATATTGTTTTATTATATGTCTTGGTGAAACAAATATATCGCAAGGCTTATTTCAGGCTGAAGGCCTTGTCCTGTTGCTCACTCGTGATCCGGGCCTGTGGGGAGGGTGATGTGTGGTCCCAAAAGCCTACTGGGGAATGTAACAATAGGCCTACATTTTCAATTCTAAACAATGTCAAGGACGCTATAGTAAAAGATCACTGTTGCCAACTAAACAATGAAAATGGTTTGTGCTATGAGCGAAAGAGCTTAGAAGTTTGATTTTACAGTGCTAAATAGTGCACACAATTTATTTTATACCTTCAAAATTGCATAGCTTATCAACACTTTCTATTTTCTGAACTCCGGATTCGCCAAGTAGTTAGCTGTAGTTATCCTCCATGAATGAAAATCTCCAATTAGAACAGAAGTGAGAAAAAAATTAGTTAGAATATTTACATAAGAATAGGCACAACTCTTTAACAAGCAAAATACAAAAAAAAAAAAAGCTTGAAAAAAAACAAAAAAAAACTTATCAGTGTATCAATTAGTTTGGATCAGTCTGTAATTAAATTTGTAATAAACCTCAGACGACAATCTATAAAGGGGACTTACTTCAGCTTATACTACCACCTCAGTCAAGTACTATTACTTTCCCTTGTTTGATACACCAAACAACGTAATTTATTAATTAATTAATTGGTTGAAAAAAAATAATTCTTGTGTTGTAAAAAGTAATAATTGTGCAAAATTTGAGCTTGATCCGAGATTGGATGTCGGAGAAATAGCATGTACAAGCTTTTGACCAGACAGACACACAGGCAGACAGAGTGAATTGATATAAGCTTTGTAAAAACAACAACAGAAGTTGTCATAACAGAAGTAATTGCAATGCTTAGAATGAATAATGCAAAAAAAAAAGATAATAAGTACAAGGAAAGTCTCTTTGTGTGTTTTCCTTAAAGAACGTGGAATCAACATGTTTAATTGCCAAGATGGCTGTTTGTTAGGTGTGGCGACCATACAAACTGTTCGTATTAGTGTATCAAGAGACTGGCAACTCCTTTCCTTCATGTTTTCAAATCAGATTTTCTTCTAGGACAACTTCCCCTGGACTTTAATTGAAAGGATAATCTTACCCAGTCCATGTCAAACTGCGTGTCGGAACCGATCCAGCTCTCTTGTGTCACCTTGATGTCAGCTCGTTTAAACTACGCATTTGCACCGCAACATTTAGTTATGATAATTGATTTGATCTTTGGTTATTCTATCTATCTATCTATCTATCTATCTATCTATCTATCTATCTATCTATCTATCTATCTATCTATCTGTCTGTCTGTCTGTCTGTCTGTCTATCTATCTATCTATCTATTTATCTATCTATCTATCTATCTATCTGTCTGTCTATCTATCTATCTATCTATCTATCTATCTAACTATCTATCTTATAGTCAGGTGTGTTCTAGAGTTCTAGATTTAACAGCTAGTATAATTCTTCTGGAAGAGAACTCCTGATTGGAAAAAACAAATCAATGGCAAAAATGTACTGACATCATCCACATCAGCAAAAAAAAAAAATCTGGCTACTGAAATTATAGTTTAAAGTTTAGTCCTATTTATTGTACAATGTCACAATGGATTGAACTAAAAACGAAGATAAACCAAGTCGGTGAAGTGGGTCGATCTAATAATGTCATTTAATTTGCTTCTCTGTGAACTTTGTCCGCTGCATTAATAGAGTTGGCAAGTCTTTTAATACTTGAACTATCGAGCCAATGAAACCGAAGTTTAGTGAGTTCATGGCAGTGACGTAGCTAGGGTGGGGGGAAGGATGGGGGAGAATTTGAAAATCCCCCCCCCCCCGAATGAGTGTTATTTACATTGAAAATTAAATATTACGCATAATGCGGTCAAAGAGGTCAAGCCCCGGGCCCACAACGATGAAAAATTCCTAGCTACGCCCCTGGTTCATGGGTATGATATTCTGTTTCTTACGTGAGACATAGCCTACATGTTATATATAACAGTAGGACCAGGTACAATATTTTTTAATATAATAATTTGGAAATTAAGTATGACTACAAACTACAAAGAGAAAAGTCCTCACCGACTAAAGGGTCCCAATTAGCGTACGTATCACTGGTGAACAAAATACACGAATCTCAGGATTCGAAAGAAAGTATTTTTCTGGTTTCTCCAATCATATTACATAACCCTAACTAGAGAAAGAAAGAAAGCAAGAGATAGAGAGAGGGTCAGAGAAAAGATAGCTGGTTAAAATGGACAGGCTGGAAAACAGAAGTGGCTGAATTGTGGAAAAATACGTGTAGGCCTACGCTATAACGTATATGAGCATGCGCAAAACGCACTTTAACATCTTGATTTTTATAAGATAAGAATAAAATACTATTTCTAGAATCAAAAAGGCGAACTAGAAAATATCTGTAGATCTTTTGATTTTTACAAACAAAAGAGCGTATAATATCCAGATCCATGGTTTAAAGATAAACTACTGATTAGACAATTCTGCTCGTAGCCTTTACTAGATTCTAGATCTAGATCAAATCTCTACTAGATAGATCTATCTAGTCTCTACTCTAGAATTAGATCGATATAAATTTTAAATCTTGGAAGTGGATTAGTTATAGATTATAATCTAAATCTTGATTGTTATGAACTGATAGACTCGTCACATTGAAATATTAATATCATTTTTTTTTTATTCATTGTCATTATTATAATTATCATTATGACATTATAATATTTTAAATATGAAATTGAATGGTTCAAAAAAAAATTCAACACATGATTATGATGATGATATTCATATTGACAGTTGACACATCACAATCAGTTCAATCACACATTCTACTGCGTTAGTGTATATAATCACATAAAAAATGTGAAAAGAAATGAGACCATACTGTCCATACTACCATACTTAATGTCTTAATAGACAATTTTGACTGAGTGAATCACTGAGAGTCTGAGTGAATGTCAAAAATCTATATCTAGTACTAGACTTAATTTTAGTATACACTGACTACTATTACTATGCCTATGGCGGGCACTACTTACTAGTACTTAGTACTAGATTTGATGGCAGCTGGAAGCCTTGGTTGTTTTTGTCTGTCTTTTTTTTTTTGTTCTACTTAAAGACTGAAGCGCCCACTTGATTACACATAATTGTAATTAGGTCTACCAATATTGACAAATCGTAAGGTCTATCTAGTTGCCATTATTTTACACAGATTGTTGTGGCTGTTCACATATGGGATATATTGGTGCCATATTAATGATATTTGCCAATTACCTTTTTACATGAACGTTAAGAGTCGCGACCTAGATCTAGCTAAAATAGGCTCTAATTTGGCAATGAATCTTACCTAAATCAGCAATTCGGTCAATGAGTCAAAGTTTGGCCCAAATCCGTGTGAAAATGAAGCAGTGGGTCAGTGGCCCATCCCGCACAGTGCTATAATTATAATAGCTTGTTCAGGTCTAGGCAGCTTCCACCATGGGGAGGCACAGTCAGGACATCTCATGTGCTCCCAGACTCCACAAGCTTTTTGGGACTGTTCCAGCACTAAAATCATGATGGAAACTTACAGGCTGCTCAGTAGGTGGTGCCATTTTGAGCTAGAAGTGTATATGTTATAAAAAAAACAGTATCAGATACTCCACCTTCAAGTCTTGACTTCATTTGTGTTGGATTAATGAAAAAGAAAACATTAAAACTATAATACTATATAGATTATTCTCCTGCAGACCATGATACACATTGTTTCCAATAGGCAACTTTATCATTGTTTATAACAGACTGATTTTGAACCAATTAAAATATAGATCTAGAGGTCTAAACTTATGTTTATGTAAGTTATGGAATTAAAATGCTACAAATACAACTATTATTAAGTAGATCTAGTGATTTATCAAATGACCCATAATTGAGAGATCAAATTAAAAAAAAAAAAAAAGCATACTTTAGTTAAATGTTCAAATTTATTTTATCTTTTTTTAAAATTTAAAGCAAAATATTAATTGCTTGTTATTGCCTTCATCATTGATAGTGTTATTATCTGTTTATGCTAGCATTCATATTTTTAAACTCAGATCTCTGGGTGTTTGTTTTTATTGTTAATTTATAACTAATAAAAAGTTGGAAACTTTTTATGCCAATTCATTTTCTTTTTCTACAGTTGTCTGAAGTGGCTGTGCAGAGATCTGATCCTGACAGCACAACAATGGTTCTGGCTGAAGATCAAACCTTCAAACTGGCCCTTGAGCGCAACAGTTTGAGATTTGCATTTCAGGATGGGAGAATCAACACTCTGTGCCCATCAGTTGGTGATGAAGTTATGTCTCTAAATTTTAAGCGAGGTGTTCTATCAGTGTTTCAGAATAGCATGAATCAACTTCAAAATGGAGAAAACTTACAGGAGGTAAACTAGTGCCTTTTTTTTTTTACCCTTAAGAAACATATGGTAGTTTAGCCTCTAAACATCTGAAATATATATATATATTTTGTATGTACTCATTGTAAAATAGATCAGCACTTTAAGAGTTAAAAGAAAACTCAAATTATCACTACTCAACTAAATGACTGCTTGATCGCCTGTTATGTCCTCTGGACTGTTGTTTTCATGGTCCAGGGTTCCATTACCAAAACCCTGCCCATTGCCATCCCCTGTCATCATTTGGGCTACAGTGTAATTATCTTCAATTCTGAAAGAACATCTCAAACATGTAAAACAAACAAAACAAATCCTGTTCTGAACTACTTAAGATTACATTATACTTTACACTTGTTAGTAAAATCACTTTTATTTTTACCACTGTAATGAAAGCATGGATTATGATGACTGTCAGGCCAAGGGCTTTAATACTGCTTAATCAAGGGTCCATAGTTTAATGCTTTTGGGATTTTCAAATTCATAATTACTTTTTTAATTAACTCATCTCAAAAGAGTATTTGACATTTGTTTTGACAAAAACAAAGAAGTTGGTTTTTATGCTTTTATTTGGAAATTTGTGTTATGAAAGGAAACTATTTTTTTTTTTTTATAGAACAAACTAAAAGTAAATCCGTATGTATTTAAGTAAAGTAAAAAAAAACAACAGCATTTTAAAGATGTCGTGTTTTTTTAATTTTGTTAGATTGACATTACTGGCACCTGCCCAACCGCTTACACCGTTACCCAGAAAGGTTGGAAATCAACAGAGGTAACCAGAACCAAAGACCTTCTGGGGTGTTCAGATAGGCACAATTACCGAAGTGCGTTGAAGTCAACACCCATTCATGTTCCTGATGTGAGTAACTTTATTTTTGCTTTTCACATGTTCTCAGAGACCTCTTTCTTTATGATCGGATAAGCAATTTCTTATTTTGTTGCAAATTTAAAAAAAATAAATGATTACTCTTGAAGTAGCATTCTATTAATTTATTTATAAGGATGAAAGAAAGTTATTAGCTCTCTAATTTGTTCTAATTTTAGTGTGTGGACAATCTCTGAAACAAAAGAAAGTGTCTATACTGAAAGAAAACTCTCATAAATTATTGACAGTCATTTGAGTTTCAAAAGAAACAATTAGAATATTAATTATTTTTATTCATAGAGAAATCACTGGACTATTAAAATAATTATCTAAAAAGATAAATTTTAGTTGAAAAGCCAGCAATGATTAATTCTGGTGCAGTTGCGAATTTATGTGTAGTACCGATGGGCACTAATTAATTTGAAATTTTCCACAATTAATAAAAACAATGAGTTTTGCTAATCAGGTTTACTATGAGAAACTGTACACCTTAATTAGTGCTGGGTAGATAATAAACCCTGAACCAGTGTTTATATGACAAAACATCATTTCAGATCATTAACATTTTTTTTTTAGAGTGACTAGTTCTCGACGAGGATTTTTCAATCTTTCTGTTAGTTTTTTTGTTCTAATTATTGTAGTTGTTGCATTGGTTCACAGACAATCAAGTCATTGCCTTTGCTGAAAGGCAGCTATAAATGTAGCCAGATGATCAACAGTGAAGGACTGCTGTCAACAGCCATCTGCACAGAATCACTGGTCTTTAGACCATTTTCTAAGAAGGAGTCTGGAGCCAGAACTGAAACTGTTCAAAAGCTAACCTTTGTCTCTAAGTTATCAAGTGTAAACACAAGGAAAGGTAGTGGATTCAAGATGTTTATTAGATGTATTAGGATGTTTAATCTAGTGTTGGTTGATTAAAGTTGTTTATATATGTAGTAGGATGTTTAAGTTAAAAGGTGGGTGATTACAGTGGTTGTTTGACTTATACAAAATCATGGCCATTACTTAGGATAGAGGACTGGATGATGCAAGTCCACACCATCTTTTATGAGAAGGAATTCTTTGGGTTATCATTTTAGCTAAACAAATATCTTTATAAAACAAAAGCTTTTGAACCTCTAAGAGCTAAGGCCTTGATATACAGCATAGAACCTTTTTGTTCCTTTAAAAATTGTGTTTGCAGAGTTATCAATCCTGGCCTCAACACTAACCTCGCAACCTGTTAGCACTGCGGAGACCAATAGCTTGTTGCCACGTTATACAGACCTGTGACATGGCAATGTGCTATTGGTCTACACTGCCCACAGGTTGCAACCTTGCAGCTCAGTGTTCAGGTCTTCTATGATGATTGGTCTCTGTTTATAGTCATTAAAAATGAAAAAGTACAAAATTATTTATTTATCTAAAAAAACACATTTGATTTGCTGTCAATATGTCCCTTATATAAAAAGAACAAACAGCATATTTCTCCTGAAAGTCAATGTTTATAAATGAAATTTTGAAACATGTTTTCAAAGTGTGTAGTACTTTGTGAGTTATTTTAAATTTTGCATGCTTCTTGATGATGTTGAATTGTTGTTTGTGTCTTTATCATTTTCTTTTAAAATGTTCATGGTGTAATGTTTGTTTCAGATCTCATTAGCAGCAAAACGGATTTATTATTTGTACATGAAGAAGCAGAGATCTCTTCAGAAAAAACACTTTGGTCAGCTAAAGATAAACTGACCCAGTTGTGCCGTATTACAGCTCAAGATTTACCAGTGGAAGTGCCAGACCTCTTCACAGATTTGGTAGGTTTTTGATATTTTTCCTTTTTTTTTCTTAATTATTTTATTCTGCTAATTATTAAATCTCATGTTCAGCTCTCTTATTAGTTATTTTGAATCATCAAGCTAACCATTCATTAGAAAATATTGTCTTGTGGTCTCTAAATACACAGATTGTGATCATAAGAAAAACAAATAGCATAGTTGTTCTGATTTATGTTCATCTAAGGAAGAGTATTTAAAATAGAACAAAACTTTAATTTGTTCTTTCACAGAATGTTTCTAATTTAGACGATATTTCTAGACAACAAAAGTATACACCCCAGTTTGTTAGCCATGTAAAGTTCAGAATTGTCCATAATCTTGACATACTTGTTATCCATCCTGATGGTATACAGCAGTGTTTCCCAATCTGTGTTCCATGAGGCCTGAATAGGTGTTCCATGAACTACTAGAATAATTAACTAGTAGGCCAACATGTGAATTATTCTCTAAAAAATAAGCAAAGTGTTTTGCTAAATACTCAGAATGTGTAAAGTGTTCTGTTAAGGAAAAAGTTTGGGAAACACACTGGTATACAGTTTTGTCAATTAGGCCACTAATCATTTGAAATGTTTAATAATTATATCCTAATGGTGAAAATATGTTTGACTTTTTGTAAAATTGTTTTTATTTTAAAATAGCTATTGTATGGAATACAAAGGACGGGTTTTAGTTCTATACCATTAAACCAATTTTTCTACTAATTACCCTTTGAATGAACCTTACAATTTTCCATTGACACCACCTCCATGTCTTTAGCTCTCAGGTAAATCTGATTTTCCTTTTTCAATATCTTTGTCCACCCTTACTGCCATTTTGTCAGAGAAGTATCAATTGGTCAAACAAGATCCCCAGAGAGTATGCTTAAACTAGGTATAGAAACACTGGTTAAATCTAATCTTTCTATGTATGTATGACTTGACCAGGTTTATGCACTGAGAAGCCTGAAGAGTTCCTTGATGACTGACCTGTATGAACAGTTAAAAAGAGGAAGTATTTGCAGTGACAACAAGGAGAGAATCAAGTATGTCTTTTATATGTCTACAAAACGTACTATTTGTATTGCTTCTGAAATTATTGAAAACATAATGGTACCGATTGAGCGAGAAGGTTGAAGATTATGTCAAATTTGTTCATAGCCAAAACTCATTCCTAACCAAGTGTTTCAGCTGCCACCTTAGCAACCAAAGCTGACTTCGCCTCGCCCTTAGTTAAGGAGAGGAGATAGAGTGTTTGATTAGTCACACTCAACTGAATAGTTTCAAAACCTTCTCATTCCTTGGTTCTCTCTTGGAGTCTGCAAAGGAAATTTCTATAAATCAAATAAGAACATAAAACTAAAATGTTATTTACCCTTGGTTAGGCCAATAATAGAATATGCATCCTCCGTTTGGGACCCCTCAACTCAAGAAAACATTAAGAAACTAGAACAGACACAAAATAGAGCAGTGAGATTCATAACAAACGAATATTCACATTTGACTAGAGTAACACCTTTAGTAAAATCACTAAATTTAGAAAGCCTTCAGGACAGAAGACTCAAAAGTAAAGTAGCAATAAAACACTGAACCATAATCTTCAAATACAAAAACAAAATTTAATAAAATACTCTGAAAGACACAAAGATAAAGGCACATTCCTGGTCCCATATGCTAGGACAAATTTGTACAAATACTCCTTCTTCCCTAGCGCTATTAGGGCATGGAATGTGTTGCCTGAGCTAGCCAGGAAAACCAGTGACTTGGCAGAATTTAAGTCATTGGTTAATATGCATGACTAAATGCATGACGTGTAGGATGTAATCATCTTCTTTTTTGAAGTAACGTCTGTATTATATAAGATAAGATAATGATTTCAACAACAGATTAAAAAATTCTCCATTAGAGCTTTAGAGCACACATTAGCTTCTTAAGTCAATCTTTAGTGAAAACATTTTGTTGCATCCTACTTTGGCAGAAAGTAAGTCATACACGAAATAAGATTAACTTTTGAAAATTATTTGTTGATTTTGAAATTCAAATGTTTATCTGTGAATATGATTTGTTCTTTATAAAGATTTTAAAAAATTGATTGAAAACTTGTCTTTCAGAAAATTCTTTTTGGATGCTTTACCAATGGTAGAAACCTCTGCATCCATTGAGGTCATGGGTCAGATGCTTGTCTCTGAAGATGTGTCGGGCAGCCAAGCTGACTATTGGTTGAATTCTCTTCACTTTGTTCGTAAACCAACCTCTGACATGATATCTCAACTTTTGGTGAGTCTAAATCAAAGATTCTTTTAGCAGTAGTAAAATGAAAAAATTGAAGGAAGTTAATGAAAAGCTTGTATCTATATCTACCAGAATATTTCATTTTAGACTCAAGTTGTACTATACAATTCAAACATTGGTATCCAAAAAGCTGCAGAAACCATTTCTTGTGTGTCACAATCAACTTTTAGAAAATTACTTTTTAATTACTCTCATTCATACAGATAAGAAGAACATTATAAAGATCTACACAGAATCTACATTTTACCAATTGAGTTTATCTAACACCAAGTTTATAGTTGGTGTTTAGCTTGGATTAAGATTAACCCTAGGAACATTCTAGTAGGATTATATCAGAAAGATGTCATAATCTATTTTTAGTGAACATAAAAAAAAGGATCAAGTACATCTAGCATGTAAAAACATTGCCCAATTCCTACAGGTAAACAGTTAAAAAAACATTAATTCATTAGATTGGTGCAGCATGAATAGTACATTGAAAAGTGGTCTGGTTGTTAAGTACCATATAAAAATCTAACAGTAAATCAAGATAAATTTGACAAATGAAAGTGGATGACAATAATACAAACAACCTAAGACTGTATAAAATTACAAATTGTGTAACAATTAATGTACGATATGCATTTTGTTTGTTCAGACCATTGTGAAAACGGACAAACTTCAGTTGAAGTCTCTGCTACCTGTTTCTTCCATGATAAAAACTTTTTGCCAATCCAATGAGGACTGTGTATCCAACAGGGACATTGGGGACATACTGAATGTTTGGGAAAACATTTTGGATGACAAATGCCAGTCCACAGATGAGAAACTGGTTTGTAACATTGTTCTGGTTATTCTTTGCATTCTTATTTATAATTAAATGAAATATAGCTATTGTTTACGATGAAATGTAACTCATGATGTAAAAAGGTCAGGTTTTTTAAAAATATTTAAATATTTATTTTGGTTCTATTTAAACTTTTACCCTATAATCTGAGTTTCCTACAGTAACATTCATGTTGAAAGACTGGTTATAGACTACTGGCTTTAAGATAGGTTCTGATATATAAACATTTTTAGCATCTGGTATTGTGTGGCCATCACTAAGACTCTGAAAGACACAAAAATAAAGGCACATTCCTCGTCCCATATGCTAGGACAAATTTGTACAAATACTCCTTCTTCCCTAGTGCTATTAGAGCATGGAATGGGTTGCCTGAGCTAGCCAGAAAAACCAGTGACTTGGCAGAATTTAAGTCATTGGTTAATATGCATGACTAAATGCATGACGCGTAGGACGTAATCATCTTCTTTTTTGAAGTAACGTCTGTATTATATAAGATAAGATAAGACAACTTTCTTCCCAATTTCATGTTAGAAATTCAAAGATAACAGTTAAAAGTATTTTGAGTCCGTCCAACTCCCCTCTCCCCAAAAAAATCTATTTTTAGTTCTCCACTCACTTAGAGAGAGAGGCTGTTGGCTGGTTCCCCCTTTACTATCTAATGCTATCTTAAGCATTTCTCTCAAACTGAGAACTATTTGTTGCTTAATATTGCCTTCCTATAAATTATTTCATCTATCTGGTTCTATGCCTATAGGAAAATCTTTTACAATAACATGTAATCTATTCTTAAACAAGTTCTTAAAACTATAAAAACTTTGGATACATGGGTAATGCAGTAATCAATAGAGAGATGTTATAAAGGTTTTGGCCTACTGTTGGCAAAACAAACACACTTTTATGGCATGACATAACCAAAAAGAGCTTGGCTATATTAAGGAACTTGAGTTTAAATTCTGACTCAAGCAGAGTTGTGTTTGCTAAGTTGAGTTATGTTAGGTTGCAAAGAAACCTTCTCCCACTGGCCCATTAAAGAGATTGGACCATAACACACACACAGAGCATGCTGTAAGCAGGAATGAATAAAAGCAGTTTTATAATAATTATAAAAATTATGCAGAAACCTGTAGAAAAATGTCTGAATCATTTGTGCTTGTTTCATTAATAGCATGTGAGAAGTAAATGTTCGTTTGTAATATGAAACATAATTGTATGAGGTAGCAAAAAAATGGTAATGTTTCATTTTTATTTCCCAGGTTCTAATGACTCTACGAGCAGCTGGAAACATGGGATACTCAGACAAACTGGCCAGGAAACTGAAAGAATGCATAACATCACAAGAAACAGCCATGAATGCCAGAGTTTTTGCTGCTCAAGCTTACACAGGCATCTCTTGCAGTGCTGATGTAAGATTTTCTGGATAGTTATTATTTTTTAGTTTCATTTCTCAATACTACTTATGACATTTAGTGTAGCATACAACTATTTGACAAATGTTTTCCACTATGTAATCAGTGTTAACAGTAGATCTAAATACACCATATAGCCAGCATTACCATTTTTTTTTAACTTTAGCACTGATTGTTAAATTGTTTTCTTTTTCAGTGTAGTTGTTAAATGTCATAAACTTGGCATATTATAATTTTGTAAAAATGATTTCAGAGGCAAGTTCTCATGAAAACTTTTGAAGGTGTGAAAGAAGATTCAGAGTTGAGAATTGCTGCCTATTTAAGTGCTATGCATTGCTGGAATGAGGAACTTCTTAAAAAGGTAGAAATAGTGTAAAATATAATTTTGAAACTTGTCTTAAAAGGAAAACAAAATTTATAGTGACCACTGGCCTTTAACCGTAGGCAACAGAAACAGATGACCTTTACATAGAAACAGATGACCTTTACATCATCTGCCCTATAGACCACAAGGTCTGAAAGGGGAACTTTTACTTACTTGCTGGTCTTTTACCATCATCAATCCTGCAAAAAGATGAGATGCATTCAATTTTATTATATGGCCTCCAGGTTTATGAAGTGCAGACAAAAAGAGAGATCATTATTTTCTTTCCAAGTTGTTTATAATGTTATTGCATAGATACAATGCCTAGGTCCATCTTTCAATTAATATCATTTAGCCATCTAGACTTAGTCGTAGAGTACATGCTAAAAGTCAAATTCAGAACCTGGTAGAGGGCTGGTTGAACATCAAATATAAGTAGAAGTCAAAGGGGTTGTTACCTTCACTTGCATATGAACACAGGAGAACATGATATCATCGGCTTCATAGAATATTAGGATTTAACTAATTTTTGCCTTTAACAGATGACAGTATTTGTTGAGATTATACTGTATTTTTGACTTGTAATTTCTTCAGGTGAAATTGGTTCTTGAGTCAGAAACAAGCAATCAGGTCTCTTCCTTTGTGTGGACACATTTAACCAACCTGATGGAAACTTCTAGTCCTTACAAGCAGGCACTGAAGGATATCCTCAATGATGAGGTCATCAAGAAAAAATCTGGAACAAACAGCAAACACTCTGGGAATTATGAGGTCTCTTTTTTCTCTGAAAGATTTGGAGCTGGAGCAACAGCAGAAAGTAACCTCATTTGGTCTACAAAGTCTTTTCTACCAAGGTAAGAGTAACATGTATGCTTATTGCTTAGTCATAGGACTGAACTGTTTAATGTGTCCTATGTGTACAAGACTTGCATTGGGTTTCCATTATGATGAAGTACATCATCATCATCCCTTTGATTTCTTCGTGGAACATAGGGCCTCAGCAAAAACACGCCACTTTCCATGGTCTCTTGCTAATTTTTTGATGGCTTCCCAGCTCTTTCCTGTCCTCTCGGCTTCCTATAGTATACTGCGTCGCCATGTTTTTTTTGGTCTTCCTCTACATCTTGTTCCCTGGGGGGTTCCACTCTAAGGCCTGCCTAGCTCTGTTGTTGGTATCTTTTCTAAGGGTGTGACCAATCCATCTCCACTTCCTCTCTAAGATTTGCACCTCTATATTTTTCTGCCCACTCATCTCCCACAGTTTGGTGTTTTCTACCATATTGTACTAGTGTATTTTTAGGATATTTCTCAGATGAAGTACATAATTCTTGTTTAAAAAGTGGTTGGTAAGCAATGGAATAGAGTCTCATGTTAGAAGTTACAAGTAGATATACATGTGCATACAAGTTATATAAAAGCAATTAGATTGAAGTTAATTAATGCATTTCAGTAATTCAAAAACAAAACTTAATGTGTAATGAATAAAATATCTATAAACAAATTATATTTACATAAATGATTTTTTTCTAACGTTTTAATAATAAAAAAAATGAAAATAGCATACAAATATTTATGATATAAGTTGTACAAATTGTAATTGTTTATGTCAAGCATTTTTTCTTTTAAATTTCATATGCTGAGTTTTACATGCAGCACTTTACTTTCAGATCAGCAATGGTGAATCTGACAGTGGACATCTTTGGCCAGTCTGTGCAACTACTTGAACTGGGTGGCCGTGTACAAGGCATTGAGGCTCTGTTGCAGAAATTTATTGGCTCCAAATTGTTTAAGGGTGGAGAAAGTGTTACAACAGACTCTGGAGCCTCTGGCTGCGTAGAGAATGACAAAATTGAGAATATGAAAAAAAAGGTAATGTACATTGTTTTTGAAGGTCTAGAACTGAGACAGGAAAAACTTAGACAAATACAGTCGACTCTGGTTAATCAGACCAAACTGAAACATGATTGTTTTGGTCCGGCTGGTCTTCTTACACGAACATACCCTTTGTTACAAGGCTGTTTCAGTACTTGAGAACAACATAAATAGAAGATTAGCACATTTTTCATTTCCTATTGACTCGAAGATGCTGTAAAGTCCAATCCTCAATTTAAAAAGCCGGCCACATATGTGGCATGGTTGGGTTTGGTCAGTTGCAGAAATGCATGCTTCTTCTCTCAGCTTTTTGTTTGTTCGGTGCTCTTTCACCCTAGCCACTCTTCCTGCTTCAAATCTTGAGACTCCAAGACTCACAGCTTCACGCCATGAGGAGCGATTGAGAGCTAGTGCTTCCCAGTCGTGAATGTCGATATTGTATTCCTTGAAGGAGCTCTTGAGAGTGTCTTTGTAGTGCTTAGAAGGACATACTTACAGGATGGATGCCTGAACTAACATTTATAGATCTGACTTCCATCAAGGTTACTTCAATGAATATTAGATTTTGAAAAATGTAACAAAGACAAAATTGACAAAATTCTGTAGTGTAGGCATCTTATTTTGCAGTACCCTTCAGAACAAGACATGCTGACAGCATCCTTATACCTCCGTATGTTTGGTCATGAGCTGGACTTCAAGCACTACAATGAGAAAGAGTTGTTGGCTTTGAGAGACCAAGTTCCAGGAAAGGTAACATCCAAGGGAGTCAACCAGGACATTTCTTACAGTCAGAGTTTCATGTTTCTAGAGTCTCAAATGACTGTTCCGACTATTGCTGGTTTACCCCTAACCCTGAGCATCAATGGAACAGCCTCATTGGATCTACAGGCCAAGCTGGAGTCTGATGTCAAGAAGCACACAATGAAGGCAACATTTGACATTAAGCCAAGGTACTCTTTTTGTTTTGGGGTCAAAGTTCAAATAATAAAATTATTAGTGTAGCTTTTAAGTCTTGACCAGGCATATAAATGTTTCATTTGTAACAGCAGTGACTCTCAAAACTTTTACATACCAGATCTGTAAGAATTTTACCAGGGTACCCAAACTAAGAGTTCTGTTTAAGGAAATGGTGGAAAATATACTAAATAAAGAAAATTTAAAAAAATGATTCCAATTTCTAAATAACACAGGCAGATAGATTCCGTAGTTTGCAAGCCTTCATTTAGGGAATACAATAGTCATGAACTTTAAGTAAATATTTAAAATCCCTTGAAACAGAATATCTTGGAATATTTAACAGAGTTCTGTTTTCAATTTGGCATTCAACAAAATACTGAGAATGGCCTGTATTGTAGTCATTTATATGAAAAAAGTATGTATACCTTTGACCACCCTTTGGGAACTACTATTAGAGCATATGAATTCATAACCATATCACATGCTAAGAAGCTGAAAAATTTAGTTCATATTAAGTAGCATTCATACATTTTGTTGACTTAAGTCATCTATTACAAATAGATTTGTCTAAATGCTACAGTGGCTACTTAATAAATGATTCACTTTAAATAAATGTCTTGAGTAGTAAAAACTATTTTTAGATCTAAATTCATCTTATTTTGAAAAGTACATGCCTTTTTCAGCAATGATTTACACTACTATGAAATCAATTTCAACTAAAAACATCACAATAAAAAAACTGTGACTATATTAAAATCTGTATTATCATCTGAAACAAAATTCCACCCATAAACAAAAGTCACTGGTATACTTACTATTTACTATTTCTCTTGGGCTTGTTCACACCCCACATCTTGAATGTGTCATTTATTCAACTCAAGATAGCTACATAAAGGGATGCAACTGAAGGGTAAAACTCATTATTAACTAATAAATTTGTTCAGAAATTGCATTCACAACACTCACTGTCTCAAATCCCAAGAATATCAGCACACAATTAAAGTCCTGGGTTTATATCAAGTGGAAGTTTTATTTTCTTTAATCTGGTCCAACTAAATAGTCCCCTTGACATTCAATGCTAATGACAAAGTATTTAATTATGTGTATTTGCTGCAAAGCTATACTCATACATATCTAGCCATTTTTTTTTTACTAGTTAGTAAAATAGATAATAATAATAAAACAATTTTGATTTAGTTTTTTTCAACCAGGTTATTAAATAGTTGAAAATAGAAACTATTGTCACTTATTTTTTAAAGTATCTTTCTTTTTATATTTCATACCAATGTAAAAAGAAATTTGTTATATACAGTTTAAATCACAAGAAATTGTCCAGGTGCTTTTGGATCTAAAAATAAATTTAAGTAATAACAAAAACAATTCATTTTTGTTTCTTTTGACTTTTTAACTGTTGAATCTGCTTCTGCTTGAATTAGTTTCCATCTGTCACTCTAATGAACTTGGCTTATGGTGCTACATGGCCTACTTAGTATGTCATAAACAAAACCAGACCTAAATAAATATTAAAATTTATTTTTTCTTTAATCTTTTTTCAGTGGCACCATCCTTGTTTCAGGGCTGATGTCTATTAATGCTGGCCCAACCAGCACTGGCCTCAAAATGACAAGCACTCTCCATACCAGTACATCTGTGACAGGACGCATTGAGGCTGGTGACAAACAGGTTGTAAGTCTGGAATTCGACACTCCAGACAAAGTTATGGACATTTTGGAGATCAAGTAAGTCTTAGTCTTAAAGCAAACAAACCTGCAAGTAATGACCAACTAGATTAGTTTTTAGATGAACCAAATAAAATAATGTAACTATTTAATGTTAAAAATTTCAAAATATGTTTTTGGTGTGTTTATTTATATTTTTTAACTGAATATATCAATATAACTATGCTAGTCCTTGTATTTTATATTTACACTTCTGTAATAAGAAATAGGATGAAAAAGGAAGAGAAACCTAATATAAGGATTTATTATGCATGAACAATGAATAGATTGATAAAAATACCCAGACAAAAAATATACTGCATCAATGTTATGAACACATTCTATTAACTTTATAGATTCCTAGTACCAATTATTTCAACAAGTACATCATTCTATAGAGTGAATTCTCTGCATGTAAAATATTTTTGGATTTTCCTTCAAAATTTTGCCTTTATGAAATTTACAAGGTTATCATTTTCTGACATTCAAGACATTTTAATATGCACTCAATAAAACAAAATTGGAGGTTTTACTGTATATAACTGACAAGTAGTTGGGAATTGAAGAAATGTGATTTTGAACAAGGAACAAGAAAAATGTACTAAAAGAGATTTAGAATAGTTTTTGACCCGTAAATATAAATCATCTTGCTTCTTATTAAATTTTAAAACATGTTTTATTAGGGAACTATAACCGCAAGCTTGTTTTCATTCTAATTTTTCACAGAAATTACTACTAGGACCTAACTTATATACACATTTTTTAAACTCAATATCTTGATTTTTTTAACCATTTGAAATGAAATGAGTAGATTACTTTTGTATAGCGCATTTCATAGTACACTATGGTCTAATCTCTTCTGTTAATCTGTTAGAGGATGCAGGTTTCCATTTCCTTTAGGTGCTCAGCAAACACAACTCAACTAGAGCTGACTTTCGAACAAAAGCCGTCTTGATAGATAACCAAGACATTTTTTGCTTCTCATCCACACACCCCATGTATTGAAATAAAAATCCTCCTGTGTCATTCTGTGGTTCATCATCATTTATCCCTTGGACTAACAATGTTCCTAGCTTTTAAGTTTACATTCTTTTATCTGTAAGCAATTTTAGCATCGACTTCTAGTGTAATATCTTAACTTTAACTCTGCTGTTGGCTATATTCTCTTCTCAACAATAACTAAGCTGTTTCATAAATTCCTGACCTTTGTTTCAGGACTGATTTCTTTATTCTGCACAATAAAAATGAGAAGAAACAGAGCATGCTGACAGACAAGAAGATGACGATGACATCCTGCACACCAGACTCAGTTTTCAAGGTCACTGGCTATGAGCTGTGCGCTGCTGTGGCCTATGTGGATTCAACCAAAAACCCTAGCGCTCCGTACATGCCTTTAAGCGGACCTCTGCTTCTCAGCCTCACTCTGCAAAAGAAAGATGCACCAAAGGGGTACAAAATGGCCATTAAATATATACAGGTCAGTGAGGACTGTCATAATGAGTGCCATTATTTTAATGACCTAGTTGTTATCAATTTCTTTAAAAATCATAGGTCTTGGGTTTGTTTGATATTGATGCTGTTTTATAACTTAAGTTAAACTTATTCCATTCCCCGGTACACATTCCAAGTTTTAAGAACATAAAATAATATTAAGAATATATAAAACAAATGCATTTAAACTTTGACGTATTATAAAGAAACCTATTATAAAGTAACATTTTCTTTATTTACTCTATAGAATGTGGACACATCAACTGCCTCTGTTGCTATTGATACATCAGGCTCCAAGGTTGATAGAAAAATTAACATAGGTTACTACCTTGACACCAAAGAAAGAAAACTTGATGCTGAGTTTGTTTCACCTTGGAAGAGAATTATGTTTGAAGGTAAGCTGCACAGCTGAAAGCATTTAAACTTGACCATAACCTTTTTCTATTTTTCTAATCTAAGAACTAAAACTATTGGTTATTGTATACACTTGTTTAAAGTCAATTTCTTTCTTTCCAGACTTCCGCTCTTTTGAGATGGAAGAGTTTTTAAAAAATGCATAGAATTTTAATAGCAGATTCCCCCCCCCCCACACACACACACATGCACTTCTTTAATAAAAGGGAAAAAAGGAAATTTGCAATTGTATTTTTTTTAAAATAAAATTACTAAAATCTTAATAAGTTTTTTACATCAGTGTCAGAAATGAGCAATTTTCTAAGAAAACTTTAACTAAAGAAAGATGTCGCAATCTACATTAAAGCTTTGCTTCAGTGGCGACTGGAAATTTGAATTACAGGATTTTCAGCATGCCACAAAGTCCAGCCAGCTCTGATGGGTATCTGATATTAGTCTGGGTAAAGTAAAAGTGTTGGTCAGTGTGCTTCAATGCAAAACATTTTTTATGTATTTCAACCTTATTAAATATTAAGAACATGATTAATGAAGGCCTACATCTTCCCAGCACAATTTTAGTCAAAATAAGTACTTACAAAATAAAACCAAAAAAAAAGTTTTTTTTATTCTTTCCATTTCCTGCGTATATGATCTATACAAGTTTTCTGTCAATGAAATTCTTTTTTTACTTTCTGCTAGCAACATATCCCCAAGAGAGATCCAACATGCATGCCTTCTCTGCCTCTGCTAATGTGGACGGCGACCTGTATAAAATATTTTGGCAGGCGGATAAAAAATTAATGAAAGGAAAGGTAAGGTTTTATTATAATGGGATTCACTTGTATTTACACCAGAGTAGCCATAGCTGTATAGTGGAAAATAAAGCTCTTGGGAGTATTGCTTGTGGTTGTGTTCTATTTCTTTTAAATGAAGTTGAATAAATGACACTCAATTAACCTGATCACATTGGCAATATCTATTGATAATCCTTTTATAAATTTTTAAAACTTGAAATTTTATTATGTCAAACAAGTAGGACTAAGGTAAATAAAACTTCTACAAATAGAAAACACAAAAAATATACTATAAATCTAATAGCCAACTTTTCTTAACATTAGTTTTAGATATGTCTGTAATGCTAATGGCCATTCTTTAATTATTACTATTATTAATTATGTCTTGTATAGTTTTTGCCTGAAAATGCCAGGAGTTACATGTTATAATATTTAGTCTTTGTTTTTACTTATTTAACATGTATTTCTTATTTATATCATTTTTTTGGGATTTTACTATTAACTTGTCCAAAGATCATAATTTATTTGGTCACAATTATGGTCCCCTTTTTGTTCCTTCCTAAAAGGAAATCTGGTCACCAAAACTAGAAATTATGCGACCCAAGCAATCTAGGCTTTCATCTTACAGTCCTGAGAGTGTGTCCGCTAGAGGCACTGTGGAGATTAATGAAAATCTTGAAGAGATAAGCACTGACTTGACTGCTAACATTGTCAGCAATGATCAGACAGCTCTTGGGAAAACTCTGAAGGCATTGTCCAGAGATGGATATGTAGCCCTCAAAGGTTGGTCATTAATGGGAACATCCTTGCTTGCATGCTAGAGTGCACATCATTGCAATTTATTCCAAGTATTTGGAATCATGACAACAGACTGGAGCACATCACAAATGTCCAAACAATTGAAACCTAAATCCACATGATAAAAATATAAATCCAAATGTTAAAATAGAATATAAACTAAGTAAATGATTATTCAATTAAATGACAAAAATAGAGATTCAATGACTGAAATTGACCCCAATCTGCTAGTTGGTCTGTCTTTTATAGTTTTCAAAAGTTTTTTCCAGAAGTCATCTTGACATGTTCTTTGAATAGTCTTTCATGCCAGCCCATCAGTGCTATTTATATATCAACTTGTCAAGATCTTAACTTAAAGTTTCCTTTATAGTAATCTAGAAATTATTTGTAAAAAAAAACAACATTTTGACGTTTTCTCTTAAATCCTGCTCACTTGGTGCAATCGAGCCTTAAAGCTATATCAAGAAATAAATTCTATCACTGTTGAGGACGTCCATACTGAATAAAATTGAGATTTCAAATAGCATTGTTATTTGAGAAGTTTTTCTAGATAGCAAACAAAATCAATAATCAACATATATATATATATATAATCTTATGTTATGGATTCATAAAATAAATAATTTGATAACATTGATTTTTGCTTTTGATATACATTTGATTTCTTTGTTAATTTATTGGTTTCATTTTTTTTATATCTCTTTGAGATTATTTCATGTGTATTTGTTGTTGTTTTTTTCAGCCAAATATATCAATAAAGAAAAGCAGAAGACATTCTCTGGATCTTTTTCCTTGAACAAAAAAGATTTGTATTCAGTAACACTTCAACTTTTGCTGAGTGACAAAAGATCTGGCACAAACAAATATGAACCAACAATTTTGATCTCCACTCCTGAGAATGAGAAATTGTTTTTGTTATCTGGTAAAATGGACTATAAACCTGAGAAGTCCTTCGATGGAAATCTTCAGATCAACATGGATCAAACCTTGAAAGAGCCAATTACATTAAATGGTAATCTCTAACGACTTCAGTTCATTGGAAGTGTGTGATTGTGTTGTTTTCTCGAAAATCCTTTCCTCTGTTGTTCTTTAAATCCATCATACCAGAGATCAAGTAGGTCGAAACCTTCACATGCATGTTGTTGTTTTGAAAACTCTGAAATAAAAGAGCCCCTTGAGGATTGTTTAGAAAAATATATTCAAAAATACATTTTGATTTGAATATTGTAGACACACATTGAAAATCGTTCTGATTTTGAAATCGTTTCTAAAACAAACTCCCATTTTTAAAGATTTTGTTTTATGAGAAATCATCACAATATAACTTACCTTGTGAAGGATGTTTATGTATGTTTGTATGCTTTATAGCATAATGCTTTATAGTTGTGATGTGGGAGATGAGGTGGATCTCTGTCTATGCATGTATTTGTATGGAATACTTGATATAAAAAGAACTGTACAGTTATGATACAGGACTAAAAGTGTTTAGATAATTCTTTCTCTTACTATTATCTTATCACTGCTTATATGCAGACTCTTTACAGTCTGTGGCTTAATAAAAAAAAAGCCTCCAGTCCTCCTCAGCTGTACTGCCATATAATTAAATATTTCAGTCAAGCTTCTTTTTAAAAGTCTTCTCTTTAATATTTTCAATGTCTGCTTTGTGATTCATTTTAAACGTCTGCTTTGACCTCTTTGTTTCCTAATGTCTAGAAACATTAAAAATAATATATACGATAGGGTAAGATTGCTGTATTGGTTCAAACAAATGGAGATTCAGTTCATCTACAATTGCCCACATCAGCATTAATAACACTACAGAATCTACAACAAACTACATACACAAAACAGAATGAAAACAGCAGACAGCACACGCAAAACACAAGATATATTATCTGTTTTATGACAAAATGATTCATCACTATAAGCATTATTTTTTAAGCATCCACCAACAAAGCGTCTGACTGAGAAATTGTATTTACATTTCTTTCTTCTGTTAGCTTCAGCAATTTTGACCAAAAAGAGTAAAAACAAGTATCAAGGTAAAGGCAGCTTTAAGAGCAGTTTCATGACTCTGAGTATTGATGGGTCTGCTGATATCCCTGTAACATTCCGCGGGAAGAAGTCGGCCATCGTCAACAAATGGACAGTAGAGTACTATATCCCATCAGTCAAAGACAAGGAGCTGAGGAAAAATAAATTGACCATCAACTCTAAGATACATGATGAGAGCGCCAAGGGACTAACTAAATATAATGCACAATTGTGAGTTAAGGTTTCTGAGCAATGGGCTATTGTGAGTTTAGGGTTCTGAATGTGGTAACAAAATTTAGTTAATTTGCTTTGAAGTGACACAAAAATAGGTTTTGTAAATAAATTGGTCATTAAGCCAAAGTGGTATTGGTCAATGTTGCTTTATCCAAAGTCCTAAGTCTTCTCCATGCTACAAAACACACCCACAACCACCTAAAAGGAATCAGACATTTTTTTTTTGGGGGGGGGGGGGGGGAGGATATTAACCTTGGTTGTTCATTAAGCTGTCTTGATGACATGACTTACAAGAAATGTTTACAAATCAAATAGGAATATAACACTCAAGTGCTAGTTTACCTTAGTTAGGCCAATATTAGAATATGCTTCCTCTGTTTGGGATCCCCCAACTCAAGAAAACATAAAGAAACTAGAACAAATACAAAATAGAGCAGCAAAATTTATAATAAATGAATATTTCAATTTGATTAGAGTAATACCTTTAGTAAAATCAATCAATTTAGAGACACCTCAGGACAGAAGAATAAAAAGTAAAGTACCAATAATACATGAAAACACTGAACCATTATTTACAAATAGAGAAACAAAACTGAAATAAAATTATTAAAAAGACAAAAAGAGGCACACTTCTTATTCCATATGCTAGGACAAATTCGTACAAGTGCTCCTTCTTCCCTTGAGCCATTAGAGAATGGAATGGGTTTCTCAAATCTGCCAGCAAAACTAATGACTTCGCAGGGTTAAAGTCACAGATTAATATGCATAACTAAATTGACACATGAAATGCATAAGAAATAATTATCTTCTTTTTTGAAGTCAGCTTGAGTCAGGATTTGTACTCACGCCCCTTAAGATTAGCTTAGTAGTTTATGCCACTCAACCAAGAATATTGTGTTTGTTTTTTACCTTGTTAGTTTTTACAGCAACAGAGCTTAAGCTGGTACTATGCTATTCATTTGCTTATTTGCCTTTCTCTGAGGATGCTGACTAAGTTAATCTAATCACCAGAAACATGGACAGTAAAAATTACCCACCTGCAAACTTTGATGCAAATTTGGTGCTAAGCTACAAAAACTCAAGCACAAGTTCCAAACTTGTGTTAAGACATGGGCCAGAGACTAAAGAGAAAAAAACTAAAGGTAGCTCTGTCTTGACACTACTTGTGGACCTTGGACATGACATTTCAGATGCCGCTAGCAATATTTCTTACAACTTGCAAGTTTTGTATCCTGTCAAGGTATTTTGATTAAACTTTTTTTTTAAGAATAAATATTAGAAGGAAATATTTTCACAATTAATAACTGCAGATCACTATTTCACAGCATAGATCCTGGGAAATTGCTGGGCTTTATCAAGGAATTGGGTCTTACTGCCAGAATCAGGGAGATAATTTGGGAAACAAAATCTATACATATATTTAGAGTAAATTGTCATTACATTTATAACTAGAACTATAATCTTTAATATTTGAATTGTAAATAAGCTGGTTTCAATGCTCATATTGTATATATTGATTATATATTAGGGTGTAAAAAATAGAATCGTTGAAAGATTAAAGGGGTGACATGGCTAGAGTGTTCTAATGGGCCAAATAAGCATTAATTTAATGATATATTTTTTTAATTCATTAGCGTTTCTTAACCTTTGTTTTCCCTTTTTCCTGTTTTCTAGAACATAGAATATCAAGTGAAGGGGAAACATGAACACCAGCTCAAAAAATTTAAACTAGAGACCTATGCAGCTATCGTTTATCAGAAAGGAAAGACTGTAGAACTGAGGCTCATGGGTAATGATAACAGCAAGAAGAATTTGGACGCGACAGGGTCACTGGAAATCAACTATCCAAAGATGGTTGTTGACAGTAAAGACACAGAAGGTGGAAAATACCGAGTGGTGACATCCATCTCCCAGAATGCCAACAAAGACTACATTCACACGGTCAGCCTTCAGTTGAATGAGGTCAAGCACTCTTTGGTCAACACGTTCAAGAAAAACCGGGATGACTTTAGTCTCTTTTCTGAGATGGATGTCAATGGGGATGAACCCAGGAAGATCACAGTGAAGGCAGCTAAAAATGTGGATCAAGTTGAAGGTCTGTTTACCTACAACGCTATGGAAAATGTCTACAGTGTGGGCTTTAACGTTGGCGGCATGAGCAAACAAAGTCAAAGCCACGTGTTCAGCTGGCAGGTTACCATTCCTGAGAGAAAAGTGCAGAGCTCTGTTGAGATAGGAAATAGTAAACAGCTTAAGCTCAAGGCTGACCTCCTCTGGGATGCTCTGAAAGATCCACAACAGAAGGTAGCCATGGACATAATTAAATCCATTGATAAAGAAAATAACCGGAATGAGATTTCTATAACCATCACCACTCCTTTTGTTAACCACACAATATACAAGTATAATCATGTCAGTGTTTACAACTCTAGAGAGATGAGAAATGAATTGAAATTTGTATGGGGCCGGCCAGTAGATGAGCTTTCATATGCAGTCTCTGCTAAAGTCCCATTGTCTTTTGAGAGGTTTGAAATTAGAGGAGATCTTGTGACCCCTTTGGAATCTCTGCGCAAAATTGGCATGGGAGTGTCTCACAAGTTTGACGGCTCTCGATATTTGTCATCCTCGGTCAATGGTACATACAACAATGATTACCTAGTGGTAGGAATTCAAGTGAGAAACAGCGGAGACAAGATGAGCAAAGATTTGTCTGTGTCCACGATCTTTAACTCTTCCATTGAGATTATGCGAAACGTTATGCTTTCCCTTACGCACAAGATGGAGGATAAAGTATATGAGACTGACTTCCTCTATAAGAGAAACAATGTGCAATACAGTGCCAATATGAGGACTGTGTACACCAAGGCCATCTTCAACCATGACATAGAATCCACGCTGACCGTCACTCTCCCGCAAGAGTCAGCCTCCTTGCAGGTTGTATGTAGTAATTATCCGACCTTGACTAAGTTCAATGCCACAGCCAAGATGACAAATTCTGCAGGCGTCCTCACCGAAGTGAATCTCAATACTCAATTCAACAAGCAAGCTCAAGAGTATGGGGTGAATGTTAAAATAGTCGGCAAATGGCCTACTTTCTCAGGCCTAGAGCTAAACTTCAGGCACAACATGTTAAATGGCATCACTGGCTCTGGCAGCCTGCTAGTAAGAACCAACCCTAATGTAAGAAGCACTCTCACCTACAGTGCCACCAGCCTTCAACTCCAATCATACTACAACCCCTACAACACGGATCTGAACATCAAATATGAAAGCTATCCATTCACTGTTGTCTTGGAGCATAAAAACCCCAAAGCAGAAGACGGGAAAATCTCACTGGAGGCCTCATTGGATCTTAAAGACAAGAAAGAAGCTCTAGCTGAAGTCAACCTGATAACACCTTATGAGCATTTGAGGAACATGGACTTGAAGTTTAAAGTTCAGAACACATTAGAATCCATCTGGAAGCTTGAATCCATTGTCTCCATGGACACAAGGAAAAAGATTCAAGTTGAAGGGGATTTTGACTTGAAAAATTTTAGAAAATGTAATGGGAAGATCACTACGCCATTCAAAGAGCTGAGCAAGCTTCAGTTTGGCCACAGCACTCAGTCTGTAGAACAAAGCTGGTTTTATACTGAAGGTTTCCTAGAGGCCCAGCCTTACTTTAGCAGAGTCAAACTTGAGCACAATGTGACACTGCAGGCGCCGTATAACTCTAAGCTCTACTTTGATCTACCAGGGCTTGAAATGAAGTACCTGAAGCTGGATTTAATGGGCAACAAGCTCAGGAATGGTTACACTTTTGATATGGTGGCAAGATACCACCTGAACCAAGAGCTGAACTTAAAGATGAAAAGTAAAGTAAACATGAACAAGTTCCCACAAGATACTTCCATCAGCCTGGATGTTACCACCCCATTTGCAGTGCTCCCCAAACTGGATACCACATTTACCATTGACAAAGATAAAGATAAGTGGGTCAGCAATCTGGGCTTATCCTCTGGCGATGTGAAAATGAATGTCAAAGAGATCCTGTCGAAAACCTCATCTTACTCCGACTTTGAGATTAGTGCTTCGGACATTGAGCCTGTGACTGCTGGAGTGCATCTTGACTGGAGTGAACTAGTCGGGGTAAACATTTCTCTAGATGCCGCAAGTATTGGCAAAACAGTAATGGGTTTCAAAAAGAGATCTGAATCATGGACAAACTTCCAGAACAGGGTGTTTGGAGAGTACAATGGTAAAGAGCTTGACCTGGATATAGGCTTGACCCATGATGCTCAGCAAAGCAAGGCCTGGTTGACTTACATCTATCCGGGGTCTGACACCAGCTATTTAAAGACTTCTGTCCACAAAGTTGGTAACTCTGCCCAAGACTTTGACATTGGTGGCTTCCTCCAGCTGGGTAAATCTTCAAAGCCATTCAATATCTCCACACAGTACAGTTTTACAGATCAGAAACTAGCCTTTGGTACAACCCTGGAGACTCCTTACACAGATTCTATGTCCTACTACCTGAAACGTGAAACCCAGACAAAAGGAGAAAACAACATTGTTATCTATGGAAAGTACAGCAATAATTTCCTGATTGACTTCTCTGTAGGCAATAAACTCACTGGCAACTCACTAGATTATTCTGTCAGAGGCGAGTATCTTTTCAACAAAAAAAGCAATAAACTGGGAACATCTATCAATGCCAATTGGGGGCGTGATCATCGTTATGAAGCTAACATGGATAGCTACTTTGACAAGAAATGGGTTAAGATGAACTTTGACGCTGTAGGCAATGCAATGAAGAGACTGCCAGTTGAAAATCTTGATGTTAAGTTTAAGTCCAACATTCCAAACTTCAAAGATGTAGGCGCTGTTGCTTTCATCAACAAAGAAGCTGAAAGCTACTCTGGAAAGGTTATTCTCGAATACATGGATGAGAATGAAGCTCACCTATCAGTTGAGTTGTCTAATCCAAGCCTTAATAATGTCAATTTAAAGATGGATCTTGAGTTGCCTAAAGTTGCTGGATTTGAGAGGAACACTCTAAACTATAATCATGCTACCATTGGCAAAAAGCAACTGATTTCTAATGTCCAGGTCAATATGGGGTCAGGGGAGAGCCTAAAGGGCATGATGGACTATAGCAATGATAAAGTGACCCTCACTTTGACCGGACTTGTCCAAGAGTTTGAATCCCTCACAATCACTGGTCAGTTCAGTGAGAGGAAGCAGCAGATTTCTGGCACTGCTAATGTCAAGCTGACACGTGATGTCAAGCCTGCTGAGTTGATCTTTAATATAAACTTGAATAATTACAAGCCTTTGGTCATGAACTTTACTCTTAAGAGCCCGTTTGAGAACCTCAAGTCCACCACCTTGACCATTCAACATGATTTCCAGAACTGGAGTCAGATGAAGACCACATCCAAGCTGCAACTGGATAATTTTGGTGACATCAACAGTCAAATGAGCTTAACATTTGACTCCCCCCTGAATGTGGAGCTTACGGCTACATTGACCAGTGCCATTAAGGACATGGAGAGCCTGAACCTGTTAGTCAAGTCTGAGGACAGGGACAGGTCTCATTCGTCTAAAATACAATTTGGCTGGAAGCCAGACCATGAGCTTAAACTGTTCAATAAGTGGGCAGTCACAGGCTCAAATCAAAACCTCAGGCTTAGCAGCAGTTTTGAACTGTCTTCACCTTTTGATGAGATCAAGCTGGCCAAGATCAACTTGGATCACAGCTACGGTCCAAATTTAATCTCGGAGAGTATTCAGTTTATGCACAATGACAAGAGCTACCTGGAGGCCGACCTCTATTACCAAAAGTCACAATACCACAATGCCAGCGTGGTCTTCAAGAACCCCAGGCCAATGTCCCTAGAACTGATAGGGTCAACCTCCACTGGAAACCTTGATGGTAATTTCAAACTCAACTGGGACAAACAGACTCCAAACTCACACGTTGAGGTGACCAGCAGCTACAAGGATCAGTCCGACTCGCAGAACACGGATGTAGCCTTCAAAGTGAAAGTTTTACACCCAGTGAGAAGTATGGGGGTGGATAGCACCTACAAGAGATCTGATAAAGAGCTCTTCAGCTCTAGTCATGTAACATGGGATGAGGAGAACAGCAACACTGTTGGCTATGACATCAATTGGGTTAACATGACCACCCGCTACAGCCAGAAGTATGAGGGCCACACAAAGGTTACTATTCCTCAGCGCAGCATAAAACTCCAAGGCTCCTACAGTGATGCCGGCACCACCCAGAGCACTACTACTGTATTCTTGTGGGATGCTAATAAAGATGACAAAAAGAGGGTTAGTAATACTATTGGCTTTGTCTTCATATTAATATTTCAGTTAGAGAGTACTCCCTGTACTTCCTTGAGATCAATAATTGACTAGTTTTGCATAGAACTTCTCTTAGGATTCTAGGAAACTATATCAATAATAAAAATGCTTGCTTGCTATTAAGATTCACTTTAAAAAAAATATTTTGCTATATAATCAATCTCTCCCAATCTTTCTTAAGCTCGCTATACTGACTGAAGTGGAGAATAAAGACAATTTTAAGCGTGTCAACTTGAATATCAACTTGCCAAACACAAACAAGGTACACCATGTTTTTGTTTTTCTACCCTGGTATTTCATTCTTTTTAATCTAAACATTTTAGAAATAAAATCTCAGTAAACTCTTGTTGCTAATGTGTATATAAATTACTACAGAAATGAAAATAGATACAGGAGAAGAATTCAAGGTTATGCTAATGCTGATATTTATTTCCAAATTTGTGGATGCAGAAATAATGTTATGTATCAGACAGTATTCATAATATCAGATTAATTTGGATAATATTTATCATATCTCAGATTAAGAGATTCTACGGCAGATAAAATTGACAACCTGTACTAAAATCTCTCATATAAAGACCTTTCCCATGCAATTTCCACAAATAGAATTGGACAAGAGTGTATTGTCCATGCTATAATAGCATAGAGATGTACCATACAGAAATATTGAAATAATAAATAAATGATGCCAAACTTGTCATGCGCTTAGAAGAAATTCAATTAGTTACATGTAAATACTTAGTGAAACAACTAGTAAACTGTAAAATGTAAAACATAGGAAATTTAATTGTTTTTAATAAAAGATTATTTAGAAGAAATAAAATATATATCTCTGATTATTTGATAATGGTTTTTATACCTCCCTAGCAACTGATTCTAAGTGGCATTACCAAAGGTGGCTATGGAACAACTCTGATTGACAGCAAAGCAGAAATCTCCTACTCCTCAGATCCTGAAAAGATGATCATCATCAGGTCACTCCTCAGTGACTTGGCCATCGGGTCTAAAGGCAACTACAACTATACTGCTCAGTTTGAGTTCAAGCATGCAAAAACAAACTCTGATGTTAAGGTGAGTGATGGATATTAGTAGGGAATATGTAAGAAAGGTTTCGGGGGGGGGGGGGGGGGGTAATAATAATAATTATAGTATTTAGTGATCTACTTGTTAATGATTGAGGCTTAAATTAGAACTTGCTACTAATGTGGACTGAGTACTAAGCATATGTGAAACTACATTTCATGTTTCCTCACAGTTGGTCTCCCATGTTGCCCATGTTGACAAAGTCTGCTCTGCTGGTGGTCAGTTGTCATTCTTGACAGCTAGCAAGGAAAGGAAGTTAGTGGAATTGTGGTCAAACTTGGATACTGACAAACAGACAATGACACTCAGGGTAAAAAAAAAAGTGATTTTGTTAGGCAAATGATCTGATCTTCCAATAATAGTGATGTTTAATTGTACTCATTAGAGCTAGAAAAAAGAATATGTCTCTAGATACTGATTAAAGACAAAAAAAAAAAAAAAGAATATGTTTTAGGTACTGATTAGAGATGAAAAAAGAACTTGTTTCAAGTTAATGATTAGATATTTAAAAAAATAAAAATATTTCCTTTTTTAATACAAAGTTTGCAGTTATTAGTAAACCAGAATGTAACAAATTGCAATGACTTTTCTGTGTGTATCTACAGGTGTCCTGCCCATTGAAGACTATCTCTATGCAGGGACAGGTTGTAGAGTTTGCCAGTCACAAAGATTTCACTTTGACCACATTTGAGAATGACAAAGAGACCACTGCCCTAGACATTAAGCTGGACCAGAAGAGAAAGGAAATTGTGGCTGAGTTCAATTATGACAGAGGTCAGTTTGACAGCTGGCATGATATGTGTGTCATATTTTATCAAGAATCATTAGAACAAATAATGAAAAAGTGGTCAGGTTGCTTCTCGTAAAAGACTTTGTAAAAGGTTTTAGAATGATATTTTATGTTATTTTCAAAAACTATCTCCACAAATGTTTGTCAATTGATTAGACCTAACTTGGAGTGTACTAGATGTTCTTTAATGAACAATACATATCGTGTTATATAGACAGAATAACTGTCGATAAATCACAAAACTTTCATTAACGACAACTGTATCAAAATATTAACTTAATTAATAGCCTACATTTATGTACCTAGGTACCGTTAAAATAGGAAAACAGTGAAAACTGTAGCGCAAACAGATTCTAAGGCAAAAAAGCTCTCTGCTACAAGAGCAATGCAGGAACTAATTGTGACTTAACACCCACAATATTCTTACAACTAAACACGCCCAATGTAAACTACTTCCTAGACCTAAAAACACAACTATTAAACAAGAAAAGAAATCTTCATGCACACAGGACACTAACCAACCACCTTTATTTTTCCTAAAAAAATATTGAATGCCTGTTAGATATATATGGTCTCAGAAATATACTTGAATTTGAGTACAGATAATTTAGAACTTTATTAGGACTTACACCTGGAACCTCCAGCTCAGCAGGTAAATACCATTCTTCTCAGCTCCGATCTGTAAAGATAAAATAAAGTTAACTTAGTTGTTTACACCTTCTACAGACGACCCAACTAAGATCCTCAAGCTGACCAGTAGGTATGTGAATGACAGTGCCGTACAAGTCACCATTGTTTCACAAAATGGCAAACAGACTTCAGAGGGAATCATTGCAGTCAGACTGAACACTTCAGAGATACTTCACACAAGAGTTGCTTGGAGACCCATGTTATTCAATGATATGAAGGTAAAGTGTGCTGTTATAAATCTTTTTCTCAAAATCCCCATAAGAATCGACTCGTTTGAAACAAAAAATTTCCTCTTTCAGATATTTTTTTTTAATTTTTAGACCACAGCTGTTTTCTATATCCAAAACATCTTAGACATACTTTTTTAACAAGTAGATGTGACCTTTAAAGATTCTTGTATCCAGTGTTGAAAATAACTGTCCATTTGCCTTTTGTTGGCTTGAATACTGTCCTCTAAAATTCCTCTAGAGATTGGATTCATTAAGTCTTTTTTTTTCACTCTTTAAAATGTTAAACCAATCAAGTAATAAACACTAAGACTTGTAAGAAATCTTAAGAAACAAGATTTAAAAGAAACTCTTTTAATACAGTTGAAATGTTTGTAAATATTTTTTCAAAAAATAAAATAACCTTATCTCTTGATTTCTTTGGAGGCTATATTTACTGGTGTAAATAGTAAATGTAAATCACTAATATGTGAGTGATTCTCCTTACTATGTGCTATTTTTACTTGAATAGATCAGGCCTCTTTGATTTACCCACATATGTGATTGTATGTGAACAGTAAAAAATTCTCCCACATTGTAAGTTAAATGTAAAATTCCCCATCCAATTGTGAAAATAAAAATAATAAACAGAATAAGTTCATCTATTAATCTCTTTCATTCAAAGAATGCAAGACTTTTTAATAACTAATGTCTTCTTCTTTCCAAAGATGTTCATTGGATCCAAAATCACAGCCTTCTCATATATTGCCAACGAAGTATTTAACAGCAGTGTGACCCATATTGGTCTAGACCTGAAGTCTCGGTATCTGTTGATATCTCAGGAACTGATGACAGAAATGGATCAAGTCTTTAGGTTGATGAATGATGAGCTCAACATTTTTTAGTAAGTTTCATCACCCTATATGACAATATTTTATGTGATGATGCAATATAGATAACAACCAAATGTGCAACATCCCAAAATATGAAAATTTGACATTGTAATTTGACATCATAGCTCATAACATCACAGTTTACAAACTGGATATTAAGTTTTTCTTTGGATGCGAGGCATAGAATTGAGATCCTTAGGTCCAGCCAGCTTTAATTGGACAGAAGTAACTTATAATAATAGTAAAAATATTTATTGTCGGTAAGGAAATTTGTCTCACACCAAACAAAACAATATAACTATAAAAAAATAATGTACATTTACACCAGATTCACTCATAATTTATATGTGAAAAGCTTATTATAGTTTATATTTTATGATTTGATTGCCAGGGGAACAAGAGAGTTTTTATGTCTGTTTGTCTTTGCTATCAGTGTCTTGTATCCTGACCCACAGGGTGATTTTTTTATTTCTAGAATCTTTTTATCTTTTTTATGGATGTTCATCTCAAACAGCTGCCCAAATGGGTTTTGTTTTTTGCCAATGTTTTTAACAGCAGCATGTAGGATTCTATTAATTTTATTTTTAATGAGAATTAACTAAATTTGCTATAGAGTTAAAGAATGTTGTTGTTTTTTTAAATATGTATGTACATATAATATTTCTTGACTTTATTAATACTATTTGGTTATTTGACACTATCTTTTAGTCAACAGCTGAATGGATACAGCAGAGAATTTAGACGATTCATCCTGCGCAATGACTTACACATTCAAGAACTTGGTGATAACATCAGGACTACATTTGATGCACTAAAGTCAGTACACAAATTTAAAATATGTTAATGGCATTCTTTCTGTATACTATACTTTCAATATACTAAATTTTTTCAACCTTTTTTTTTCCATTTCCATATTCATTCATTAACAAATCTGGATGCAATTCTTTACATATTTACTTTTATATCTAGGCTGAAATATGTCTATATTTACAACTGCAGTTGAGTTGAATTACTTTTGACTTGCACAGTTTGCACTGACAAGCTCTTGTAACCCCTCTCTTCTCTTAGGTTTACATAGCCTTACTGTAAGCATTTAAATATATTGGCACCTCCAGAGAACCACTGCCTGGTCAAGCAGTTAGCACTGGACTGTCGTTCGAACTTATTGGTGGTCCTGGGTTCAAACCCTGCCAGCTCCCATCCCTCCTCATCCAGCGGAAGATTTGGACTAAGAAGTATATTAAAAACAACATGATTTAAAAAAAAAATAATACTTTCAAGAAGTAGTTTTTAAAAGATTGTTGTCATGCAACTTGACATTCTGGTCAATCAATGTACTTTTAAACATCGTTCTTAGAGATTATAATAAGGAAAGGAAATTCAGCCTCTAGCAATGAAAAAAAAATTGAAGCATGTTCTTAAGTAAAGGCGATAGGTTGTTGTGCTGGCCACATGACACCCTCATTAACCATGGGCCACAGAAACAGATGACCTTTACATCATTTGCACACAGATTTCAAGGTCTGAAAGGGGAACTTTACGTGTTTTTTTTACTCTACTTAAGTGAAATGTGTCCCTAATCTGACCCTAACCCTCACTTTACCTATTTCTTATGTACAAGATTTATTTATACAAGTCTTATTGCAATGTTTCAGTACAATTCTTCAAAATCTGGCAAAAAGTTCTGGCAGCTACTATAACACTGTGTCTCAAGCCACAAATGAATTTTTGTATCAACTCAGAACTTACCCTGTAGCAGAGAGGTATTCTATGACTATCAAAGAACTTGTTCAGGGACTGATGGTAAGTAGATCACTTGGTTTATTACAAATCATTTTCTTGGATTAATTTATGTGTGACTGCTTGGTAGTGGGAAGAGCAGTGACTAGTTAACATGGTAAAAAAAAAGTGTCTGGCTGACAGATGGTAGGGCTTTGACCTGAAACCATGGTAATATAAAATTGTGTGTCTGGCTGACAGACAGATGGTAGGGCTTTGACCTGAAACCATGGTAATATAAAATTGTGTGTCTGGCTGACAGGGGGTAGGGCTTTGACCTGAAACCATGGTAATATAAAATTGTGTGTCTGGCTTACAGAGGGTAGGGCTTTGACCTGAAACCATGGTAAAATAAAATTGTGTGTTTGGCTGACAGATGGTAGGGCTTTGACCAGAAACCATTGTAATATAAAATTGTGTGTCTGGCTGACAGAGGGTAGGGCTTTGACCTGAAACCATGGTAATATAAAATTGTCTGGCTGACAGAAAGATGGTAGGGCTTTGACCTGAAACCATGGTAATATAAAATTGTGTGTCTGGCTGACAGATGGTAGGGCTTTGACCTGAAACCATGGTAATATAAAATGTGTGTCTGGCTGACAGAGGGTAGGGCTTTGACCTGAAACCATGGTAATATAAAATTGTGTGTCTGGCTGACAGAGGGTAGGGCTTTGACCTGAAACCATGGTAATATAAAATTGTGGGTCTATGAAAAATTGACAAAAATTGTCTGTTAATTGCATTTTGCTTGCCCATTCATCGTTTAAGATTACCCATGTCCATTGTTTAAGATTGCCCATGTTCATTGTTTAAGATTGCCCATGTCCATTGTTTAAGATTGCCCATGTTTATTGTTTAAGATTGCCCATGTTTATTGTTTAAGATTGCCCATGTTTATTGTTTAAGATTGCCCATGTTTATTGTTTAAGATTGCCCATGTTTATTGTTTAAGATTGCCCATGTTTATTGTTTAAGATTGCCCATGTTTATTGTTTAAGATTGCCCATGTTCATTGTTTAAGATTGACCATGTTCATGGTTTAAGATTGCCCATGTTTATTGTTTAAGATTGACCATGTTCATGGTTTAAGATTGCCCATGTTTTTTGTTTAAGATTGCCCTTGTTCATTGTTTAAGATTGGCCATGTCCATTGTTTATGCTTGACTTTGTCCATTGTTTATGCTTGACTTTGTCCATTGTTTATGCTTGACTTTGTCCATTGTTTATGCTTGACTTTGTCCATTGTTTATGCTTGACTTTGTCCATTGTTTATGCTTGACTTTGTCCATTGTTTATGCTACAGACTGCAAGGCAAGTCCTGGAGAAAGCATTGAATGATGCTACAGAGGACCTTGACAAGTTCTCTCACGTGACTTACAAGGCTTACCTAGATGTTTCCAGAAGTTTGGACCAAAAACTTCAAAGTAAAACAGTTTTTGTTTATTCTCAAGTTTCTTTTGTTGATCCCATCATTACTATTCTTTTGTTACAGCATTTGGTTTGTGAATATGTTGTTTTATTGTTGTTGTTTTTGTTGTTGCTTTTATTTTGGCTCCCAAAATGTCATCTAGGAAGTTAACTTTTTTTTATCAACAATTTTTTTTATGAAAATCAAAAAATTAGTTTGTGGTCACTGAGATATTATAGACATGCCTGACAGCTTCATTATAAATTTTACTCTAAAATAACTGGAACACTAAAGAAGAAAAAAAATTTAATTTATTCAGAAACAGTTATGAATATTTGTTTGGCGGATTAAGGAGTTCCTTTTAATTCCCTTTAAAATTTAAGCTCATCCATTTGTAGCACAAAATAATTTCAATAATAATAATAGGAATTTTGTTGTACAATTGTGCATTACAAACAAAATACATGATTAGAGCAAACATTTCTAGAATAGCACACAAGATATACGTTCATACTCCAGTTTCTCTTTAACATTACATGCAAAATTGACAACAGTTAGCTATAAAGTGTTCAACAATTTAATTGAAACTTAAAGGAGATTTGATACAAAGATCAACTGCTTTGCATTGAGCCATTGTGAAAATTACAGCTCAATTCTTTGTATTTACTTGTAGCAGTGAAGTTCAATTGAACAAACTTGACATTGTTTCGTTTGTTTTAGAAAATTTCCAATTTATTCTAATAACTGAATCCTGTCTTACATACTTAACAAATATTCATAACTGTTTCTTTCTAAATGACTTTTTTAAAAATTTCATTAATTTTTTTTAGTGTTTTAAGTTTTTGAATGGCTCTTTTGAAATTTAAAAAAAATTGCAACATCATAAACCACTTAGACAAACAAAATGTCCTCACACCATACCAACATGGCTTTAGGAAATATAGATCATGTGAAACACAACTAATAGGACTAATTGATGATTTTTCTAAAGGTTTAGATAATAGTGAACAAATAGATGCTATCTTACTAGATTTTTCTAAGGCTTTTGACAAAGTTCACCACCATAGTTTGCTTAAAAAATTAAAATATTTTGGCATTAATGGTCCAACTGCATCAGTGGATTAAAGATTTTCTGATAGGGAGAGAACAAACTGTAATAATAAATGGCTCTAAATCAACACCGATAACAGTAAACTCAGGTGTACCTCAAGGAACAGTCTTGGGTCCACTACTATTTTTAATTTACATAAATGATTTACCAAATTGCATTACTTCAGGAACAAAAGTCAGATTATTTGCAGACGATTGCATAATATATAGAACAATAAAAACAACACAAGACACAGATATTTTACAAAGAGAATTAGATGAATTACAGAAATGGGAATCAAATTGGAGCATGTCTTTCCACCCAGAAAAATGTCAGTTGTTAAGAGTAACAAAAAAACTAAAACAAATTAATTCCACTTATCTTATTCATGGCAAACCAGTAACACAGACTAAAAACGCAAAATACCTAGGTGTTATAATAAATGAAAAACTGGCATGGAATCCACATATTGATGAAACTATTAAAAAATCAAACAAAGCATTAGGGTTTATTAAAAGAAATGTCTATAAATCAAATAAGAATATAAAACTAAAATGTTATTTAACCTTGGTTAGGCTGCAATAATAGAATATGCATCCACCGTGTGGGACCCCTCAACTCAAGAAAACATTAAGAAACTGGAACAGACACAAAATAGAGCAATAAGATTCATAACAAACGAATATTCAAATTTGACTAGAGTAACACCTTTAGTAAAATCACTAAATTTAGAAAGCCTTCAGGACAGAAGACTCAAAAGTAAAGTAGCAATTATACATAAAACACTGAACCATAATCTTCAAATACAAAAACAAAATTTAATAAAATACTCTGAAAGACACAAAGATAAAGGCACATTCCTCGTCCCATATGCTAAGACAAATTTGTACAAATACTCCTTCTTCCCTAGTGCTATTAGAGCATGGAATGGGTTGCCTGAGCTAGCCAGGAAAACCAGTGATTTGGCAGAATTTAAGTCATTGGTTAATATGCAAGACTAAATGCATGACGCGTAGGACGTAATCTTCTTTTTTGAAGTAACGTCTGTATTATATAAGATAAGAAGATAGTTGTCATTCTAAAAGATTTGTTAGGTTTCTGACAATAAATTAATGATTCATTTAATAGTTTCTTGTTATTCTCGTATTAATTTATAATGTCTTGGTGTTAATTCAATTTTTTTTTTAATTTATTTATACATTTATTAGTATTAATTCAAGTCTTTTATTGATGTAATCATTCATACATTCCTTAGCATTGATTTTTTTTTGTCTACTCACGTACTCATTCATTTCTACTTCACTTCTCATTCATTCCAGGCTATTCACGAGCTGTCTATGAGCTGCCCATCTACCAGAAGATGATGAAACAAATGGAGCGCCTGGGCCAGAAAGGTTCAGAAGTGTTCCCAGAGTTTGCCTCCTATTACAATGCCTTCTACTTGAAGACTCATCAGATCCTGCAGGAGCAGTTCCACGATGTCATGTCTAGGTCAGAGTTCCAGCATTCCTACGCTCTGCTGCATGAGGTGCACCAACAGGTACGAGACATCGGCTCTTTAATCATCTTTATCAACAATTGATATAGCTGAAAATGTGTGAGCTTTACTACCTAGAAGATTGAACCAGTTAGGCACATTTAGACATTTGTGTTAACTCTTGCTCTCCATAACTGTTTTTCTCATTCCGATAGTATTATTCGTTTTGCTCATGTGTATTTCTCTATCCTGTTATGATTAAACTTCAATCACTTTTTTGTTTGTTATCAGAAAATTTTATATTTGGTAATGAATTATAGGAGAATGTATGCTTTTTTTTTTTACACAACTCAAATTAAAGTTTATCAATTCAAAAACCAATTTAGTTTAATAGGAGTCAAATCAGCGTTGGCATTGTCGATTAGGAGAGAAAGAGTTAATTAGATATTGAGTCATGCTTTGTCAACAGCATTGATTAATTGGACAGAATTGTAAAATGGGAGAAAAAAGTGTAAGAATTAGGATCAGACAGACAGAGTGACTTGATATAAACACGATTAAAAGAGGTGCAATTTGATGAAGGTGTAAAAAGAGAGCTATTTGTGGGTAATTAATCAAGTTTCTAATCAAATCAATCTATGGTGCTAAATGTAACATGATATTTTATTGTATGTACAATATTGTTTGTAACTCTATTAGATCCTGTACTGGAATAAAGAGCAGAAGATAGACAAAATTGCTGAGCGTTTGGTTGAGACCAGCAAGAACTTGTTGATGCTTGAACTTGTGAAATTAAGGTCAAGTCTGCTGAACTCTAAGGTCATAGTTTATGATCCTGAGAGAGGAGAACTTCAGTTTGAGGTCAGTTTTGTCTTTGTTTTCAGTCTTATGTGTTCAGTCTTTATGTTTAGTTTTTGTGTTCAGTCTTCATGTTCAGTCTTTTGTGTTCAGTCTTTGTGTCCATTCTGTATAATGGATTTGATTTCATTGACTTTGATTTTACTCACTGATTGAATAAAAGTGAATCTCATTTCTTAGAATTAACATAATAAAATTGACTTCTTAACACAGAGAACATATTGGCCATTGGACTGTCTATTGATTTGTCAGTTTACTTTGATAAAAGTATTTAATAATACCATTTACTTTGTAACTTGATTATTGTGTAGATTAACAATTTTTGTACTAACAATTTAATTTGCATTCACTTTTTTTAAAAACACATTCCTTACATTGTCCTATCTCACCAAATGAACTCTTTACTCGTCAGTGATGTTAAACAAACTATCAAATTAAAAACCACTTAAATTGATCTCTTCAAAAATATGCCTAAAATGTACTCATTTCTTATTTATTTGTTTAATTTACTATAGCTAAAGAATTTTTTCTTCTATTTCAGCTCCACCTGCCCTTCACTTTAAAGTCACTCAAAGAAACACCCAAGCTAAGTGCTAACTCCATGATGAACACTGTGAAGAGTCTGTCCAATGTCAATATCCCAGAGAATCTACCTGTTGTTTGGAATAACTATTACAACTCCTTACCAACAATTTCACCTTCTTATTGGATGCCAACATTTAAAGGTGAGAATGATTGAGTTCATAATAATATTAGACACAAAGCAGTATACATATTTTCTTGTTTTTCAAAACTTGACCAAGATTTGTGTGCTTTAACTCTTTCAGTGCTAATTATTTTGATTGAAAGAATGGAATTTTCCAGGATGAACACAAATATTTAAGAGGGTTAGAGTTACAAAAACTAACATAACTTTTTTCATTGTATTAAATAGTCTAACATATTTGAGTTTATTTTGAAGGTATATGAATGAGCTACAAAAGTATAATGAATAAAATACTGCATCGAATTTACTACCAAAACAAAGAACAATCACTCCCACATCCAGAAAATACACACAAAATAAAAAGAGAGAAATAAAAAGTTTAACATAAAAAAAAGATAGTGAAATAAATAATATAAGCCTAGTTACTCACTGAGAGTAACGCTGCACTGAAAGAGTTAATTAACTGTGGTGTTCTTTTCTAAGTATTTCTGTCATAGGGATGTATTCAAACAGAGCTTCTATAAAAAAAAAAAATATGTTTCTTACTGCACCAAAACAGAGCTCTTATTAAAATTACAATCTGTTTCCTGCTCTCATATTTTTTTATAAAAAATAAATAAACATTTAAAAAAAATAAAATCTGTATTTTGCAGCCTCTGCTTACCTTGTTGGGGGTCGCCAAGTAATGACGTTTGATGGAGCCTCTTATCAAATACTGAGTCCCTGCAGGTATGTTTTAGCTCACGATATGCTTCAAGACAACTTCACCCTGGTCTTGAATTATGAGAGGCGAGTCAAACAAAGCCAAGTGAGATCTCTTTGTCTCACCATCGAGAACAGTCTCACTTTTGACATTTCTGATGATTATAAGGTAAGAGTATTGCCAATGTTAAGGAAACTACTTTATGTGCCACTGATGTAGTTAGATGTGATAAATAGGATACACAAGTAGATCTAAAAGTTGATTTTATGACTGCATTAGTTTTATTTAAAAAATGATAAATGAAACCAGTATCTGAAAAACAGGGAAAACAGGCCATCAGATTTTGGTTCACTTTCTTTGGTAACAATCACTGCAAACTAAAATCTTTTGTAAGTGTGGATCCCTTAACAGACTTAAGAAAATATTCATCAAAAAGCAGACTTCTAAAAAAATATTGGTTTTGCTGTGTTATATGTTTCATGTCATTTTGTTGGCATGATTAAAGCTTTTGACCTCCCCTATAAGGCTGGTTAAAATTAAACATTATGTATTTAAAATGTTCCAAGTTTGTCACTGCATCCTTTTCCTTTCACTATTAAATACTGCTTGATGGCCAAACAACAACTGAAAGAGAAAGAAATTGCTACAAGAACTAATAATTGTTATGGACTTGTTGTTTATGTTACCCATCTTCTTTGATAGAATGACATGTCCGAAGAGCATTCTACTCAGTGCTGTTTTACTCAGTAGCAACCCATTAATTATGTGCCTGTCTTCAGTTGCCATTGCACTTACTAGAAACGTTAACCTAACCTTCATGGGTAAGCTTAGAATATACAAATAAATGGAATCTTTTTAACTTCTTCAGATAAAGGTCCAAGGAAGAGATACTGAAATGCCATACATTACCGATAAGGTCAAGATAACCAGAAACGGAGATGTCATCAGTGCTGAGTATGTGGGTGGCCTGGAGCTCGTTTCAAATCCAAAACTTGACTTGTACAAAGTCACTGTGGATAGGTGGTACCATAACAGGGTCAAGGGCATGCTGGGCCAGTTTGACAATGAAGTCGCCAATGATGTCGCCATGGAACAGGACAACACTGGCTTTGAAGTAGACAGGAAATCATGTTCAGTCAAGAATACTGCCACCACAACTCCAGTTAATCATGAAGACTCATGTTATAAAGTGTTCTATTCCATGTTCTCAAGGTTCAGTACTTGCTTTAACAAGGTTAGTCAAGGCATTTTTGTCTTCCTTTGTTACCCAAATGTTTGGTCAGGTATTAGGGCCAATGGAAGGAAATATTGTAACCAAATTCTAAATATATTTTCTGTTTGATCCTTTGTGATATAACAATTTTTTTTCATGACTTTTTTCACACTCTCTCTATTCTACACCATTTGTCAAGTTATGCAGGGTCTTTAATCACATCATATCTATATTGCCAGGTTGATCCAGTACCTTTTGTTAAATTATGCCAACTGTACAAACAAACAAAGAGTGAAGATGATGCAATCTATTTGGCAACAGAGCAATACAGATTCCTTTGCCAGGATCAAGGAGCTAATATTGATGTTCTTAGTGATTATGGTAAGAAGGTGTTTGTTGCCAGGTTTCATTGTATCTGTCACGATATTGTTTTTATAGAGTGCTTTGTGCCATCTCTGCAATCTTAAGACATTACGCAGATTGGGAGGTGTCTATAACTCACACACACACAAGGATACACTGAAGAAATACCATGAATATAATTTTCATGAGTTTAATGTCTCTAAACTCAGATCAACCAAATAAAGAATCAAAAGTATAAAACTTGAACAGAGTAATTGAAATAACTTACAGTTCCAAGCATACAAATATAATCCAATAGTGAAGAAGCTAATCAACTTATACCACCACATCTGTCCAGTATAATTTCTTTCCCTTGTTCCATACCAAACAATATAATTAATTACCAATAATTAATTTTTTATTTTTTTTTGATTTGTGTTTTGTCAGGTACAAATAATTGTTCAAAGTTTCAATTTTATTTGAGATTGGGTGTGGGAGAAATAAGGTGTACAAACTTTTTACCAGACAGACAGAGTGAGTTGATTTAAGCTTTGTAAAAAGAAATAGGTTGCATATTCAAGTTAAAAATGTCATTATCAGAAGACTTAAAATAACCATTGCACCTATATGAAGATGTGATTTGTGTTTTCTACAATATTTTGTTCCCAAGACACTCAAAAAACAATAGGCAGTTACAGTTGTCTCCATCTAATAACTCTGTACTTTAGAAAGGCAAAGAATAGCCCTGAGATATAAAAAGTCATTAATTTCACCTAGTTCCAAAACAGCTTGGAGAAATTCAACCAATTAGGCCCTCTTTTGGCCACATTATATGGACATAAACTATAGGTCAAGGGAGACAAGTTAACACCTGCTTTATAGACCTGCTTTCTTTCTACTAACAACTAAAGCTTGTTTGTGTTTGTTTCTTTCAGTGCCATGCAGTGATGAGAGCCAGCTACTAATAGAGGGAACTGATGCCTTGTACCAGTCTGCTGATGTTCTGTTTCTGGTGGAGGACAACAGCTGTAATAAGTGGGCCAATCCTACCAGCCTAGCCGCAATTGTCACTGAACTAAACAAAGTACTGAACATTGCAGGTAGGGATCATTTGGAAACTACTACCATCTATCACAAAATATTATTATTGTCTGGCATTATCTTATCTTATCTTATAAAATGCAGACGTTACTTAAAAAAAAAAGATGATTACGCCCTCCATTGTCAGTATGGAGTTTAGTTAAATGAAACCAAAATTCATTAGTCCCCATAAGTTTCTATATGTGGCTGGTCTGCATCAGTACCACCAGTAATATTCTTAGGTATGTACAAGGCCCTGTAGCATCTATTGTCTTCCCCCTTTCAAATAGTAATATTCTTAGATAGTACAAGGAACTGTAATATCTGTTGTTAATCCTCTTTTCACAGGAGAACAGTGTTACTCGACTGCAATATTAATAACTATTATGCTAAAATGTCAAATAAGCCTAAACCTACAGGTTTTATTACATGTTAAGACAGGCACCTATTTAAAGCTGAATAAAATTTGTATATTGTGATTCTATTGTTACTAGAGCCTAGCTAATCTTCCGCTTTTCATTTTTAAGCATATGTTGATTTGTTTCTTGGAAAAAAAAAAGGAATGTGGGGGGGGGGGGGGGGGTATTTGTAAGTTGTCTACCATTCAACTATGAAGCTGAAAAAAAAAATGTTGCTTATATGCTTGGCTGCTTTTTTGTCCAGTGGTACTGAATTTAAGCTTTTATATAGTTAGACTTGGACTAGATTGTAACCCTTTCTATTTAAAGTAAGTAAAGTTTCCCTTTCAGACCTTGCGATCCATGGGGCAGATAATGTTAAGGTCATCTGTTTCTATGGCCAGCAGTTAATGAGAAGGGTGCCATGTGACCAGCACAATGACCAACAGCCTTTATTTTCCTAACTAAAGTCAGAGTTGGGTGGTCTCAGGGGTGCCCTAAAAATCCTGAAATTCAAAATCCAGTCTTCACCAAGATTTGAACCCAGAACCCCAGGTTCAGAAGCCAAGCGCTTAACCAGTCAGCCACGGTACCCCCCTTTGTATTTAAGCTATTGGTTATATTTTGTGTATTTTTCAAGGTAAGAAGACCAACAGTTTTGGAATGATTAGTTATGGAGGTGTGCTCAATGAACCTGTAGTCAGGACAATCAATGGCCAGCATTTTGGAGAAGCTTCCTACTTCTTGAGGGCTTTAGAAACATTGAGGTTTGCATTGTTACACTAAATCACTTTCCAAATGCATAAACCCTTACATTTAGTGTATCCTACTTTTCATATTTAAAACCTGCAAACTATGACTAAGTGGCAAAACAACTAATAGTTAGAAACTATAGCTATCTCCTCCATTCTACACTTAAATATTTCCATGCATTAAAAATCCAATTTTAAAAAAATCTTTTTTTAAATCTCAAACATTTATACAACACATTATTGCTACTGCTCCAGGTTCTCAACTAATGAAACTCAGGGAGACCTTATCGATGCAATTCATTTGGCTATGGAGTATCCTTTCAGAACAGGAATTGCAAAAGTAAGATACATATTTTTTTTTATTTTTTTTTCTGTTTTTTTAGATGTAAAAACTGAATGATTGTTGGCTAATTATTAGGTACCTATTAAAATCAGCCAAAACCTTTGCCCAAATAGGCTGAAAGAACAAAAATTTGAATGTAAAAGATGCTGACTATTTTGTGTCTTTCCAGACTCAAACAAAGTCTGTTAAGAGAATGCAGTAAAATCTGAACATGATCATTTTGGTTCTAATAACCAGCTTGTCCAATTAACAGATCTGACTGCATAATAGGATTTGTTTCTGTCCTTTAGAAGTTGATTTGAATAAGTAGTTAGTCTGATTCACCAGATCTGACTTTATATGTTGCATGATGATGTTTTGTCCTGAATTTTGTACTGCAAACAAATTACGTTTACAAAAGCAGCACTAGGGAACACATTTTTATCGAGAGAAAATAGTGAATTAAATATAATGAAATAAGGGACTGCACTGAGTAGGACATGAACCAGTGACTTATGAACTGACAACTTCGCCTAGTAGCAATGCAGTGCTTCTCAAACTAACCTCCAGACCATGGAGATGTCCAAAAAACCATTTTTCTGATGCAGGCATTTGCAAGCATTAATTGCCTCCCCATTCAGTCAGTGCTGACATACCTGACTCAGCTCCCACCTCACCAAACCTGTCTTTACCAACATATTTTAAAGTAGCCGACACAGACAGGCATTAGGTATATATTAGACAAACAATGGCTCTATTTTAATTGGCTTTATTTATATTTACTTTTACTTACCTTTGGCAATTACTAAATCTGTAAGAATTGGATTATTTAGGTTTCCATTCCCTTGTTTTATCAATTGTCATTTAGTTTCTAGGGAGGCTAGTTAGTTTGATAAACATGGTAGTTTTTTTGTTTTGCTTAGGTTGTTTTTTTTTTTTTGCTCTTAGTCTTTATGAAAGAAATTACTTTAAAACTAAGTCTTAATTTCTGATAATGCAGCCTATTATTTCAACATGTTTACAATACAGTGAAATAAAATCTGTTGGCAAACTAAATGAAGTAAAAGAGAAATGGTCAAAGTAAATCTGTAAAGTACTATTTTCCAAAAAAGTCTTGGCAAGTCCATAAATGTCTTGGCCAGTCTCAATTGATCTTTCTCTGCTATATACTTTGGTGTGGGAAGAGTGGCTGAGAGGCTAAGTACGCTTGAACTTGGCTTGGCTTGACTACCTATGAAGGGGGTTCGACACTTGACTCGAGCAGAGCTGTGTTTACTGAGCGCCTAAAGGCAGCACAGAAAACCTTCTCCTAGATACCCCCTCCCCACACTGGTCCACAAATGAGATTGGATCATAGCACTCTGAGCATGCTATACGCATGAAAGTACCGCTGTATAAAAGCTAAAATTTTGGAAACTGCCTACAGTTTACCAGTAAGATTTGGCTCCCACTTTAGGATTATTAGACATATTAGGAACAATCAATGTCAATTAGAGTTTTATGACAATAATGAACATTTACTATGCAATCATCAGCAAAGTATCATACTTTTTGTTCTAAGACTAAATACAGCTGTGTATGATAAGTCTGTTTTGTAAAATATAGGAACAGTTGTAAGCTTAAAAACAGTTCTTGTGGAACTTCTAAATGTAACGTTCATAGTGTTGATTTGAAATTATTTTATTATGAATCTCTTGGTTTATATTAAGTTAACTCCAAGGTTAATAACCCAAGTGTATTCTGTTTTATTCACTGAAATGTTTCAGATACTAGTTGCAGTCCCTTGCTCTACTTGTGACTTCACATTCTTACAAGGAAAAATGTTAACATCAAACCTGATCTCAAAAGGCTTCAGTGTTCATGTGTTGCGCAAACAGCCAGATGAGCAAAACACAATGCGAAAGCCCAAAATATCAGTGTATGGTATGTGCTTTAGATAAAAAATACTTTTTTTAAACAGTAAAAAATTAGGTTACTAATACAATTTAAGTTGGCCTTGCTAATTTAAAAGATTTTTTAATTTTAATTTTTTCTTTGTTTTGAAAAGAAAACAAAGGTTTAAATGCATATTTATCTCTGTCAATATCTGTTGGTAGAGTTGCATGTGTTGAGATGATATAAAACATTAATGTACTAGCTCTTCGAGATACATTATTTGACACTAATTGAATTAAAAAATGTTTAATATTGTTATGGCCAAAACCTTTGATCTTTCTAAACTGTAGCTTTCTTGGGGCTGCATTAATCTTATGTTTTCCCATGATGTGCATGCCAGTTACAGGAAACTAGTTATAGGAAACTAGATCTGAATAGACCAATAACACAATGAACATCTTTGACTCTAAGCTGGATTCATGGGTGAATTTTTATTTACACACTAACCCATAATATAGCACATTGCAATATCAACTCCCTTGCTAAGGGGAATAATTCAGCATACATATGTCCAATAATAACAAGAGAGAGTCATAGGGAAAAAAATGTGTTGCATTTATGCGGTCCTATTAGTCAAGAGCAATGGCTTTCTCAAACTGTCCAATCAGATGTCAACACATAAAGGTTGGCCTGAATCATGGGAAACGGGAACTGATGGGGCAATAGACAATACTGCACTGGACTATAAAATAAAAACAATTCGTAGAAAACACACTTTCAGAATGACTATATTTTACATTATGCAATCTCAAGAATCATTTAAACTATTTATAATATGTAGGACTTGTTAACATTATTGTTTGTTTTAAATTCTTTATTTAGGGTTAGACAATTCTAAATTCTTCACAAGTGCTGGGGAAGAGCCACTGGCCATTCCCTTCTCAAACTATCTGGCTAGTTGTGATGCTCTTGCCTTGCAAACTTCAGGGGCTGTATTTAACAATGGCTTTATGCTTGCCAGCCCAAGAGGCCAGCAAAATTTCATAAAGGTAATCCTATTCAATCAATAAGTTTAGTTTTGTAGACTAGATGTGGATTCGCCCTGCAGGGGCTTGTTAGCATTGGCTGGCAACCGACCTACCATTTCTTTGGAGCCAGTAGCTGCACAGAAACAGAGAAAGGGGTTTTCCCACCATACAGAGAAGACTAAAGAGCTCTCTGTAAGGAGTTTTTTAACTGAAGATGATCATCAATAATTGATTTGGGGGGAGGGGGATTATATCATCTTGTTGTTTAAGATTTAGTTTCTACTTGATGAGAAAATATGTGTAGACTAATGATAAAATATTTTGTAGGTTTAAAAAAAACTTTCTTACAAGTGGGAAGCGTGGTCGAGAGGCTAAGTGCGCTTGAACTTTGCTTGTCTTGGCTACCTAGTAGGAGGCTCGAGGTTCGACACCCGACTCGGGCAGAGTTGCGTTTACTGAGCACCTAAAGGCAGCACGGAAAACCAACTCCTAGATAGCGCACTTAGCCCCAACTGGTCCACAAATGAGATTGGACCAAAGCGCTCTGAGCATGCTATAAGCAACTAAAGTAGCGCTATATAAAAGCTATAATAATAATAATAAAAGTAATACGCTGAGATAGTTGAGAGCTCAATGCAAACCAGATTTTTGCACTGATGTTCCAATAAGAGTTTGGATCATTTTCAGTTTTCTTATGAAATAACTATCAGCATTATTTTAATAGTATCTCTCTGTCACTATTACTTTAGAAGTTACAAAATAAGTTGGAGAAATATTTATAAAGATGAACTAAAATTATAAATATAAATATAAACCTTTACTAAAATATTGATCTCAACAAACGGATGTTTGATATTTTGTTCAAAAACTGTCACAAGTATCTCCTCACACAACATACTCAATTAAGCCCCCATGTTTGTTTTTCATTGCCAGGCACTGACACAGAGGATAGGATTGAATGCCAAGTTGCCAGATTGTCAAACCTGTGAATGCAGCAGTGAGACAGGAAGGGTCCAGTGTCAACTGTGTTATCCAGACTTAGGTCTGGGCTTATTTTCTTCATCTAGCACATAGTATATGTCCATAAACCTGGCATTGAACATAATTTCAAAACTATTTTTTTAGCCACATTTTTTTAATCCTTTTTTATTTATAGTATTTTTAATTCGATTTTTTTTGTTGCTGTTGCTGTAAGATTGATTTTTTTTTACTTGTTTTCCAACAAAAACAACAACAAAGTATTCTTGTATCTAATACCCTTGTTGTCAGACTAAAAAAAGCAGATTATAAAAATCAACTGCCAATGCCTAATTTGAAAAAAAAGACTACAAATGGCAGAGAATTGTAAAAAAACAAATTATTTAGTCTTTGTTTAAGTGTAAATTTACTAATTAGAATTATAAATACGTAAATTTATTGTTTTTTTTGTTGTTGTTGTTGTTTATACATATGCATAGTATGTTTTGTTTTAATTACTTGGTTATAAATGCTTTACAATTTCACTGATTAGTGGCTGATTGACTGTCAATTAGTATCCTGAATTAAAATTCATTCAACTTACTTCATCAGTTAATGAGATTTTAGCTTCAAATTATTTTGTGTTCATCAGATGTGTTTTCATGATTACATTAATGAGATGAATGTGAAATAAATTTCATAAATACTTTTTTTTCTCTTTTTTGTTCTTTTATTCCATGCATTCTGATTTTTTTAAATAGGAAAAGAAATAATGACTTTTCAAAAAAAAAATGTTATCTTATAAAATACAGACGTTACTTCAAAAATGAATGTTAACCAATGACTTAAATTCTGACAAGTCACTGGTTTTCTTAGCTGACTCAGGCAACCCATTTCATGCTCTAATAGCACTAGGGAAGAAGGAGCATTTTTCAAGGCTCAATGCCAGGTGGCAAATGTGAAAACATGTAAAGAGATGAGTGAAACAGCTCAAAAACCCCTTAAGCTGGTGGTCTGAACCATGTGGCACCACTGGATGAAAGGCCTTGACTAAGGTCACCGGCCAGGGCGGAAGAGTCCCAAGATGAACTGCAACTGCCACATCTTTAGAACCAAGGCAAACCACCTAATTGGAGCTACTTTGCTGTGGCCAGGCATAGAGAGGGATGGGCGCTGCCATGCAAACCTCAAGCCCTCATTACACCACATACAAAGTTATGACCATAAAATAGAATGAAGAAAGAGGGTCAACAAATCTTGTGTGGTGCCCACAATGGTCCAACAGACTAAGCCTTGGATAGGTGAGGAAGTCGTGAAAGAGACAGCTTAAACTTGGACCCTTAAACTAACTTATGAAATAGAAGGAAACACAATGCCACAAAATTATATGAACCCCCTTTCAAAAACTTGCGACCTAGAGGGCAGATGATGTCAAGGTCATCTGTTTCTGTGGCCCACGTCTAACGAGGGTATCATGTGGCCAGCACTGTACCCGTTAGAGCTGGGTGGACTCAGAGACGCCTTAAAGAATCGCCAGGATTTGAACCTGGGATCCTGGTTCGGAAAGCAAGCGCTTAACTCGTCACCTGGTCTCCAACAAATTTGTAAATTTTAAAGCAGAATTGAAAAAAAAAAAGACATTTGTAGAAATTCAATCAAGTTTGAACTTTCACATTTCAATTTGAAATAAAAACAAGCAAAATTTAAAAAACAGAAGCTTATGTAATGAAAAGAACATCTACAGCCTTATCTCTGAATACTTTAAGATGTATTTCCCTTTTAAATAAAATAATTAATCGTTAATTATTTTTTTTTATCTTTGATTCATGGGACAATGAATAATTGTGCAAAGTATCAACTTGATCCACGAATATGAAGTAGGAGCGTGTTCAAAATGTAACAGACATACGGAGTTGATAAAAACATCTGAAATGCTTAGTTCGTGTTAAATGTAAACATAAAGAGCTTAAAGGTTTAAACTTCGATTTCAAGATTTGATTTTTAGCTTCCAATGGAGACCTGTTTGCTCATTTTTTTCTTTACAGCTCAAAGCAGAGTGTGCTGTTGCCACAACACTTTAAATCATTGTTTGTTCTGTGGGATAGCTTTTAATTAAATGATGTTGCAAAACTTCTTTATGCTGACTAGCTCGACACAGATATATATATACTCTTTGATCTATGCTTGCACTCACCCAAACAGAAGACTACGATTCTGATGGGATATTGAAGGCCTGCAGTACCCCAGGGAATGGCGGCGGTCAGGGTTCAAACCCGGGACCACCGTGACGACAGTCCGGAGTGCCTAATAAGCCTACACGAACTTGGATTAAGTCCGGTTTGGAATTGTCCATGTTGACTACCAGAAATAGCTTTTATCCGGTAGACGGGCATGAAATGATGGCTCGCTTCACCACCAGCTTTGTCTGAGGGATCCACCATGCCATCGACCATAAAGGTGCCTCTCCAATCGTAGCATTTACATAGTGCACAGCCCTCAGAAAAGGACACATCCACTATCAGCGACCGAAGGCAGAGTTGGCTACAGGAGATTTGTCTTATACTCTGTAATCGCCACAAGATCACGTATGAGAACCGCCAATCCAGCCGCTCGTGCTAAGACAGCCCACCGTGATGGACTTTTTGACTGATTCGACGAGCTATCCACATCGAGTAAGATTAAAACAATAGCTGTTCTCGTTCTAAGCCTATCTAGTTGCACAATTAGATGTGTCAACGCAGACCCCACGCTGTAGGCGACGGCAGCTGGAATCCACCGTACTATATAAACGACCATCTTGGTTGCGACATATTTCTCAGGAGAAGCGATTATTAGCAGAGATCATTTTTCGCATGAGATTTGAGTTTATTTCTCTCATTGGTTACTTTGTAGCCACTGTACATTGACCAGTGAAAACGTTTTTTCAAAAGAAACACGAGTTTAGTTTGAACAGCCTTGCCTATAATAATACCATTGATCATGATTAATGAGATTGACTGAAAACGTGTAGTGTTTCTGTTGTGTAAATGATCTCAGGCTGCAAAAATGATCGAACAAAAATTATCATTACCTTATATCTCTCGTTAGGCACGACAACACACTATTTATGAGTGTTAGTGTGTTTAAATAACAGAACAAAGGCCGAACATTTTCACATTTCAGGCAGATATACATTGTTGTAGGCATTATTTTAGATTTTTTTTTCAAGCGCCAAAAAAACAACAACATATAAACAAGGTTACCAAGACAGTTTGTGTGGAAACACATACTCAAAATCTGTCCCCGAAGTGGTCCACCCAGATAGGTAAAAAAAAGGCAGGTTTCAATATTTTCAGAAAGAACATCAGAATGAAATTCTATCAAAAACAAATGACAGAGAAGAATGGAGAAAGAAGGTTGACAGATCTTGAGTGGTGCCCCAGCAGACCAAAGTATAGGTGAAAGTAAATGTCAAGTTAGATATGAACCTGGCCTAATAACTGGTGTCTTATAATGAATATCTAATTGATCTAATTGTTTTGTAAAGGGTCAATCTCTTATTCAAATCCTCAAGAAAAAAAAGAAAAAAAATCTGTAGTTATAGAGCAGCTTATCTTATCTTATAATATATATATATATATATATATATATATATATATATATATATATATAATATATATATATATATATATATATATATATATATATATATATATATATATATATATATATATATATATATAATCTTATATAATAAGATGGTTTTTAATGAAATTCCAGAGGTCATCGACTAGTTGGTTAATGTCTTTTTCTAATAAGAATGTTTGTTGAAAGTTTAATGCAGCTTGGTGTAGTTGTGTTAGGTTACATTTATTCCAGAGTAAGATTTTTCTTTTGGTTTTGTATTGGCTACTGCTTTTATCTGACTGTGTATTTTTATGATCTCATGGTCTGATAGACCAGGGATAATATCATAATCAACTACTAATCCAGGTCTGTTGATTAAGAAGAGATCTAATGTATTGTTTAATCTAGTTGGCTTTTTAATGATTTGATCTAAACTTAGGTTGTGTAAAGTTTCTATGAAAAGCTCATTTATGTCCTTAAGGTTTTGGTGTTTATCTATGGTTAGAATTTTCCAATTTATATCAGGTAGGTTGAAATCACCCATAATCCAAAAAACTACATTTTTATTTGTCTCTTTAAGTGTAGTAATCTGATTACATAGTTCCTGCATATATTCTAAACTATAATTTGGTGGTCTGTAAATGCTGCCTATTATTAGAGATGTTGAGGTGGTATTAATTTTACAAAATGTTGATTCTATATTTTTTAAGTTAGGTAAGGTACTTTCTTCTGCTATAAGAGTGGGTTTTTTTTATTGCTAAAAGAACTCCTTCATGTTTATCAGCCCTATCTTTTCTAAAAAATTCATAATTACTATTGAAAATTTCTGCATTATAAATTTCAGGATGTAGCCAAGTTTCTGTTCCTGCAATTATGTCTGGTTTCTCACATTCTAATAAAATTTCTAAGTCTGCTGTTTTGTTCCTAATGCTTTAAAAATTTATTACTAAGGTTTTAAGGTATTTTGGTATTACTTCTTTAGTAGGTTTGTTTAGTGAGGCTGCTGTATTAATTTTAGCAGATTTAGGTTTAACAGGAGTGAATCTGGCTAGTGGTTGGTGAGTTTGGTTTGGGATGGTGTTTAGGATGTTGCATGGGTTAGAAGTGTCCACATCAAAGGAATCAAACAGTCCTGATGTAAACTGAGGTAACCCACACGGTACACAGTGCCATGATGCGTCTTTGTTGCATAAGGCATAATACACAGGTGTATTCATATGGAGACATGATGCATGGTACCATTCATCGCAGGTGTCACACTGAATGGCTTTCTGTTTCATGGTGCATACTTTTTTGCAGATGTTGCATCTATCTTTAGATCTAGGCCCTGGATTTGACTACATCTCCTGCTATTAATATTAACAGTGATAGGTATTTATTTCTGCTGTGTCTGATTGAGAACTTCCATTTGTAATGGGTAATCTTCTTTAATGTTATGGATGTGTATGTTAGGTTATTTTTGAAGTTGCATTGATCTAAAGTGTGATGATTGATTATGACTGTTGTTTCCTTTTTAAGTTTAGTGTTGACTAAGGTAGATCTAGTTCTGTGTTCAGCAAGTGTGTATTTAGTAATTATTAGGACTGCAGTTCACGCGATAATATGAAAAACTACTTATTAGTTGTGGTTTTTAAATTATGTCAAACTTATATGCATGCTAAATAAATTGTTTTCTCTTTAAAAAAAAGTTTTTTTTTTTGTAAATGTAGTAGTTAGTATCACATAATTTATTTAACTTAGCAATAAAAATGTAAACAAAATTGTTTTTTGACAAATCTAAAACCATTTGCACATATGTGTTAAAAATATGGTAATCTAAAATATTCCATATGAAAGCCTCCCGTGTTTGTTACTATCATATTAATAGTGAATAGTTGTAAAAATGTTGTATTTTTATGAAAAAAAAACTGCTTGCAAACGTGATTTTAAAAATTACATTTTTCGCTTTCAGAAAAGAAAAAAAGTAGCCGTTGCATCAGAACTTTGAATATTCTAAAATATTATGATTTCGGATTTTCACTATCTTTTCTAATTTACGAGATCTGAATGGGACGGACGGACGGACAGACATATATCCACACAAAACTAATAGCGTCTTTTTTTTTCCTTTCGGGGGCCGCTAATATATTATATAATATATATATAGATCAGTGTTTCCAAAAGTAGTACGTGTTCCGCGAGGCTTGAATATGTTTTCCATGAACTATTGGAGCAATTATAATAGGCCTTATTCAAGTATGCAGAAAAGAACATTTGATTTTATTAGCTCTTCTTGGTACGGTAACGAAAAACACAACAACCTATAACAAGATCATTATGAACTTTGAAATGATCTAGATTCTGACTAATTTGAAACAAAGATACAAAGATCAACCATCATATGATTTCTGGTCCCGTTTTGTCAGAAGAGTAGGCCTTAATTAGAACCTCAAATTTTCAAAACAAGCTACTGCTATTTTACTTCTGTTTCGTACAATTTATTTGTGAGAAGCAGAATTTTTTTACAATTATGTTGCAACAAAGACACTAGGGGAAGATGGGGTGAAATGTCACAAGGGTAAGTTGTCACAAACACTATATCGGTATAATTTGATGCGCTATCAAAAATGCGAAACTACATTTGAGAGGTTTACGGAAACATATACAAATAGTTATAAAATGAAGCTGATACCTTTTCGCATTTCAAAGTTATCAGGAATCATTGTTTTTGACTGTTTTGAAAGTGGAATTTTATTTTTGCATAATTTTGTTGTAAAACACTTATACTGTGAAATGATTGTCCAACATTACATTGTTTCATGTCTCTGTGTATTAATTACATATTGAAATTAGTTTTTTTCTTAAAGCTCGACCCAATAAAATGTTATTAAAATAAAAGTTCTGAAAATTGTTGTGGGGCAAGTTGTCACACAGGTTGGGGTAATTTGTCACAGTTGTGACAATTTGAACCAATGAAGATTAAGCATTTTGAAACAAATTTTAATATTAATATTTGTATATTAATAATTATTTGTTTTTTTAATTCTTTTTTATGGATGCTACCTAAATAGTGTTAAGCGACTTTCTCCGTAAAAATGTTGTTTACAAAGGTTATGCCAGCATCAACATACAGACAATATCTGTCCTCCGAGCATGTTTGAGCACAACAATTAGTTTTGGAAAAAAGTTCTCTAGTCCTACTATTTAGATAGGTTGGAGGTGGGTGCATTTCAGGGAGAAGTGAACAGATATTTTAAAAAAATTATATAGAAAAAAAAAATTATTTTGAAGAAAAACCTACAGCTTTCCATGTTAGGTCCAAAACATTTAAGAATTTCCACAAATATATACTTCTTTCACGACGACAAGTCAAGGAAACTACTACAAGAACAGAGTATTGGCTAAATATGTTATTTCTTTTAGACAAAGCAAGATATGGCGATTTTTTAAATGTGTGACGTTTTACCCCATGCCCTGTGTCAACTTACCCCGGTGTGGGGCAATATGTCACAACTTTAACCCGACCATATTTCTGTTGTTTAACTCTGACAAATAAAGAGATAAAGTTCATTTTATTTGCTCTAGTTGTTGTCTGAATGTTTAAGTTACAACATGCTAAGTTTGGTGAGAATCAATGAATTCTAAATATGTTTAAAACATCAAAATTTAAAAATTGTGACAACTAGCCCCTATATTGTACAGGTGGCTTGGTATGATCACTGATGCCTCCACGGATAGGCGCCTAATAGAATTTAGCTTATCAAGAAGTTAATTCACCTTCACCTAACAATATAATCTGTTGAGCCGTTGGGGCACCACACAAGAAGTTATAAGCTCTTCAACAGCACACAAAGTCATTATTTAAACCTTTATATTTCGAACGCTTATGTCTTTGGTTGGAACTTTAGGCCATCAAAAGTGAACATTAGCACCCTCTCATAAGCCTGAAAGAGAACAATGTTCTGTTTGGCGGGGGATCAGGCACGGGGCCATTGCAGAGGCCGCGTACACCGACACCTCCGCTATTTTCATTTTCTATACCAGGCTAACCGTACAGGACACGCCATTAATGTAAAGGCCCCTTGAGGAAAGGCGCCTCGATTGTGATAAAGTTGTGGGAGCTTTTTTTTTACAACTTCGCACAGTGCACTGAGGATGCTCTCGCATCCCCTTAGGCACCCCCCACGGGAGTCTTGTTTTGCTACCCTTTGGGAGTTTGGTCTAATCGTTTCCTCCTACGATCGTTTCCACCCGGTCGCCACTATGAGGCAGGGTAGTATGCCCGAGAATGCTTATATGTCTGAATATTTTATTATAGTTTTTTTACTTGAAAAATCTAAATTTAGAATATGGTTTAACTTTTTTTCTTCTAAATTATGGGAAATTAAAAAAAACAACAACAAGCGAGGGCAGGATTCCGCTAAAAATTATCCGAAAATGCGAAATGTTCCGTTCAAGAAAAAGTTGGGCACCACTGATATAGATCTAGACCTAGATCTTTTAAGAAATTATTCACATGACTTTTTTTTCGGCGGAACACATAGATACTAGATTTAGATCTAGACTTAGTCTCTAACTATCACTTATTCAGGCCCCGCGTTAGTTCTACTTCGCGGAATACGGTCTACCACAGTTGGGAACCCACCATGGCAGCTGAGACCAAAAAAAAATATTACCAGAAGCCCAGATCTAAATCTCAACTCTAAATACTAGAATATATTTATTTCTTTAGTGCCCTTTTAATGACCAGATAATGATATATAGTTATAAATATATTTAATCAAGCTTTCTAACTCTAGAATCAACAAGTGTGGAAAGATATTTTGGTTGTTTTGGTATTGTTAGTGGACTAGAGTTGTCAATGGGCACACAGACACACACACACGTAATTAATTAATTTATTGATAAGGGAAACTACTCTGACTTAGAAATGAATTATAAATTCTAATGGCCAGCTCGACACGAAGACAACAAAAGTATCGCTCACGAAGAAGATTAGCAGCTCTCAGTTTTCTATCGAATATTTCCCTGGATGGTACATATACTGCATTACCTTTAGTGCTCAATGGCAAGGAAAAGGAACTGTCAAATAATCCTTACGAGATAGGCAATTGCGATGGCAAATTATGTAGACCTAATGATCAACAACTCGGGTCACTTGGGGCACTTGGGCTTGGCCATGACAACAATGAAAACGAAGGAATAGAAAATGCTTCGTGTTCTGTTTCCCCCTTGAAAGACGATGCTTCTAAGAGATCTGTTATAATTAGTGCAAAGCTATCAAGTGCTTGCACAAAATCACCTAGAAGCTCAAGATTTGAGAGAGCTAATGATGGATATGGTGGAAAAAGATGGAGGTTTAACTTACTTATTGTTTATTTATTTATTATTATTAGATCTAGATCTAGTAGGGATGTAAAATAACAAATTTATCTTTGAAAAAACAATTTTTCGTTAGTACATCATTAAAATACTTTAACAGAACTTTCCAATGGTGTATAAATTATTATTGTATGTTTAACAGTTAGATCTAGTTAAGAAAGTAAAGTTATGATTTTTTGTGTGGAGTTTTGACCTAACATCGGTTGACATGGAACAAGAGAGAGGAGAGCTTGTCACTGGCTAAGCTGGTGAGACACACTCCTGCTCAAAAGTTAAAAAGTTGGAATTTAGTTTCGTAGTCAATAGATCTACATTCTACGTATTATAAGAAATTTAATTGTAGATTCTAGTATTAGTAGTAAATTTCTACAAACCTGATTTCATTTTTATTTATGAATTTTACTTGTTTAAAATGTAAATATTGAAGGAAATAAACAAATTATCGGGTCAAGAAATGTCAGAGTGACCCAGATAGATATAGATGTGGTCAAAATGGTGGCGTTGTGATGGCAAAAAATAAAATATTTTAAAAGTGAGATCAAAATCATCTGAAAAATTTGTTTTCAAATGCGCTTTGAAATTCCTCACAATTCATTGGAATATATGCAGAATATTAGGCTTTACAAAGCCTGACATGTTTTTATTTTTGTTCACAAAATGTTTGTATATATAGACTATCACCAAAACTGTCCATGGCCATTATTTTCTTTGTTAAATGGCATTTTCCACTTTGTAAGCACCACGTAAGACTTACAGCGATAAACCTTGGTAGAATTATGGCATGATATCTGATATGAAAAAAAAAAATTAACCTTGTTCTCTATCCTAACTTCTGTATTGGTGAAAACAAAAAAGTGATCTTTTCTTTATAAGTAAAAAAAAAATGTGATTAGCTTTAAAAAAAATCCTTATTAAGCATTAATTAGGCCATTGTTTAAAGTAATCGATGACATAACTTTAAAACTTCTCACATTTCATTCAAAAGTGTAATAAATTTCCAAGCGTGGCCTATGTAAAAAAAAACATCAAAAACGCAATCTCTAAATTATCGGCCGTTTTTCTTCGCACTTCCATTTTTTTTTTGCCTAGCTACTTATAGTAGATCCAATAATCCAATATCTGTATTAATCCTGTTTCTTATCTCTCAGTTAGGTTTAAATATATTATATAATAATATAATATATAATGTTTTTATGATATAGTATAAAAATAGCAGACTGCATTTGAATTAATGACTATATGTCTCCAGGAAAACATATTGGTGGTCTTATTTGTCTGCCAAAGCATGTTACCACTCAGACCACTGGTGTTGGGCCATATTGTGTTACAACTGTTTATATAAATATCTAAATCTAACTGCAATTTGTTTCATAAAGTAAGCATTTATTCAGACAAGAAAGTGCTTGTTAGTGTCTAGTAGCATAATCCCTCTAATGTTACAATCCAGGTCTAAAATTCTATATTAAATTTAAATAAATCCATTTAGAAAATTCAATCAAAACATGCATGATTTTATAAACTTTGCAACATTATGTTCCAAAAAATATAATTAATATCAATCATTATTTAGCTGTGTCTGTTACATTTTTATGTCTTGTTAGCTATATTTAATTTTTTTTTTTCACAATATTTTCACAGAGCGTCGTCTTACTCTAGCGGTGACAAACCTGGTAAGCCAACGAGACGTCTTTTACACTTAAATTCTGATCCTGTTGATTGCCTCCCTAATGCAGTTAAGAGCCAAATTTTTGGAGAGGGTCAGGGATTGGGTGATTATAATTCATGTTTCATAAATGGTTCTATATATAGTTTCATCGTTGTTGGCACCAGCATAGCTTAACACTCACACTCATTGCTGCATGTTACAAACATGTGTCTTTATTATATTTAAATTGAAAGTTCAGGCATGATAAATATATATGCAAAACCTTGATATTGCCAAAGTTAGCGAAACACAACAATATTGCTATTTAGTTTATTTATTTATTTATTTCGTTTCTAAAAGTTCTTGAAATGTTGTCCTAAGTTTGTGACATTATATAGCAACTTGAATTGCAGATGCCCTAAATGAGTTATTTAAAATAAACTAAAAAATAACTGAATGAATTGTGTTAGTAGGCTTGAAAAAATATAATTCTTCCTTTGTTTGTTCCAAATCTGTGAGACTAGACACTAAAATCTATTTATGTATCTTTATTTGTATATTTAAGCACAAAATAGGTTTTATGTGCATTTTTAAAAAATTATATTTTAAAAGTTTTTCTTCGCTGGACATATTTATTTATTATTTTTAGGGTAGAGAAGGCATTAGAAATTCCTTTTTTTTTAAAACTGTGAATTCACATTATATGTGGAATGTAATTGGTTCTTATTGTTTTATAATTGATAGTTTGAAAAGCAAATTTTCTGTTTAAAAATTTTATTTCATTTGTTCTTCTGTTATTATTTTAATTTTGATTATGACTATTATGACTTAATTTTTTTTTATTGCTATTTTAGAAAAGTGCTTGTCTTTTCAGTTTAGACTTTTTTTTTTTTTTTTACAAAGCTGAATATTTATTATTACCTTTGATTTAGTCTAAAAGATTTATTAAAAAATGTTTGTACAATGTGTAAGCATAAATAAATAAATTAAAAGTAAATTTGTAAATAAATATATTTTGCTAGTTTTATGCTTATGTGCTGTTTATGATGACAGTCAATGTCATTGCTGTTTAACTATGATTCTCAAGGTGATCGCAGTAGAAGATCCAGTATAGCTTCTGGGGAATCTGGCAAATCCAGTACCGGAGATCTAACTGCCATAGTCGGTGAAACCAACCTGTTTTCTGATTTAACATATAAACGGTAATACATACTTTGTATAAAACAAGTTATGGACCAATTTCACTGTTGCTTTGCCTACTGAAATTTTTATCACTCATCTGGTTCAAAGGGCAGAGGTCTAAATTATCTTCTTGAAATATGGGAGTAGGTTTTGTCATCTTGTCAGCATCTGTCCCAGAAAAATGTATCACAGCTATTGCTCTTGATTATTTGTTTACAGCACTCTTTTTTTTTTCATCAATCTCATCAATTTCATGTGTCTTCTTTAGAATGCTCTTGTCTCCTCCAGAATGTTTCCTCAAATATGTTTCCTCTCCCTTAACAATATGACTTTATTGTTGCTGTAAATAGTTTTAAAGTGGGCCTGATGGCTGAGTGTTAAAATGTTTGTATCATGCCCCTGAGTCCATTCAACTCGAATGGGTACCAATCATATATGGGGGAAGTAAAGGTGATTGTTTTTTGGCCACATGAGACCTTCTACTATAGAAACATATGAGTTGTATGTCGTTCCTGAATGGCAAGGGTTAAAATGTTAATCTTGTCCATTAGAACTATTACAATCTTTAGTGGTGCTCTTTTATGTTTTCTTAACCACCTGCTTGTACTGATATATATAATACTCAGCATTAATATAATATTATATATGATTGATTCATTACAAAATAACTAACTATGCTTACTACTTGGGTGTGCTACAACAGTTCTAGAGGTTAATATATGTCTAATTTTTGTTTGTTTTTCAGAATATTTTTGGTGTCTGGAAATCGTTTTCCTTTGGGAATTTGCTCAGTTTTGTCATTTTCTACACAAGTATCTCTCAAGTAATTCAGAGATTTCTATTGTTCTAAAAATAATTAAGTTGCTTAAGAAAAGGGCTAAAAAACATTTTATGGCTACTAGTAAAAAAAAACAACAAATACATTTTAAATTGTGGTAGAATAGATTTTTATTATAATTTTTATATTTTATTCCCTGAATAGAACAAAAGAAGAAGGACGTGTTCGTCATCTGTCGGGACATTCAGGTTCTCGGTCACATTCGTCACAAGAAGGGCTACTGTTTGTTGGTTTACAACATGGTGCCAAGCAAGAAGAGGTTTTTTTTTTTTCTATTAATGGCTATGTCAAGAAAAAAGAAATTGAAGATTGTTTCCTTAACTTAGTAGAAAGTTATTTTTTTTAAATTGTATCATGATTTTTTGGATTCTATACTAAACATTTTAAGTTATTTATTTGTATCTTTCACACTAAAAACCTTGTAAACAATGTAAATTTTAAAATTATCATTTTTTAATTTGCTACAGGAGGTATCATACAGTCGTTTTTTGGTAGCATCCAATAGAAAAAATGTGGCAAAAAGAGCTTATTCAGAGCATAAAGATCAAATATCCAGCCGTAAGTGTTATTTGATTTCTTTTTTTTTTTTTTAAACCTATTTTCACTTTTGCCCACAGCTACAACTTCTGCTCTGCTTTGGATTATCTGCCCCTTTTTCTAGTTTTTTTTTTACAAGTCATTCATCTCTCTGCATTCATTTTTTTTCTTCCTTTTTTTTTTTGGTTCAGTATTTACTTTAGTAATTTGACTGTGAGGTTTCTGTCAATAGTGACTGTACACATTTCATCTAATGCCCAAAGCCTACAAATTTTGTCACTTTAAAAAAAAAAATTAGACTTATATTTATTAAATAGGTTTCATGGTTGAAGATATCTTAATTATTTCTACAATTTGTATGCTTATTTCTACATCATAAGGTTGTGCTTTAGTTCAAACTTGAAAAAAAAAATATACACAAAAGTTGGGGACAAATATAATATTGCTTTTTTTGTTTTAGGATCAAGCGAAATAAATAAAACGGCCTCCTTCTCGTTATGTACGTATTACTGAGAGAGTAGCTGGCATTTTACTCCTGTTTCTAACTAATCCATTCTGTGCTTAATACTTAGTAGACCATGCATTCAGAATGTTCATCTTAGGGTAGTGGTTTCTTTTTTTTTTTTTTTTTTGCACCTCCTAATGTTTCACAGTTATTCAATCTCATACTATTTGCTAACCGTTAATGGTGTGCTTTGCCATGTTTCAACGTCATGGTCAGAAAAACAAATTTGAAAATGTAGCAGAGTAAACTGCTGAAAATATATCAGGGCATTTCAGATGAGTTTGTAATATTGTAAAGTTGATAATAGTGCTGTCAAGAAATAAAAAGTGAGGCCTTTACATAATATTATATTGCATAGTGAATATATGTAGAAAAAAGCAAAACCCTCTTTTATTCTTTCATCATTAAGTCTCCCTTCAGTTGCACTTGCGCCATTTTTCTTAAGGGTGTATTGAAAAAATCATTTTTCACAAAATACCGCCTTGTAATAATACTACATAAATAGGCCTGAAAGGAGGACAATACGCAGATTCATCCATCCCAGTGGCACTACAGCCCATTGAGGGCCATGGCCTGCTTTAGCACATCTCTCCATTCTGATCTATCCTGTGCTTTAGTCTCCATGCCCGTTGTAGATCTGCCTCTACGTCATCAAGCCACGGTACTCATGGTCTGCCTTTGAGGCACCTGCCTTTTAGTTTTTCCTTAAGCAGATTACTTTTGAAAATGTATATTTTGAGGCCAGATTTCCATATGTTGTCAGCCTGCTTTTGCTGTTCTATTTTTTTTACCTTTAAGTAGCAGTGTCTATCATTTATAGTCCCAATTCTTAGTTGAATTCATTAAATTCAAATTTCTTATTTTGGTCTTTATTTAAAATACTTACTAGCAAACCCACATCATTAGCATAATGCAATTCTTCCAGTGTAGAAGTAAAATCCTGAAATTCATCTGCTTTAATATGTATTACTTTCTGTTTAAACCAGTCACAGGGTAAAAATATTCTAATTTTAGAAAAAAATAATCAAAACAGAATTCACTTTGATTATGTGTATGAACAATCTAAAGCTCTCCATGTATGTCACTACTCAATTCTTTTACAAAATATTAGACATGGTTTTTACCATCTTCAAGAGTGATTGATTATGTCAATATTTTTCATTGAATTGAAGCTATAGTTCCTTTATCACTTAGGATAAAGTAAAAGAAGTTGTATATTATTTTTAGGTTGAGTACAAAATCGTTGGTATAGATTTAATTATATCGGAGCTTTTTGAAGTCATAATATTTACAATGAAACCTTGAGTTAGTAAACATGCAATTGTTTTGAAGCTCAGGCTGAGTGTAAGATTGGCTCTCATTCATTTATCTTAACAGACCACCGAGGGCCCTTGTCTGCTTCTCATACCTTTCTGTTGATCTCTTCAGACCTTTTCATCTCCAATGCCCTGAACTCACAGGCTGTAAATCTGTCTTGCTGTCCTCAAACCATATTTGTGGGCTGCCCTTATTACATTTCCTGCGTCATGATTTTGGCTTCCATTCTTTCAAGCTTGTCCAGTGTTTTTTTTCTTCACTACTACTGAATATTCATATAGTTAGTAATGCTCTTAGTTGTTGTATGTTTACAATCCTGTTTCATTATGTTTTTCTACAGTCTTTCTTTAAGTTTTTTTTTGTTGTCCTTCTTCATTTGTGTCAGTATTCAGGTTCTACCTTAGCCTTGACTACTTTCCTTGTACTTTATGTTACTTATTAATCCAACTAGTTTCAGGTCAAGTTTAGCCCACAAGGTTTCATTGTGCTTATATAGACATACTCAAACTTCTGTGGTAAACTTTTATGGTTAATGGGAACAGTAGAAGACAATCTTTGAGCACATTTTTTATTTTTAAAATCTAGAAACCAAAATGTATCATTAGCTGCTTTAGTTCCTCAACCTATTCTATTTACAATGTATTTCTCATTTTCTTTTAACAGTTTCTTGACCTTGGGTTGGTTGTCTCCCATCCTAAGCTTTGGCTTGATTATTTCCCAGCACATGGATCAGGACCTCTAAAACTAGGTTGAATGTCACGGCACAATCTATACTTAATATAGTTGGCCTATTATTAATTGTTACCATTGAATTTAAAGTAATGCAAACATTTGTTGCAAATTACAAAACAAAATTTTGTCTATTACATTTGTGCAGTAAATTTGTATCAAGAACTTGCAAACAAATGCAGAATGTTAAGTAACCAAAATTAAGAGTGTTTTTTTTTTCTGATTTGATTTTTTTTTATAAGTAAGCCTTGCATTCTTGGCCTATATATCAGAGAGGTCCATTGCATTCAGTTCATTGCTTTAATTTGCTTAATATATAAATTTAACAGAATGATGAAAAATTAAAATTTTATTTTTAATCCTGGTTGATGCAAAGCGCATAATTAGATATGACTGCAGTGTTGAGAAATGCTTAGGTCATAAATAAAATGTCTTCTTGTAATCTATTTATCACCATTGTATCATGATAAAGAGTTATAGTTAAAGTCAGTAGACGATTCTGACAGTGAGCTAAATCAGCCTGTTCAGAATGTACTCAAGAAATTAACTCCCTCCAATACTATAACAGATCAAGAGGGTCCACATGGCATATACCAACACGGCACCCCTCCCCAACACCTGTGGCACCCTCATAATAGCCCTTGGCAGTGGCATTGTCATCTAGAAACAGGTATGACATTTGATTTTTTTTTACTCACTTGACATTTTTTTTGTTTTGTTTTACAATCCACATCAAACACAAATAGCCAGTGAATTCAATTACCCAGCATGCAATGCAAGTCAGGTTTTGCCTCAGTAAATCTCTTTACAAGTTGGTTAAGAATTTTTAAATTATTTTTTTTTTGACATAACAGGAATAGTTAAACAAGGACTTAATTCCTTCAATCACAAAGTGTATTTATGTACCAGAAATCAACGTGAATTTCATCTACATATATTTGATTGTCAAGTTAAAAAGCAAATTGAGACCAATATGCCATTTATTTCTTAAGACAAAACTTATCAGGCATTTTTAAAACTCTTTTTTTTTCAAGTTTCAACATTTTATCTTGAAATGTCCACCATCATGTAATCTTGTGTAAAAAAAAATAAATTAAAGACCTTTTTATATTTGTGTAGTAGCTATTGCAGTAAAAAAAACCAACTAGAAATGCTCTCTACTTGACTAGATTTATAAGAGAGTGTAGAGAGACAGATTGTAGTTGAGTTAATTTAAAACAAAATCTGTCTGATAGGCTTAGGTAAGTCTCACACATATATATATACTACCTAACATGCTCCCTTGCTTAACTATCTTTAAAACCTATTTTATTAACATATATATTTAATACATAACTCTAAGGGTCTATGTTGAAATATGAGCATTACATACTATTTAGATGAGTTGGGCACTACTTTTAGTATTCATAGAGATACATCTATGTTCCCTCATTTAGTTTTTATTATTGACCTATAGTTTTAGGAAAACCTTTTTTTAAAAATCTTGTATCTAATTTTAATTTTTTTTCAACAATAACATTAACATTTACATATGTTATAGTTCCAACCTCTGATTGTTGTATTGTTATCCTTGGTGTTTAGCTTCATTATTATCCTATGTTGTATCACAGACATTTGGTTAAGGTATTAAAATATTTTTATACTGGATAGTCCCATGTGTATCTGGTTGATCATTTGTGCTGAATTTGTGTGCTTATCTCTAGTGCAAGAAGACTCTAACGATGCTTACCATGCTAACAAATTGGATGATCCAGAACTGCAGTCTGGCAGCTACAGAACTGAACTAACCTTTAAATCTTATCTGGTGAGTCTGTCATTCTGATACTTAGACTTGACATATTTTTATAAGGGAGAAAAAAAGAAATCTTTTTTTTTATTGTCTTTTTTTGTTTTGTTTGATTTGTTATGCTCCTTACATTTAAACTGAAGATAAGAATCATGAAAGATATATGCTTTCTGTAACGAGTCTTACCATTCGGTTGCTTGTGCGATTCAATTATTTATAAATTATATTTAAATTTACTAATTGTCCAAATTCACTACCTAAACAAATACTTGAAAAGAACTAATCCCTCAATAACACATGATGTCCTGAACAAATACCAACTAAATACCCAGATATATGTTTGGCACATTAACAACACCTAAGGTGTTTGTTTACACTAAACATATACAAACCTATATGATATATATATATATACATTTTTCGGTATTTATATCTGCATATTAATAAATGTATTTTAAATAGTTGTTGACAAATAATAAGGTGTATGTTTTGCTTAATTTTTTATGTTACCTTTCAGACCTCAATAATTGATTATGTCAAGCCGTCAATGTTGAAAAAAGAACTGAATGAAAAGTTTAAAGAAAGGTATCCAAATGTCCAGCTAACTCTGTCTAAACTAAGAAGGTAAAACTCAATTTGTGTAACTCTCCACCTTTGAATTTTTGTATTAATGAATTTATTTCACCTTTGAACCTAAAATGTTAAATGTGAATTAATTAATTTCTGTGTACAACAGCAAAAGTTGTTCTTCTCTTTTCTTTGTGTCTTTGAATGTATATTATTTTTTTTTTATTTAATATGCTCCCTCAGTTTTTAAAATGTGTTTGTCCTTGGTCATAGATTTTCACCTTGAGATACGGTAAACCTATGTAAGGTCTGATGACCAAAGGGAAACAACACAATAAATAAGTAGATATCCTGAGATCAAATTTTAGTGCTTCATGTTGATTTTTTGCTGTATGCACAATTTCATAATATTGTTAAAACTAAAGAAGTGTAGAAATAATTTCGAGCTAATCGGCCAATGAAAAGATTTTGTTTTTATAGCAACTCAAAGTTCAATGTAGTTATGACTCATTCTCAAAAAAGCTCCTTTAGTGCTGAACACTCAAGAATGACTTCTGAAAAGCAAAACAACTGAAGCTCACTTTAACATAAGGACAATTTACAGAATGGCTAAAATATTGAATTAAAATCTTTACAGGAAGTTATTTAGTTTCTGTTGGAACTTGCACATATGAAATCAAGTTATGTATTGCAACCTTTAGACACCCTTGCTTTATTTGCAAATTAATAATTTTCTAAAAGAGTTGTAGATTATTTATTTATTATCTCTCCCAAATACATGTATATTAGTTTATTTCATGAAATGGCACACGTGCTGATGGATAATTAGTGATTTTTTTTTTTTTCAGTTTAAAAAAGGAGTTGTGTCACATAGCCCACATAAAAGTAAGTTTTATAAGTAGATCTTTATGTCTGGAAAGTAACATTCTATGTTGAGTTGTCAGGATGTATGTTATTTTTATTTGCAGGTAAAACAAAAATCTATGAACATTTGATAAGCATGAGAGATCAGTGAACATTTGATAAATAATGATATATTCAGTGAACATTTGATAAGCATACTAGAATCAGTAGACATAGGATAAGCTTAATAGGATTAGTGAACTATTGTTAAGCATGAAAGGATCTTTGAACATTTGATAAAGATAAGAGGGTCAGTGAACATTTTGATGTAGTGAACATTTTGATGTGATTGGTTCAATGGACATTTGATAACAGTGAGAGCAGTGGCTACTTCAAATTTGAATGCTTTAACACAATAGAACTGCCTACTAAACACTACAAGTCTTTCTCTGCTTCTAGACTCATACAACTACATTTTCAATGACTCACTTTGTAGCACGCTGTCCTTACTGTCTTGCGTCCTGGACTCAACTGTCCTTTCTAACACACTGTCTCTCATCTGTAAAGGCTTTTTGGTCACATGACCATAACATTGGTTACATTGCGTGCATTAGCAGTAATGTCCCTTGTTCAACAGCCCTTGACCTGTGTGATTGGCTTGAATCATGTGTGTTAGTAGGCCGCACACACATTAACCCTTTCAGTCTGCCACTAGGGTTATAACAATAGTATCAGTGAACATCTGATTCATATTAAAGTGTTACTCTAGGTCTGACAAGCTTGTTTGAAAGGGGCAAAAGTTTAATTAATTAACAAATTTGAACTGTTTTTGTTTCAGTGTGGTGTTGATCTGTGGACTGTTGCCCAGGCGTATGTCTTTTTTGAAAAGATTATTCTCAAAGTAAGTGCTAAAAATATACTTTGTAGGTCAAGTCTTTGTTCTCTCACCACCAGATTTCTGAGAAAAATGTAATTGAAGAATGTTTTCCAGAAGCTTGTTCCAAGTTTTTCGCTCTTCATAGATGTAAAAGTTTTGAGGCAATACAGGGCTTTTTTTTTTTTTTTTTTTTTTTTTTCATATTGTGATTTGTTTGAGAACCCTCCTTGTAACATTTTGAAAACAGTTATTACACAAATAAACAGAACTAAAGCTTTGCATTTCAAAGCAAGTTATACAACATTTTTAAACTTCTTAGTACAGGGTTAAGCATTTTTGAAGTTAATTTTATTTATTTTATAAAACAATTTGACAGTTTGTTCAATGAAATGTTTATCTGCTGAACCTTAGTTTGGCATCATTGATGTATTGAATATTTTCATAGCTAGCAAAGACTAATGGTGATAGCACTGATAAGCATGATAGGATAATTGAACATGTGATAACTCAGCTGGGATCCTAATTGGGCTTTTAATTGAAGACCATTGCAATTAAGTATTTCTCTGTCCCGTGTTAGTGTCATGGAGAGGGGAGATTTTTCCATACAGCTGCAGCCAAATCTCCATGGTCTTATCTTCACTGGAAAAGACATGTAACTGTTGCCTAGCTGTACATCTGAACTGAATTGTAGTGGTTTTCACTGTAAAGATTGATACTAATGAATACCAAAAATAGGTATTGTCAAACTTGAGACTTTTTCACAGCCATATATCTCCAAATTTGTATCCTTGAAATGCACTAGGTAAAGTTTCCCATATAAGTGTTCACTATGGTTGTCAGCAAGAAGTTTAGAAAAGTGATATTGTAGGCATGGGGACAACTCTTGATTTATTTTTTTTCTTCTCTTAAGTTTTTACTTTGACTCTCACAGCAATTAATCACAAAGCAGAATCGCAAACTCTGTGCAGGAGCATGTCTTCTTCTATCCTGTAAGCTAAATGATGTTAAAGGTCCAACACTTAGCAGACTTATTGAAGTAAGATTTCTATTTGCCCTAGAAATGTTGCCAATTTTTAACATTTTTAGTTGTTGAAAATTTTCAATTTTTTCCAAACTCTTTCTGTGCAGCAAGTGGTGGATGATTTCCGTGTGAACAGAAAGGAACTCTTACAGTATGAGATAGAATGCCTGGTTGCCATTGAGTTCTATCTTCACATCCCAGATACAGAAATATATCCACATTACCAGAGATTATTGTACAAGTCCTAACAGTAACTGTAGGAAGATCTAGCTATATGCTGATGCTTGAAAATTTAAATCTTAAGAATTATAAACTTAGATTGAAGTCATATCATTTTTTTTTTCGGAAGTAGGAACAAGGCAAAAGAATATATGTTAGATCAGTCAATATGTTTATTGTTTATTGAATTATCCACGATATAGTCAGTACATGCTTCTTCTAATTGCTTGTTAGATTTTAAATTGAATTATTTTTATTTAAATATTTGAAGCAAATTGCTGCTATAGGTTTTTTGTTTTTTTTTGTAACAGTTTTTTCTTTTACTTAAAATTGTGTATGAGTTTATTTTTTAGGTAACTGTTTACTGTAACAGCAAAACAACACTGTACATCAAAACACTTTTTTTCCCCCTGTGCCTCAAAAAATGCTCTAGATTCTTGTTCAGCTATTTATTATTACATAGTGTACATATAGTCTTATTTTTTTATGCTATTTTTTTGTACATAAATATTAATATAATCAAAATCATGTTCTGCTTTTATTATTTTAAAAATCGTTTGGGGAAACTGAAGTTTGAAACTGATCCGAAATGTATCCATGTAAGGAGTGTCATGCTGTATTCCTAGGAATGTAACTCTGTGTAGCATGTTATTAATGAGCTCCAGTTAGTCTTACAAGACAACATAAGGAATAGTTGCTATATTATTTAGAAAGTATTGGTATAGATTATGGAGGCAGGGTGGCTGAGCGTTAAAGTGCTTGGCTTCCTAACTGGGGGTCCTGAGCTTGAATCCTAGTGAAAACAGGGATTTTTAATTTCGGGACTTTGGGCGCCTCTGAGTCCCACCCAACTCTGATGGGAACCTGGTCATTAGTTGGGGAAAAATAAAGGTGGTTGGTCATTGTGCTAGTCATATGACACCATCATTAACCGTGGGCTACAGAAACAGATGACCTTTACATCATTTTCCCTATAGATCACAAGGTCTGCAAAGGGAACAATTTTCACCAGTATGGAAATGCTTTAACAATACAACAATATTGACTCTCTTCCCCACTAGTTATAAAATTAGAAGTTGTTCTTGCTCTCCAGAGCTGCCAAATTTATGTCTAAATGTGCTCAAGTGCTTATCATTGTATAGATTACAGCCAAAGCTAAAAGTTTTTTTGTTTTTATTTCTTTGGCTGTAACAGTTGCAAATCCCATAGTGTTGAGAGATGTTGAAGAAATGTGATATGTTACAATTTGTTCCTTGAGAATTGATGTATTTGTTTGCAGCCAACTTGTCATATTTTAAAAAGAAATATTTAGTTTGTTGATAAATAAGGGTGATTTCCAGTCATGTTTCAGTATTGGCTATTTTTCATATATTTTACATTTAGAGTTGCCAGCAAGAAGAAGAGTCCTGTAAAGTAAGAGTTTGAATTGTATTTTCTAAATGGCATATTAAAACAAACTTTGAAAGCTGAAGAAGCTAAAATCTTTTAATTCCCTTTTCAATAAGAACACAATTAATTACAGTACAATAGAAAGAAGTGTAATGTTTTAGAAGTTATTCTATTTTTTTTATCAAGTAGGTCAATCTATTAGCATACTCTAAACTCTTGACCTGGAGTATCATGGACTTTTCCTGGTAATAAGGGTGATAATATATGTCTTACTATGAGTAATGTCAAGAAATCTTTTTCTCAGTCATGTGACACTTACCATATTTGGGAGGTGAATGCAAATGCCATGGCTTATTTCCAATCTCCTGATTAGCTTAGTAGTGAGCATAACCTTCTTTGGGATAATGTAGAATATTGTTAGCCATAAAAGTAGGCTTTCTACATCCTCATGAGGTGCTGAATGGGAAAATGATTTTCTCCTGTGATGTTATGTGTCTAAAAATTAAATTATACTGATTTATTCTAAAGATCATATTTATCTTAGACCTTAGAAAAGTGAAGTTTAAAATTTCTTTAGGCTTATGGCATTAAATTATATTATTTTTCTAGTTAGACAAAACCTATTATTGGCGTGGACCCAGTATGACCCTTGTCAATTCTAAGGTGTTGTTGTTTTGGAATTTTTAGACCTGAACCTTGGCATTTCTTGTTCTAATGTAGATCTCTGATAAAAAAAATATAGATCCATATAGTCATGATCTATAAAAAGCAAAAGAAAAAAATCTTCATAAAAATGGTTAATGTTTTTGATTTTCATTGTAATTTAAATGGGTTGTAATATGTAAGCATTGGCATTTAAGCAACTATGATAATAAGGCATAGAGATTTCTAGATCTATTTTTAATAATTTATTATGCTTTTTTGTATAATAATATTTTTGTATCTGCGTTTTTTTCATGCCAACTTTTAGTTTGTAATTCCTTGTGCATTGGTGTTTTGTCAACTAGCTGTGTACATATATTTCTATGAAATAAAAGGACACTTGAAGATTATTCTATTTTGTCATTATTGTATGATACAACAGTAAGCAATGAAAATTGGAGGTTTTGTTGGGCTGCAAATATTGTCTAAGTCAGGCATGTCAAACTGGGCATGTGGCCCCCTTGGCCATCTAGAAAATTATAAAAATAATGTTAAATTATTACGCTGGAAAACAAGAGATGACAAGCAATTTGAATTGAAAAATTGTTAAACTGAACAACGAGGATGAGTCTGCAGTGAAAGCAAGCTACATTTTGTCAAACTTCATTGTAAGCCATTGCAAATCATTTAATAAATGGGATTTTACGAAGGAGTGTGTCGTTAGAGCCGAAGTAATTTGTCCAAAAAAGGTGAAAGCATTCAAAGAAATAGCGTTAACTAGTGACACTGTGGCAGAAAGAATAAATGACATGTCAGTCAGGTTGCGTGAACAATTAAAGAACAAAATAGCTGATTTTGAATTATTTTCATTGGCTCTCTATGAGTCAGGAATGGTAAAAAATAAAATAGGCAGGCAGAGATAAGTGATAAGAAGCCATCAGATCAGATGGTTATGTCACTGACAAAAAATTGTTCAAGGCAAAAGACAGAAGAGTGAAGAAAGACGTTCGACAGATCATGTGTGGTGCCCCAACGTTCAACAGACTAAGGGATTTTTAGTTGATGGTGAAGGAAGATCAATGAGAATTACTGAAGGTGCATCAACAAAACGACACAGTTGTCATTACCAGAGTATGTAACTCTTTTAGTTTGAATTCTATATTTGGTCTCCGGAAGTAGAAACAGTTTACACGTATTGCGATTCAGTGTAATTGTGCATTTATTTTGTTATCTTATAACTAAGTGAAAACAGAACTATTAAAACACTGTACACTCTTTAGCTTAGCAATTTAAGTGGTGAGTTTTAATTTAAATACATATGGTCTATATTGTTAGTTAAATGCACGTGAAGTTCGCAAGGCATCTTTTTTTTTTCTTCGTTGAAGATCTAATCTAGAACTAGAATATAATCTTAATTACTAAATTTAAAATTAGATTAGTCTTAAGACTATTCTATCTATAATCTAGATTCTAATCTAGAGTTAGAGTAGATCTAGATTCCCTAGATTCTAGATTGACTAGATTATAGATCTAGTAGATTAGTGTACTAAATTAGATATATTATCATTTATAGATCTAATATATGTTTAAATTATGTTATGACAGTTATGTCTAGACTAGACTAGAGTCTAGATTACTCTACTCTACTCTCCTAGATCTACATCTATGTGACATCTCTTTCTATGGTGTCTATGCTATCAGAATCTTATTCTATCAATCAAAATCTTGAAGTTGAATATCAATCATCATCATGACTTTTTGTTTATGTTACTGAACGACTGTATCATAATATTATCATTGTATGATATGATTATAAATGCTCAAAATGATATTCTCACTGTTGCTTATAGATCTATATAGTTATAATGAGGTTTGAAGAAAATATCTAGAATTCAAAATACCTGATGTTACCTTATAACGAAGCTTAGTTAAGTTAGTTAATAGATCTACTAGTAGATTTACATTTACAGATTTAGACTTCAGCTTTCAAGATCTAGACTAGATTTCAATAGAGTCTAGAATCTGGTGACTTACACTTTTTATTCAGTTATTGATTCCAAGAATGATAAGGCTGGAGTGGGAGTTTTAATGATGGGGTTTTGGAAGGGATGAGAGCCTGGGCTATAGCTTATTAAATTATATTCTATATTATATATCATTACAGGATCTACCAGAGTGAAACACTGTTTGCTACTAACCAGCTGCCCTGCTTCCTTTTTCTTAGGGTGGACTTTTATAAATAACCTTTTCTGTGTTGTCCACAAGACAAAAATTATAAAAGATTTCTAAATTATAATTAAATCCAAAGTCTCTATCAAACAGATAAACAAACATACTAGATTTATCATCTCTTTTTCAGGTGCATGTTAAGTAAACTAATGTGGTATTTGGACAGCATGTATAACCTTTTATTAACTTCTTTTTTCCCCCAACAAAATTAATTTAAATAGATACAACCACCACAAAAAATTGACATTCTATTATGTTTATTATTAAGGGCTTTACAGGGTACTCCCCAGTGTTGTTATATGTCCTTGATGATATCCTCCTAACAAAAGAATTACTGGCGTCTCATTCTTATGTTCAAGAATGACATTTAACCCATTGTTTTTCTATTTCTTACTTGGGGCAGAAGAAACTTCTCTCACTTCAAAACAATGGTTTAAAGTGAAAAATTTAAAAAAATTATTCTTTTTTTTTTTTCATTGACAGATATTAAAATGATCACTAATAAATATATATTTTTTTTTCATTGACAGATATTAAAATGATTACTGATGTACAGCTTGCCATCTTTGCCAATGGCCTTGGAGTAGCTTTATTTCTCCTTGTGGTATTATACCACTATGTGTCAGTAAACAATGTTAAGAAATCAGACTGACCATGCTGTATTTGTTATTTTTTTAAATTTGTAAGTATTGCAAAAGATTTTGCCAAACAACTATTTTTTAAACTTGTTACTGGTTATGTCTATTTTAATTTTTTGTGCCACAAATACTGTACATGAAAGATTATTGTGATGGTTGCTTTTGTGAAAAAAAAATGCATAAAGCTAATAATTCACTCATAAAACATACAATAAGCAAGTATTCAATGAAAAATGATGAGAGAGTTTCCTCAGTGTTTGATAATACAGTTGTTTCATGTCCATTAATATATATATATATAATTGTACAGAACAAAACTTATTGACACATGGTCAGGTAGCGATGAGGTTTGCAACATTTTTGAAAGCCACCTAGGGTTGAGACTGCATAGCAGTTCTACAACTGCTTGTTTTTGATGATGTACATATATGAAGATTAAAAAAAAATGTTTTTTCTTAAAATTGAACCCAATATTTTTTTTTTTGTTTCAGAGCATCATTTCATTGGCCATCAAGTTGTCTCCCCATGCACCATTATTTATCAAAACTTAATAAATTATACAAAATGTAATTATTTGAATTTTGTTACTTTTATGTGTGTGTGGTTATAATTAGTTCATATTCTCTTTATTCAGTGCTGAATAAATCATTCAAACTGGTAAAGACAAAAAAAAAATTAAGATAATAATTTACTTAACAACCAATAAACCAATGTGTTGAAATTTTTATTTACAAAAAAAAAAAAATGCAATACACAACAAATGGAAACAACAATTCATTGATGAAAAATGAATTTAGTGATACTGTCAAGTATAAAAATATGAATATCACTTAAATGCATGCTGTTTTCAAAACACCATTTCTTAAGCAGAAACCTTATTGTAATGAATATTCACATTCTGTGAGATTCTACTTGTATTTCATTACACCTTATGATGTTTTTTTCACTTAAAAATAAGACTGAATGTTTGATGGCAAATTAATTGTACACTTCATCCCAATTTGAAATCAATGAGTGTATAGGTCATACCAAATTGATATTAGCCGTTTGACAGTACTGATGAAGAAAGTTCTTGGCTCCAGCCTCCATCCCAGAATTGATCATAGGTTGAATCTGATGAGAGAAAATCAGTACACATTTTAAACATGTCATGGAGAAGGACATAAAAAAAAATCTGAAAGCAAACTTTAATATCTAATGCAGCTGGAACAAATTATTTACATTTATTAAAAATTCTTAGTCAGTATATCCACCAATACATAAAAAAAACAAAACAATTCCTATCATACGAGTTCAACAAAGACAACTATATTGGTGAAAAAAACAAACAACATGACCACTATTTTCATTGAAGCTTGTGAGTGACAACCTTGATAAATGGTTTGTTGTAACTCTTCTGAATCTGAATATACTTATACTTTTTAAAACCCTACTCATAAATAATATAAAAATAATATATAACAAGCTTACCATGCCTGGACGCCGCACAGACATTTTTTCTAAATGTTTGGCCAAATTAACTTTGGGATCATCAACAAAACCTGCCAATGGGTCATGATCATGTTTGCCAGCAAATGCCAACTGGGAATAGGCTGTCTGGTAACCTGAAGGGTACATAGATAATTATAAGGGTAGAACCAAGTTAAAACAATTTAGCCGAAAAACAAATGAACTCATCGATTGTAAACATTGTACCTGGTGTATCCTCAATTTCAATAAAATGTTCATCATCTGGCACTGAAGAGTCTTCTGGCAGTTCAAATAAACCAATTAAAGCTTGCAGTAATTTTGGCCTAGAGGAGAAATGAAAAAATAAGTTGAGTTATTTCCATTTAAGACATGAGCAATTGGTCTACATTAGGATTATCTCTCTAGAATGAAATAAAATAATCTAGTATTTCATTTGATGGTTAACAGATGTATGTTTTATTTTTTGAGGAGTTGGCAGCCAGGTCTGAATTAAATTCTAGCTGATTCATAGTATTTTACAAGAAAGCAGAAAAATCAAATAAAACAGACATCCAATTAACTTTTATGTAATATTTTATTTAAAACAATGAAAAATGTTCTAAACTTGATGTCTGAATGTTTATTTTTGAAAATTTATTTGTGTATGGTACTTTTTGAAGCACACGTGAGGGTGCAAATCATGGTGACGTAACTGACCAACATTGTAATTTTCACAGCAGAATATTGTCTTAAGCCCACTGCCAGGTGTTTTTCTGTTACTGCAAAAACTGTTTCTGTTTGGAAAGATAGTTATGAAATGCTGTCTTTTGTTAAGTCTATGGTTGGATTCCCCCACCAACCCCCACTCCGCACTGCCTCTGGTGCTGTGAAAAACAATCTTGGTCGAGCTATTTTATTTATTTTTAGAATAATTTCATGATTATCACTTACTTTCTGCTGTATAAAATAGTAATTTAAAATTTAGGAGTTAGACATGAAAGAATTTAGGATGCTAATGATCCATCAAAGAAGATAAAAATATCTGCTATGCAAAGGTGTTCTATCTATGATCATAGGATGCTGGAGATAATTCTGTGACATTTATTCTAAACTTGCAGTTGACAAGTGTTGATGTCATAAGGATTGAACCAGAGAAATTTGGACAATGGACTTACATGCAAATAAAAAAAAATAATTCTAGAAACTAGACATTTCTAAAGACTTTTGGACTAGAAAGAAACAACTTACCATAGGGATACATAATCTCCTGTAAGCATGGAGTCTGCCTCTGTAAGAATATTTGTTACACCCACTGCACAAATTTTTTTGGACGTGTTGCCAGATATCTTCTGCAAGTCTTGGAGAAATAATCTTTCTATCACCATGGCGAACATTCTGCATTTTGATTAAAAATGATAAAATAAATGCTGAGTGGGTTTAAACTGGTTACAGCCTATTAGAAGCCACAGGAAACTACAATGTTTATATACATGTATCATTATGAATTACTGAGTGAATGATTATAATCATTAAAGAAAAACAAAGATCTTACTTTGCTTGTAATCCATCGATAAGTTCAATCAGTAATGTTGCACTGTATTTGATAGTGTAAAGACAGAAAAACACCAGGAGACCTAATGTGGAAAATATAAACACCACTTTTATAAAATATAGACTTATTTGACATTTACTGAAAGTGAATTATATTAACCTACTTTTAGAGTTGTCAGCGAGATGTTCTTTGGTCAACAGGTAGCTTTTAACACATGAGTAACTAAAACCATCAAACATCTTTGAACAAGTAGTATCATGGAATGTGTATTAATTATTTTAGATGTACAATGAATACTTTATTTAGTGACTCGCACATAAAAACAACTAATTAATCAATTTTTTCAATATACTAGTAATTTTTTTCTCCTATAAACCTTCCCAAATGAATAATATCTTATGAAGTTATAATCAGCCAGAAAAAACAATGACATGTACTAAACTGCCAAGTTTAAGTCTTGAACTAACAAATTTCATTAACACATGAACATTTGTAACTTATAAGATAAATACAAATGGTAGCGTCTTCCCATGAACGAAAAAAAAATGTTATAATTTTTACTTAATTAAAAAAAAAAAAAAAAAAATTAAAAGAAAACACTACAGAGAAACATTCCAATGTTCCTTTCAGTTAAATCTTGTCGCCCATTTCTTTCCTCTACCTTGTGCATCTCTTCCTCTCTTGATATGAATGCTTACTTCATTTGTTTCAAATTAATCTGTTTAAGGCCAGCTTTGTACGAGTAAAGAGTGAAATTAACTATTCTACTTACTTTTAATATATTTTGTAGTCTTAGAGTTACTCAGCCTCTGGAACAGTAACATAAAGACTTGTTTTAAGTAAGGTGTTACAATCTCTCTGTGGGAGGGATAAACAAATTGAAAGTTATGCTCCAAATATGACACAATTACTAAGGTAACTATACATTATTCATTTTCAGTTTCCCTTAAAATAACTTTAAAACAAAGAAGGCATAAGGGTTACACAGCCAACAAGTTTCTGGTACCATAATTGCGTGAAAAGATAACCGTTGCGACTACCGTTGTAATGGTTACTGATTCCCAATCCTGCCTCCAAGCCATGGCTGGCTTAGGGGGAAAGTCCAAATTGGTGGAAGAGGCATTAGGCGCCGCAAATAACATCCGCCTATTTATTGGAGCTGTCATCTTTATGCAGTGGGTGCCCGCACACTGCGGCGTGAGGGGCGATGCCGTGGCTGGCGCTCTAGCTCGAGAAGGAGCGCTGGCCGTGCCCACTTTCGAGTCACCAAGTACGTTTCAACAGGCTACCACAGTTATACGAAAGTGGGTACATGAAAAGTGGTTAAAATCCTGGGATGACTCCAACATTGCCAGGGTAGTCTGGCAGCACATGCGTCGCCCAAATTGAGAGGACCCATGGTGGAGGCTAAAAAGGTCGGAACAAACAACAATAGCGCAGTGGCGCACGGGACACTGCCCCATAGGTGCGTACTTCGCCCGGTTCCGACCAAATTTACAGCTCAGCGAAGACGTATCCAGTGGTTCACTATGTTTGTATGGAAGCTATGAGGCACTACCCCAAACAGCAGAGTTCCTTACCAGGGCACTACGGGAGTCCTAGGTCTCCCTGCCTTGTCACCAATTGGAGTTCATCTCAGGTACCATAAGTTTCCGAAGTATAAGTTTCAACTTTCTAGGACTTAACAATGAATTAACACTCTCAAAATTTAATTGATAATACAAAGAGGAAGATAAGTTTATTTCACTATCAATTTGATTGAATAAAAAAAAATTAAAAAAATCCTAGCATATGCTATGATTCAAACTCAACATCATCAGAGTGACAGTCTTGGTTTAAGCCTCCTAGACACATGTTTGTAAAATGTTTTACATGTTTCGGATGTTCCTTCAGAGTTGAAGATAGTTTACTTCCTAGTCCAAACCTCCCGCAGGACGACGGGGGATGGGAGCAGGCAGGGTTTGAACCCTCGACAGTCGATAAATCCGAACTACAGTCCAGCGCGCAAACCGCACGACCAGGCAGCCATCCACACGACCTAGGATAGCATGCTAATTATGTATAGGCTACAATGTTGAATGAATGTAATAGTAGTTCTTACTTGGGCATGAATTCAATAATGTAGTTGAGCAAATAGAAACCTTCATGGTCATGGGTTTTAGATGCAATCAACTTCTGGAAAACTCCAAGAAGACCATTCTATATCATGAAAGAACAAAAGATAGATGAAAGACTTATGACAGTCTATATTATGAAAACATAAAATACAAATCAAAGAAAAATATTCAATTTGATACAATACGCTTTGATCAGACAGGCTTAATTTTGGCACTGACCTGTAACTAGAACTTATTCCTTTTAAATTTGATTAAAACAAAATATTTGAAACTGATATTATTCTATTTTTTTTTTTTTTTTCTTCCATGTAAATTTATTTCACATTAAACCTGTTCTGAGTAATGTAAATGTAGAACTAGCCTGCAAGGACAAGTGTTTTTTTTTCTTTAACTATTGATATTATGAATAGTGAATTTTTTAAAAAGTTAGGCATCATGTGTGAATCAGAATAAATTACTTGCAAAAAGTGTTAAACAAATGTTCTGTAATGAAAACTACACTGTATCAAAGACAAATGTGTTTTAAAAAATTGGCTTTCAGATATAAACAGATAAGAAATTTTTCATTAGACAATATGGATTATAAATTTTAAAAATTACATTCAGTACTGAAAAAAAAATCTATCTGGTGATACTAGACTAAAATAATAATAGCAATAAAAAGACTACTAAAATGGAAGATTTAAAGTGGCAGTAACCACTTCCTAATTAGATTTATTTGTCAATTAACAATTTAAATCACAAATCAACTCACCAATTTATCAGCTTCTATCTGATCTGCACCTTTATGGATATATGCCTGAAGGAGGCGCACCAAGGGAGGGATGTTACCTGGACGTTCCCAAAGCACAGGTGCAAGGAGATGAGGGAACAGCGCCATGTAGGTTTCTGGTATCTTGCCAGGATGTTGCTCAATCAGCAAGGACAAGATTTGAAACACGTATGGGATGAATTCTGTTGAGGTTAACAAAGAACTGATTTATCTGGTGATATTTTATGAATGAAATAAACATGATGATCAGAACAGTGCAGTTTAATGTGTAATGAATATAAGGTAAAGGTAGCCCTTTGACCTAATAATCTCTGGGGGCAGAAGATGTCAAGTTCATCTGTTTCTATGGCTGGTGATTAACAAGAGTGTCATGTGGCCAGCAAAATGTCTTAATGACTAACTGCCCTTACCTTTCCAATGTATGTCAGGTACCCATTAGAATTGAGTGGACTCATGAGGGATCCTAAAAATAATGATCTTCAAAATCCAAGATTTTACCACGATTTCAACCTATAACCCCTTGGTTCAGAAGCTGAGCACTTAACCACACAGTCACCATGACCCATAGTGTTGAAATAGGTTGGGGCTAAATTTAATGCCCATTCCCTAAGTTATCACCTTAACTATGTTTAAAAATCAAAGGCATATAGGCTGGTCAACTTAGCAAAACTTTTGGCCATAACAATGAATTTTTTTCTTGACCTTTCCAGTTTATATTTAGATCTTAGCAGGAGGAAACTAATAGAAGATAAGTGTAATAAGTGTAGCCATTCAAACACCAGAACAAGAGTGAGTGTTTCTTAAGTTACAAAACTGTTGATTAGGAGGAGACAGGATTTACTGCAACCAAAGCCAAAGTGAATGATGTGTTGACACAAATTCAAAACAACTAACCTTGAACATCCTGCTGAAGAATGTCTGTGAATGGCAAAAATAAAGCTTCCTCAAATACAGTCACAGCTTCTGGATGCTTTTTACAAGATGCTCGAATGGCCACACAGAGGCATTCAAAAAGATAGTGGTTGAAATGAGGTTTGCTGGGGTTCTGATGAAAGAAAAAAAAAACACAATAGGATGAATAAAGATGAATGGTAGAATGGTAAATAAATGTTCTAAGCTACAAAATCACAATGCAACTTAAGTAAAACAAAATTAGAAGAGATTTAACCAACTGGATAACTCCCCCCCCCTCTTTTTTTTTTTTATTAACAAAAGAAAGTTACTCAAAAACTAACAAGCAAAAAATGATGAAACTGATCCCATATATGTAGAGTATACAAAAAACATGTATGCTGACCTTGCTAACAAGTAAGAGTTTTGCTTTGAAACCCATAAGAAGTTGTGGAATCATGGGAATGATATGATCTTGTAATAATGACATTGTTCTCATGATGGCTGCAACAAAGTTTTAAAAAATTACCAATTTAAATAGGTTAGATAATTAACATAAAAAGTTATCAGGTGCACTGCAAACTGGTTGAAGTCATCATAACATACTAGTAAAGCTTGTTTCCTATTTGTGTTCAGGTAAATGTGGCCATTAAAAGAAAGGTGTTTCCTTTCATGTTAAAATCTAGGGCAAATTTTAGAGTGTTTACATTAAAAAAAGGTAAAGGAACCCCTTTCAGACCTTTTGATCCAGAAGGCAGATGATGTAAAGCTCATCTATTTCTAAGGTCAGAAATACAGCGTTTACTTCCCAGAATATACAAGTCATTACAGTTTCCCCAGGATTCGAACTTGCGACCCCTTTGCTCCATAGCCAAGTGCTTTACCACTCAGTCACCATGACTTCCATACAGTTTCCACTATCAGTCTCCACGTGTGAACTCTTAACTAAGACCTATGTCTATGAGGAATACCCCACCTTTCATAATGTATTCATTCTCAGTTGATCCTGGTTTCTCCATAGCACTGAACAAACTGGTCATCAACTCTCCCGCCATGGGCTCTATCATTTCACTTGTGATCCTGTCAGAGCAAATTTACCCATTTTACTAGTTCATTTGCTACAAAAGGTTTTAATTCAGTATACATAAAAACTGTTGAGTAAAAAAAAACAACAATGAATGAAAAAAAAAAAAATACATACGCTGCGACTCCATTGTTGCGAACCATAAAAAGCCGCTCCAGGGCATGAGCTGCATAGGTGTGTACAACTACAGATTCAGCCTGGAGGAAACGAATAAGGTCAGGGACAGCCGCTTGAATAACAGCAGCAGGCAACTGTTGTGATTAAAAGGGAATTCTTGTAACATCTAATTTCATAATTTTATATAACATATAGAATTTTGAGATCACAACTATTTTATTAATGAAATAGATCAAATATTTATTTTCTGGTATTTAGAAGAAATATAATTTAAACATTGCTAAAGAATGAAAAGATTGTTAAAGTATGTTAACATCCCACCCTAAGTTATCTGTTTCTATAACATATTAAATACTTTTAAACATACATCTTAATTTATAGAAAAGTGAAAAAAAAATTACCTGATTTCTAAAAACCATGAGATATTTGATAATATCAGCTTTCAAGATGGGCATCTCATTCACTAGAATAAAAAAAACAAAAAAAATCATCAATACTCAGAAAAAAGAAATAAGAGACTGAACACACACACACACACACAAAAAGCCAAAAAACAACAACAAAAAAAACACTCACTGTTATTAGACTTGAGATCAGGAAGAATGTGGGCTTGATAGAATTCTGTAATGTTTACCAACTCACTGGTCTGCGTAACACCTTGCTGATTAAAGAATACAGAAGTATTGGTTAGGAATGATTTATACGATTATAACAAAACATCAGACAACCAGGATCTAAAACATAAAATACATCTATTCATTTTGTCCTCTTTCATTGTGTGTCTGATATCATGTCATGTGACAATGGTTGAAGTTTCACATGGATATTCATATTTGCACATGACATTTTTTTGTGTTAAAAACACTCATTTTTGTTTCACAAAGTACTTCAATTTGCCAAATCTAAAATCCTTCAGATACATCCTTGAAAAAAAAAAAAAAAATAAAAAAAATAGTGCAATATATCTTGCATATTAAAATATTTAAATAAACTAAATACATGTCAGGTTTTTGTTGAGAAATTGCAAGATTACTTCAATCTGAACTTACTTTTTGAGTTTGACCTTTAGCTGCTAGAGAAGTTACAAGAAATATGGCAGCGTCTTTACTTTTCCAGTTGGCATTGGGATTTTTGCCGTAATTCTGTTGATAATAAAGTTAAATACTAGATATAGTGAACAAAACAAAAAATTAAAATTTAACTTAATAACTTACTTGTCTAAAATATAAATAATGGAAATAAATATTATAGATTAATACAGATAATATATAGATATATGTCATGTGCAAAAACACCAGAGCATATAAATTTTTTATCATCCAACAAAACATTAAACCAACCAAAAAAAAATTGTTTAATATAAATAGCAAATAGAAACAATTTAAAGTGTTCCACTTTAAATATGGAAAATATTTTTAAAAAATGAAATCTACAAGTCTAGACATAGAATGATCAACCCACATACCTCAAGCAAAGCCTGGACATAGCGAGAAAAGTTCTGAATGACTGGTCCTTCAAATGATTTACACAGAGCTTGAACAAGGTCACAGGCTGCCCGTCTTCTTGTATCTACATCTACAAAATGCAATAACAAAAATTCGTTTACCAAACACTATTCACAATTAGTAGCAACTAAACCCCTAAACCTAAACTAGTATAACAATACAAAAATCCCCACAATGTGTAAAGAGCTTATCTCTGGATCCCCTCCCTGTTCCTGACAGTCTTGATTTCAAAATACTTGTATGTAATAATTGTCTAATACCATTTTTGTTAGCAATGAAGGCAAGTTAAAATATATTATATGGTGCTGTACATATAGCTAACCTACCAGAGCCTTCTATGTCACGCCTCATATACTCCTCTGGATTATCCTCAAACAGTTCTTCATCAGCATCTGTTTGACACAAAAGACATTTGTCAATAATATTGGAGAGATTCTGATGCTACATTGAATAACTAAAATCTGTGTGCCAGGAGTGAGTTTGTTCTTACCTCTAAGCTGCATATTGGGGACAACAACTTTCTCACAGATGCTGGCTAGTGTGTCAGTATTGTCGAATAAAGCTTTATATGCTGGCCTTTCAGCAACAGATGCCAGGAACTGGATAGCATTACTAACAAGCTGAGCAAAAGAAATGTATAAATAATGAAAATTAACCCTTTTTTAAAAAACAATTAACAGTGTATAGTTCAATAAATTTTAATAAATCAAAAGAACTATTAGAAAAAAACTGTCAACTCACCAAGTCATACTTAACTCCTTGGCCTGTACTGATCAACAAACTCCAGATGGCAGTAACGAATCCTGGCAAATGGGGAGAAAACTCCTCATCATATTTCTGAGCGTACAGAGCCACATTGTCACATACCTGAGATTTGATCTGCTCTAAAAGTCCAGCTTCTGATTCATCCTACAATAATGTTTTAACATATAATTCAAACATTTAACAAGCAACAAGAAATCAAATGGATTCTCTGATATACATACAAAGCAGTATCATCCAGCAGTGTACCAGAGAGAACCAAACTATTGTGATTTCATCTCTTCTTAAAATTGACATAGAACAGAGTAAGTGAATAATGCATCATGTAGTAAAACCTGTAACCCAATAATAAAGCTTTAAAAAGAAACTTACATTTCAAATTTAGTCCAACAGTTGGCATATGGCTAAGCTTAATAGCGTAACTAATTCTAAGATTTGCCTAGAGTGGTTCTAGATCCAGTCAGAATAGCTACTAGATTTATGGATTATGTAAAACATGTAAGTTTATACTTTATTTATCTTTAACATATTCAGAAATATTGTTTTCCCATAGGTATTTCAGTATTCTACAAGATTTATGAATCCTGAAATGAGTTAAGTTGCTGTAACTTATGACAACGAACAAGCAGACTACTTACACTGGTTTGTAACAATTTGTTATCAACACTCAGCAGAGCTAAGAAGTAATCCATCCAGACTTTCATATTATCTTCAAAATGTTCGGGCAAATCCTGGAGAAATAAATCTTGTTGGTAGAATGATTCAGTTTCACAAAGTGAACCGATGGAGTTCTTTTTTTCTTTGCATTTATAGAAAACAAGATATTGCCTACTGGCTACACATTTTTTTTTAAATTCTACCATTAAATAATAAATAAACCCCTCAACAAATGCTATAAAAAGCTGCAAATAGAATGCCAGATAAAATATATCTGTTTTCATTCACTGAAACCAAAATAGGACACCATCTTAAGGGGGACATGGTCCTTAAATTCTGTTCAATGCCAAGACACAGATGTACACACAACACACTCTAAAACAGTAACTACTGGTCCTTAACATTTCAACACCAGCCAACTCAAGGAAGAGGACAAATTTGCTTTATATTTTCTGTAGTATATCAGAGTTATTAGCATGAATGCACAGATTTTTCAATTCTTTTTAACTTGCAGCTTTTTATTTTTATTGTGACATTTTGCTCTATAAACTCACCTGAAAGTTGAGGCTGTAGAAAATTTTACAGATGAGTAAAATGCTTCCAAATATTACTTTCAATGCCTTGGGATCATTAGCATGGGTAGTGGCCAGATTCATTGTTGCCTAAACCAAAAAGTAATAAAATTATATGATTAATTTCAGAATAAGAACACAACAATTTAAAAGTTAGCAACAGACTTAAGATATAAAATATGCTGAACTGCATGGAGATCAAAATAAATTTCCTATGGACTCGAAGATGACTGTAAAGTCCAATCCTCGCTTTAAAAAGCCGCCGCATACGTGGCATGGGTGGGTTAGGTCAGTTGCAGATAGGGCTGCTTCTTCTCTCAGCTTTTTGTTGGTTCTGCGCTCTTTCGCCCTGGCCACTCTTCTTGCTTCATATCTTGAGACTCACAGCTTCACGCCATGACGAGCGATCAATATCTAGTGCTTCCTAGCCATGGATGTCAATATCGCATTCCATGAAGGAGCTCTTGAGAGTGTCAATATTGCAAATATTTGTTACAAACAGACATCCAAATTTGTTCCTATTGATTACTTCTTGCATTAACAATAAAGAAGCTCTAACCTTAAAAAGCTCTGTCAGAGCTGTAGCGAAATTGTCCAAAACAAATTTGATTTCTTCCCAAAGTTCTTGGGATTTGAATTCATGTCGATACCTAAGAAATGTTCAAACAAAAAACATGTTTTATACCACATAGATGCCTGAAATAGGAATGCTGAATAGTTCAGAAGCACCAAAGTATTTGCAGATCATTTTATATGTAGGTTACCTCTTGAAAATTGAATGCGCTGTCTGAAGAACACCATTGATAACATTGAAATCTCCAGTTTCAAATTTACTGATCATCTCTGACAGAAGATTAGGCCATTTTTTAGGGAAATCTTCTCTGCCTATTATGCTGATAGCATCACTTAGCTGTTAAATATATAGTGAAAGCCAATTATTCATTGTAGAGTGTAAACTTTTTGAAAGAGTGTCTGTGAATTTTAAGATAAGATGATACACCGTTTATAAGAAGTGTATGTACATTTTAAGATAAGATGATACATTATTTATAAATAAGAAGTAACAAGTGTTTTTAAACTCAATCCTTCTAAGTGGAACCTTCATTAAGAAACAGGTTTTATGTGCAAAATACTTATTTCAAACTTACAGTATTTGCTGATTTTCTAATCATTTATGCTATATATCATTTTGTGGTGATAGTTTAGAAAGTAATAAAAAAAAAAGCTAAACTATTTCAATATAGAAAAATCCTGTAACTTTTGATAAAATTTCATTTCCATGGTCATTATCGCGGAGCTCAAAAAATAACTATCCCATTTTTATGTAGTTGTTTTCTTTTTTTAAGTTATAAAAAAAAGCACATGCAATAAAGCTCATTTTGCAGCAAAGGTTAAAAAATCTAAACATTTGCACTCAACATAATGATTTTTTAAGCTTATTAAGTTTAATCTAAAACTTTTTTTTTACCCTGAAAAAAAACAACAACTTAAAGCCAACACTGGCATTATATGTTCTCAAAAACAAAACCCCTATTCTTTCAACTTTGAATTCTCTTACATACAGATACCCCCAGACAAATCTGAACAAAATTGTCAGCTTATTTGGTTTGAACCACAGCAGTTACCTGCTTCTGAACCTGTTCTGGACTTTTCAACATGAGGCCAACAATGTATTGTTTTATTGCTTCTCTGTCATCCTTGTGTATTTTGTCTTGCCAACCTTCAGCCTGGAAGAAATACAAAATGTTCAAATGATCTACAAAGTTCAAACAGAAACCTCCAGCAGGGTGGCAGGAGCTGTGAACAAGGTTCTAATAAGTGAACACTTGGTCATTAACCCCAAGTGTCTGTATCACACATGTTGCAAAGAAAAGAATTCGGGTATATATTTAATTAAAAAAAAACAACTGAAAATCAATTGCTGGCAGTGCAGCAATATCTGCACTTTGATTTTATGGTGCATAAGGAAACAAATTTCTATAAAATGCAGTTAGTTGAATGAATGGGCCTACAAGTGCAGTAGGCTTTAAAAATCCTTCATTAGATGACTGGAGACTTTCAAAGAGGAAGGCTTACATTAGTGCTCTTAAGTCAGTTTTATCTCAGAAAGACTTTTAATAAACTAAAACTATCACTAAAAGGATAATATATTCTTTGACTAGATTTAAAAACAAAAACATTTGGCTAACTCTATGAGATTGTCTTGAATGGCAATGCAGAGGTACACCTATTTAGTATTATACTTTAGGCAGACTATTTGTTAATTACCACTTTCCAATTCCTCTTGATATAATTTTTAAATGTAATGGCAGATGAGACTCTGATGTGGGATTCAACTTGATCCTTGTCCATCAAATGTAAAAGTAGCAAGGGATAGTTCAGATTACACTCTACTGACTCCAAAAATTTCTCAGCTGGATAAAACAATTTTGTATAATTAATCAAAATATGACAAATGACAAAATGCAGCCTATAATAAAATGTAATATATTTTGAAAATATTGTCAAAAATGTCAATATATCACAATTAGAATAATCCAATATATTGAATATATTGTAAGCAGAACTTTTAAATATATCATACAACTTTTATCTTAGTATTTTGATCATGATTATTACAGTCTCAGTCTCAATAATTTTTGTTCAAATGATCTACAAAGTCCAAACAGGCATTGCTTAGCGTTTCAACAGATAGCAAAATGTTTTTTCTTACTTCATTTCAGGAGGTAGGCAAATGAGTAATGTCAACAACTATCAGGTTTTGCAAATGTCACATTACAGTAGTGTCAAAGACCAAAATATTTTTTGAGTCAACTTTTTTAGGTAACATTTATAAAGGACTAAATGTACTCTTTGAGTTTAGTACATTGCTGGTGTTGTTTTATTTATTATATATATGTACTCTATTGTCTATGGTAATGAATTTTAAACAAATGATAGTTTAAAGAATTTCATGCTACAATATTTTTATCAATGAAAGAAATCTGCTTTTATTGCAGGGTTAATAATACGAATCATTAAATGTTGATTCTTCATGAGGATTTTAGTACATTTAAAAAAAAGTAAATTCCTATATGAACTTGGAGTGATATTGCTGAAAATGTTTGTGTTTTATTTTGGGCAGGTCTGAATTTATATTAAACCTAAAATGTACCTAAAAAGACCGATAACTTACCATTTCTTCTTATATCTTGGTCAGGAGATAAAGTTTGTTGCAGATAACCTGACATGGCTTCTAAATTTGCTGGAGTTACCTCCATTTTTATACCCTCTTAAATAATACAATTCTGTAAACAAAAATAAAAAAATTCAAGACTGGCTGTACAATAGACCTTCATTTATTTAATCTAGTTAATTAACTCTAGTAAAATAATACACACAATGACAAATTAAACTGGATGGCTGCCTGGTTGTGCAGTTTGCGCGCTGGGCTGTCGTACAGATATATTGATGGTCCCGGGTTCAAAACCTGCCTACTCCCATCCCCCGTGAGGTTTGGACTAGGAAGTAAATTATTATCCTCAACTCTGAAGGAACATACAAAACATGTTACATGTAAAACATTTTAAAATCTAATGTCACAGAATTCTAGACAAGATATATATATAATATAATATAGATCTAATCAATCTAGTGTCTGACTAGTATATTATGATGATGATCTAATAATTCTAATTCTAGTAATGTCTTTAAAATCTGATACTAAATTAACTTCTTTTAAGTAATATTATTAAACACTAAATACTAGTACATCTATCACCATGAAAGGTATCACAAACTCCATTTCAGTGATATTATAAATCCAATTTCAATTATAATTCTAGAACTAAATTGTCACTATATCTAGAATTTAATGAGATCTTCTAGATTATATTTCTATACTTATTAATTATACTAGATCTATAGACCTAGTCATAATTAGACTAGTATTACTATAGTCAGTCATTATGTTAGTCGACTCTAGTATATACATGCAGTGTCTAATACCTAACATTACAAAATTAAAAAAAAAATTAAGTAACCATGGGGGTGGGTGGGGGGCGCACTGCTAAAATTAAGAAGCAGAATAAAAGTCGTAGAGTGAACGAAGGACTAGCTTTTTGACTTCTTTGTTGTTGGCAGGCGGGGGGTGGGTTTAATTAAGTAAAAATAATAATAGAATTAACAGGCACAGGCCCCCCAGCTTAAAAAGAACAAAATGGTGGTTCCAGAGAGCGAAAGAGATAGATGAAAGAGAGAGACGTAACAGGAACCTAATTCACAAGCTGAAAAAGTATGTTACAACTTAGTTCTGTCAGTTGGATTGTTAAAATGTGGCCTGGGTTTATTACAATTGTGGATAAAAAAAAATAAGTATAAGGGCCAGGGGTGGTGTTCCAGCCAATTAATAATTAATGAATATTATAACAGCCTGGGAAAAAATCAATGGGCATAGCGCAGCCAACTCAGTCTCAGTGTGTACTGGTATATAGTCTAGTTTAATAATAATTTTATAGTATATTTATAACTAGAATCTAGTTACTAAGTAACTCTACTATAGTCAGTCTAGAGTACTCTAGAGTCTAGAATGTCTAGATCTTCATCTTGACTAGAGAGTAGAGTTACAGAGTAGATCTAGAGACTCTAGATAGGATAGGTCTAGAGTACTCTAGACTGTCTTAGTGTTTAGACTCACTAACACTAGACCGGTCTAGTCATAGAGAGAGGGGAGTCTAGACTAGACTACACTAGTACTACACTCTATGATACTATTGATACTCTATCTAGCGTGTTACTGTTAGCCGTGTTGTGTTAATCATAATCAATGATAATCATGTTACTTGTTAGAGTCTAGACAGTCTAGTACCTCTACTTAACTTTACTGACTTTTGACTCTATATTGGAAAGAATAAGTTCAATATTTTATATTTAGATCAACAATAACAAATATTACAGATCTAATTAAACCATGCCTAGGCTACTGTTTTTAATTTGTTTGAACTTTGCAAGCACGTCCCTCTTTCACTTGTTTCTAGATTTCGCTGTGCTGCTGTAGTTAAATTTGAACCAAGACTTCCCGTGAGGGACGTAACTCTGGAAATTCCGAAAGTTTATCTCTCAATGGTATCATGTGAATTTTATAAACAAAACAGTTCTTCAGCTTATTTTGTTCTAGAGTAGTCATGTCATTCTAATTTAAAGGTAAGTAGATCAGTAATTTTATTTTTGACTATAGACTAGATCTAGATATAGTTGAAAGTTAATAAATTAATATTTATCACTTTCAGTCTGTCATTTAGTAGGCTATTTAAAAAAAAAACTAAATTAATTTATTAGTCAAATAGTGTAGTCAGTGGAGGGGTGTGTCATCCATTTTCATTTGATCGATTTGACTGTGACTAAAACTTTTAGATATATAATTTATATATCTACATTCTAGGCCCTACATCATATAGATCTAGTAAAAGTGTAACTAGACACTAACTGTAACAGTAAGATCTAGATCTATAGTCACTTATAGTGGCTATAGTCAACTATAGTAACTATAGACATAGTACTAAGACTAAGTTACACTAAGTATGATAATGGTCTGTATAGACTATAGGCACTATAGACACTATTATATATCACTGTGACTATAGCTATAGCATGTATCATATATAATGATATACTTATATAGACTCATAGAATATAGACTTAGTCGACTTAGACAAAGCCCCGGACCATGGCCCCCCAATATAAACACTGTCATCATGGCTTTTCATAATATTAAACAATGCTATGGCACCCCTGTAATAATGCAGTGGGTACCGAGTCATATAGGTGTGACTGGCAACACAATTGTAGACTCTTTGGCCCACCAGGGAGGGCAATTTCCACCCACTGAACAGGCTGTAAGCTTTCATCAAGCCCTGGCAATAATACAAAAAACAAAAATGGAAAAGTGGTTGAGTGCTGGGACAAGTCCCAAAAAGCCTGTGGAGTCTGGGAGCGCATGAGGCGCTCTGACCGCACTTCCCCGTGGTGGAGGCTGTCCAGGCCTCAGCAAGCTATTATAGCACAGTGCATGACATTTCTCGCGACTATGGCCAAATTTTGATTCACAGTGCCCCCGCTGCGGGGAAGAAGAGGAAACCGTGCCTCATATTCTGTTTGACTGCCCCAGACTTGCTGATCTCCATCTCGACAGGTCTGGGAAACCCAAAATTCTTGACCTGTATGGCGACATTTATGCACTACGCAAGACAGCAGGGTTTCTGTCCAGGGCTTTTGCAAGAGAGGATTTGAGCCTCGCAAGCCCTCACTCTAATGGAGTTTGATGATGATGATGATGACTTCAGGATTCTTCTGGTCACACATAGATCTATCTATATTAAAATTTAAATATTAGGCCTAATTTAACAGTAATGTACAGAAAATATGTCTTATGATATAGATCAAGTAGAAGTAGAAATGTTATTCTTAAATCTCAAATAAAAAAAATACAAAATTTTCTAGCTAAAAAATCTAGAATCTAGACTAGTTACTATATTATAGAGATATGACAATACTAGATCTAGATTGACTAGAGATCTATATAGATCTAAATCTAGCAGACTAGACGATATAAAAAATCAGTTTTCATACTATTCCTAGCTCATAATTTTTAAAAATTCATTATAATGATAAAAATCTAGGTCTATAAATGTATTTGTATATAATCTTAATATTAAATTGAACCTGCTATATAAAATAAAACTAAGAATGATTTAAATTTAAAGTTAAAGGGTTCTGAACAAAATCATAATATGCAGCTTTATTATCAGCTAAATGACAAAATTTGACTTTTTTTTACTAATTGTTACAAAAATTTTTTTTTTTCAGTACGATGCTATGACTTAAAAAAGAAAAATATTTTCACCATGACAGACTTTTTAGCTGAAAACAATCAGTGTGGTCAAAATATTCTCCGCCTTGTCTCACGTGGGAATGCAATCATTGCTGAACTCCTGAGACTGGCAGACTTTATCCCTCCAGTCTTCTATTTAGAAACACAAGCAGACAAAACCAAGTATGGAGACATTTTGGCAGACTTTAGCTACTTTAACAGCACAGAGCTTTTTGATAGCAAGATTGAATCTAAAGTAGTAAGTAATTTAAAAAAATTATATTTTTTTTATTTTTGCAAAGTTTATCATGATCTAGAATGTAATTGAATAGATTCTTTTAAATTAAAGAAATTATCTATGATAAAAAATAAGATGTCAACAACAATTTAATTGCATTTATATAAAAAAAGAAAGCTCTTGTGAGCTAGGTGGTCACATGTCAAAGCATTTGACTAACATCTGTTTTATATATCAGAGAGGAGCATTGGATGAAACCTTGCTCCAATAATTTTTTTTCCCTGACCACAGACACTAGTGGACTGAGAAACTGCTAAATATATTACCTTGTTTCTTGAAGTGTAACCTAACTTTCTAAATATGTTTACATAACATTCAAAGAGTAGTTCTTTAATGTAAAGTAATTCTGTTTATTTGGTATTCCATGTTTGTCTTTCTTGATTTCTTGACTTGTTCCTCAGGAACTGCAAGACTTAGATGAAGAGTTCCGAGAGAATAACATTGAAATACTGACCAGATTTTATCAAGCCTTTTCTAGTGTCCACAAATATGTTACAGATCTTAACCGGTGAGCACTAATAAATATGTAACACATTTGTCTAATGACTATGTATATTTAAAGATATTAATCATTTTGTTTGATAGCAATTTAATAATTCCTTTTTTTTCTGACTTAGTTTTCTTTACCATGGTTATGAATTTGTATAATTTCTAGCTGGTTCTGTCAAATGTTGTCCTGGAAAATTTCTACTTGCATGTTCTTCTACAGTATATTTCATGCTTTCTAATAACTATACATAAATGAAAATATAGCAACAGAACATTAGAAATAGGTTCATCTGATAATTGTATAATGTAGACATTATTGAAATATGCTGGCCAAGAAATTTATGTTAACCAAAATAAAGTAAACTATAAATTATCATCAGATTAGTAGTTTGACATGAACACTGGGAAAGTCAACAACAAAGAACCTTCTAAAGTAATTGTGAAAGAAAAATCGCTAGAAAAATATATGGAGATGTGCAGGTTTAAACTGGAGGTAGAGCATCCAGAAAACTGCAAATTATAGAAAGGTCCTTGTAAAGTGACAGTATTAAAAAAAAGAGCAGAATGTTTTGGGCAGTTCACTTCGGAAAAATGTCAGAGAATAAGTATAGGACTTGCTGGCCACTACATGGCCTAAATTTTGCCTATGTGCTAAATATCTAAAACAAAATAAAATACCAAGTAGTAAAGTTCCCCATTCAGACCTTGCAATCTATAGGGCAGATGATGTGAAGGTCATCTGTTTCTCTGGCTGGGTGGGCTCAGAGGCACCTTAAAAATAAAAAAAATTAAATATCCCAGTCTTAACCAGGATTTCAACCGGGGACCAAGTGGAAGCCAAATGCTTTACCACCCAGCCACCATGCCTCCTGTGAGATCTAGGTAGACATTTAAATGGATGTATGGAAGCCAGCCTGGGTTTTTTTCATGTTATTTAGTTCCATTAAGATGGATGGAAGTAGTGTTCTTTAGTTTTAAAAATGAGTTGAATTCTCCATAATGTCAATCACGAAACAAGTTTTCTGCAGTACTTAACATTTGACTTTCAGTCATTTTCAGACAAGTTATTGTCCCTTGAATTAGTCATTGTTCCTTGAATGATCTTGTTTTGTTCTACTGTTTCAATTAATTTATATTTATGAAAGTTATTTTTTTTGTCCACTCAAGTTATCTTGAGGACTTGGAGGAAGGTGTCTACATTCAGCAGACCATGGAGTCAGTACTTCTTAATGAGGATGGAAAACAATTAATGGTTAGTGTACACTTATTTTTACTGGGACAATGTAACATTTACAATTGAAGTACTAGGTGACCACTATTTTATAATGAATTATTTGTATTGCTCCCAAGAGGATCAATAATTGACTGCTATTATAAGCTGAATGGCTACCCAGAGTGATTTGTCTCATAAAGCTATGATAATGGGCACCATTGCTGAATATGCTGAATATTTATTCGGATGCCAATAGATTGTTAGGAAGCATGGTGGCTGAGGGGTAAAGCGCTTCACTTCTGAACCTGGGGTCCCAGGTTTGAATCCTGGTGTAGACTGGTATTTTTTATTTCACAATCCATGGGCATCTCTAAGTCTACCCAGCTCTAATGGGTACCTTAATTGAGTTGGGGAAAGTAAAGGCGGTTAGTCCGTGTGCTGGTCACATGACACCCTCGTAAACCGTAGACCACAGAAACAGATGACCTTTACATCATCTGCCCTATAGACCACAAGGTCTGAAAGGGGAACTTTACTTTACAATAGATTGTTGATCTGTTCCATAATGTTGTCATCTCTGCTTGTTTTTTGCTTGTTTTATTCCCATGTACTGGTCTTTGCAAAACATTTTGAGCTTTATGACACTAAAAATATCACCAAAGCTTTTTTTGTTTCATATAGATCTACTAATCTTTGCTGTTTATTCATTTTTGTTTTGAAGGTCCAGTAATGAGTTATCAAAGCTTAGTTTATTAATATTTTTTTCACAGTGTGAGGCATTATTTCTTTATGGAGTTATGTTACTAGTTATTGATACAAGAATAGATGGTATAATTAGAGAAAGGATTTTGGTCTCCTACTATAGATACAGGTTTGGATAAATACAACTTTTATCTCTCTCTATATATATAATATATATGAGGACAATATAAAATCTGGATAAATATAAAATAAATTCTAAATTCTGTTCTACAATCGTCTCTTAAGTCACTGTTCTACAATCATCTCTTAAGTCACTGCTCTACAATCATCTCATTAGTCACTTTACTACAATCATCTCTTAAGTCACTGTTCTACAATCATCTCTTAAGTCACTGTTCTACAATCATCATCTCTCTAGTGCTCAGAAAGCAGCAGCAGGAGACTCCAACATTGATGATGTCTGTAAACTCTTGAGAAGTACTGGCTTTACCAACGTTCCAGGTGCTAAACGTCCTCAGCTTTATCCAGAATCTTTTTTCAAGTAAGTTTCCATGAAAACTAAAGTCATTTACTAGCAGCAAATATGTCGTCATTAAATCTTTTCAAAAGAAAATGAAATTTGCTTTTTAGATAAATAAATTAAATAATAATGAGCTTGGCTACCTAACTAGGATGCTTGAGTTCGGATCCTGACTCTAGCAGGGTTGTGTTTGCTGAGATCCTAAAGGCAGCATGGAAACCTTCACCCACAAAATATATTTGTATATTTACAAAAAAAATGTTTTCATTTTTCAATCATGATATCTACACTGCTCCAATTTTACTTTCAGCTTTTATTTTCTGTTGCTTGTGCCTAATAATTTTTTTGCAACATTTGTTCATTAGTTTTGCATCACACTCTAATTCATCACTTTTTTTTTTTGCTTACAGCCGAGTGCAAATAAATGCAGAGTATGTTGACATGGTGATTGGTAGACTACGTTCAGATGACATTTACAACCAAATAGCTGCATACCCTCTTCCAGAGCACCGCAGCACAGCGCTGGCAACACAGGCTAGCATGTTGTATGTGATCCTGTACTTCCAACCAGACATCTTGCACAATCAGCAAGCCAAAATGAGGGAAATAGTGGATAAACATTTCCCTGACAACTGGGTATATACTTTTCTTTTCCATTTTGTTTTGAGTTTTTTTTTTGAACAGGAAGTGTAACAAGGGAGATAATAGATTAGAGATTCTTCTGAATAATTGGATTTGTTTAGAGAGTTTTTGTTTTGTGCATTAAGTTAAACAAGGGAGATTGGAAATAAAAGATTCTTCTGAATAATTGATATGTTTTATGGAAGGCTTACCATTTGAATATTGTAACGTATGAATGAGGTAGATCCAAGGGTGTTTCCACCATTGTAAATGAGCATTCTATATTATTTTACTTCCATTTATTTTATAGTTTTTTTTTTAGCTTTTCCATTTTTTGTTACATGTTTCTTTTTTAAAAATATCTTATATTATATAATACAGATATTACTTCAAAAAAGAAGATGATTACATCCTACGCATCATGCATTTAGTCATGCATATCAACCAATGACCTAAATTCTGCCAAGTCACTGGTTTTCCTGGCTAGCTCAGGCAACTCATTCCATGCTCTAATAGCACTAGGGAAGAAGGAACATTTGTACAAATTTGTCCTAGCATATGGAATGAGGAATGCTAAATATACTTTTAAAAGAATTATTAATTTTTTATTTTAAATATTATCAATTCAAACTTTTTTACAAACTTTTGACTGTTACAGAGCTCATGAAGAGTAAGCCAAGTATTTTAAAATAAAAACACCATTTTAACTTTGTTATGTACACAGTTTTATGGTCCTCAATTTTTATTATCATAAAGCTAAATGTTTTTGTCAGGTGATAAGTGTGTACATGGGTATGACTGTCAACCTGCTAGATGCCTGGTACCCATACAAAGCTGCCATGACAGCCCTCAACAACACCTTGTCAGTGACGAACATCAGAGAACAGGTTTGAATGACTAAATATATTATGTCTCTCGTATAAATCTGTATATACAACCATGCATGTACGCCAACTCTCTAACTCTCCTCCTGATGTAAACACACTATGATTAGACAGGCTACATGAGGCTACATAAGGGGGATATTAAATATACTAACATACAATAATTAATAAGCTTTTTGAGCCCCTGAATTCACTCTTATAATAGTTGTTCTACATCTATTATACTAGTATCTAGACTCTAGATAAATCTAGATCTGAATATATGTAGGCCTACAAACAAATGTTTTTATTAAAAAATAGATTATGTCGATTAGCTATTTTGATAGCTCCATTCATACTATTTTTTTACATTCACGCATTGGCTTTCTTATAACATTATTATTTTGTTTAATTGTTTCCAAAACACTCTCAGTGACTATATCGACAGTGATACTCAAATTTAGACCCAACGGTCACGGGTAATATGTGGCTAGTATTACATTAAAACTCTAATGCAGGAATTCGAATGACATCTCTTGTCATTAACATTTGTTCCATATAAATAACCTATTAAGGATTAGCAATGAATAAACAAATATTTGTTCACTAACTGATGCTTCAATTATTTGACAGTCCATCAAGTATGCTCAGAAAGTAGATAAACTCAAGCCAGTCTTGACCAAGTACTTGAAGGAAGGTGTTCTCAAAGAAGAGTTTGTCCTCGACTCCATACAAAAACTAATGAATGTTCTCAGGGAAGGAAATGTAACGCTCCGTTGGCTAATGCTTCATTCCTCTGCCCTGACCCCTAGTGAGTAGACAGCATCTATTTGAGTTATTATGTAATATATCAAAGAAGAAAATCTGTTTCTGATAGATGAAATCCGCAAAGAGAGGTCACAGTAAGCAAATATCAGTGAACATTTTTACTAAGCTTATATCAGCTCTCTCTGTCTGTCTGTCTGGTAAAAAGTGTGTACACGTTATTTCTCCCACACCCATTCTCGGATCAAGCTGAAACTGAGCACAATTATTCATTGATATAAACAAGACAGGAATCAATAAAAAAAAGTATCCAATTAGACATGAATTACTGGTAGTTAATTATTTTGTTTTATAGCAACAAGGGAAACTTATACATCAGTATTCACAGATATGGCTAAATTTGTTGGGTTTAGTCCCCTTAAATAATTGTTAACACTATTTCTTCCTTGCACATTGTCTGATCAAGTTGATACTTTAAACAATCATTTATTGTACCTAACAAAACATGACTCAATAAATAAAAATACTAAATTAGTCAATTAATTATTGGTAATTAATTATTTTGTTCGATATCAAAAAGGAAAACAATTTGTACATTATTAGTAGACATAGTTTTAATAACAGAGTTCTTCCCATTAGATAAGCTTTGTTTTTTTTTTAAATGATTTTTTTTATATTTTACTTATTTTCATTATACTAAGTATATATGCTTGCAGAAGAAATTGATTAAAACATTCAGCCAGTGTATATGAAAGGCTTCCATTAATGTATATATAAATTTTGTAATCTAGTGGTAACACGTAATTAAAAAGAAAATAATTTTTGGGAACTGGATAGAAGAAAGTGGAAATGTGTCATGTGTTAATTGTACAAGGTTTAAAGGCACAATTGCTGGTGTGGTACATTGTTAATGGCACAGTCCCTATTGATAAGTTCATGAACACAAGGCTAGTTGATGCAATGACAAAGTGGCTGATGTTACAATGGTAACAGCACAATGTTCAATAGTACTGTCACTAACAGAAAAGTAATTAGATGTTCCTGGGTTTGAACAAGTGGCTGCCTGGCTGCTGTGAGGTGTTAACTTCGGACAAGTCATCACCATGGTCTTGAGTTGAAACAGCCCATGCCATTGCCTGCCATTTGTAGGAGGTTTGGGTTTGGGTGCAATAATCTTTCTTTAAGAAGAGACATCCAAAACTATTAAAACATATTATTTTTGAAGTGTCACATTAGTACGTTATTGTTTATACACTCAACAATGTCCAGCATTGAATATCTTTGCAATTCAATTTGGCCTGCTCTAAAACTTTTATTAATTATAATATTAATTAATAATATTAATGAATATTAAAATTCATTTTCCTTTGAAAAAATAAATCGAATCACCAGGAAAGCCCAATTTATTTTTCTTTAGATGAAATTTGATGCTTAGACGCTTATGGTTTAAATTGTACATGTCTCCTAGATTTAATATGTTTGACTTTTATTTTTTTCTCTGCATTGTAGGTTTTAACCAGCCAGGTAATTCTCTCCCCTAGAGTTACTGAACCTGAACATGATGCTTCTTTAAATATTTGCCCTCTCATCTTACTTTCTGATTGACTGGAATGAGATCCAGTATTATACTAGACTTACAGCATTATTATTTTTTAAAAGAAAATATTTACAGCTTAGAATGTATTTAAACTGCATTTAAAAGTTTAATAAATTAATGCCCTTTTTGTTTGTGTATTCAATATATAAAAATAGAAACGTATTTGAACTATTTAATAATATGCGTAAGATATTAGTCTTCTTTTTTGAGGGAACATCTATTATTTATATTAATTGTGTCTCTTTATTTGTTTCTAGCATCTTCAATCCTTGACACATCGTGTCGCATTGGGGGGTTGTAAAGAGGGAAGAACATGGTAGTGCAATGCAAATAAAATTATTATATTTTTTTTTTGCACTAAAGGAGGTTCACATAATTTTTATGTGTTATCTTAATTTTCTTCGGTCTTTTAAACCTTGTTTATTCATGACGCCCCAGGTGATGAACTAATGAACCCTTACTGCATCATCTGTATCGCTCATTCAAACCTCAGTCGGCTCTTCACACGATTTTTTTTTTTATGATCTCTTGATCTTTTTTTTTTTTTTTTTTAATAATTTTACTGTATAATTTTTTTTTCCATGCCAGAATTAAATCCCAATTTAATTGATATAAATGTATGTGTTTTATTGACCTCGTTATCCTTTTTAAAGACTTTCTGTTGGAACAATATTTTTTTCCCCAATATACAGCTTATGAGCTAAAGACATTGTTGATTGAAATTAAAACTTTTCTCATTCATGAACTTGATCCTCCTATCCAGAAGTATTTTGTTTTTATTCCTGTATCTTGTTAGAGAACACCAATCATCATCTATATTTCATCCACTAAAATTTGACTTTTTTTTTTTTTGGTTTTGAATGCCATGAAATATCTTGGTAGATCTTTTTTAACAGAGTACATACAAAAAATGCAAAGCTTAATTGATCTGTCATTTGGATATATGCCATATAAATCTTTCAAAAGAATTATAAGTCAATACTTTTCATCTATTTAGCAAAATGTTTACATTTGGATTTTTTACCCATTTGCTCTAGCAATTTAGATGTTTTTGCTATTAAAACTCATAAAATGTTTCACTTTTTTTTTTAGGAAACATAGTTATTTGATGATAATTTGAGAGGGTATTTATATTTCAGCCGCTGAACTCAACAAAAGGATCAAACAGATCAGGGAACAGGTGTTGACTGACTGCAGGTTTAAAGCCCTGACTGTCTTTGAGCTTTTGCTAAATATAGCCCAGTTTGAATTCAAACTCAAAGAGGTAAAGACAAAGTCATCAGTTGTTCTTTTAGTTCTGTCCCCAAATTTCCCTAGTAAGATTGTATTTTCATTAAACAGCAGTAAGCCATTACTTGGTGAGAAAAAAAAATGTCTTGATGTATTCAAGTAAAACCCAAGAAAATCACAGAACTCAACAAAAGGATCAAACAGATCAGGGAACAGGTGTTGACTGACTGCAGGTTTAAAGCCCTGACTGTCTTTGAGCTTTTGCTAAATATAGCCCAGTTTGAATTCAAACTCAAAGAGGTAAAGACAAAGTCATCAGTTGTTCTTTTAGTTCTGTCCCCAAATTTCCCTAGTAAGATTGTATTTTCATTAAACAGCAGTAAGCCATTACTTGGTGAGAAAAAAAAATGTCTTGATGTATTCAAGTAAAACCCAAGAAAATCACAGATCTTATAGTTTTTCTGAAAATATAAAAATTCAGATTTGACATTTACCAGCAAGGGACCAGTTGTGTCACATTTATATTTTATTTGTGTATAGGTACTTGTTTTGAGTACTGTAATGAGTACTTTTATTGAGTACTTTTATTATTTTTTAATGAATGTCTTCAGCTATTCAAACAAATGTTGGTAGAGAAAGAGAAGAAATGGGAACAGTACAAAAAAGAAGGAGCAGAAAGGATGCAGGAACTAAGTGAAGTGTACTCTGGGACCAAACCTCTGACCCGAGTGGAGAAAAATGGTTTGTTTTAGTTTATTTACATTTGCTGTTTCTTAGATGAAGTACTTATTATTGAATACTTTTTTTTTTTAGATGAGGAAAAATACCCAAACAATCTTTATAAAAATGCTTTTATTTTTTAAATGATAATTTTTTAAATCCACATTTTATTTATCAGATAATCTTCAAGCCTGGTTTGCAGAAATGAGCAAACAGATTAATTCTCTGGGTTATGATGACTCTACATCCGCTGGGCGAAAAATAGTTCAACTTATCCAGGCCTTGGAGGAGGTAACATTTTTCAAAAAAGTCGTTAGTGCAGGAAATATTTAAGATGGAGAAACTTGATTTGCACAGTTATTATAATGTTTATAACATTTTATAATTTGTTTCACCACTTCTTTCTGTTTATCTTAATGTTGTTAAAAAAATAATAGATAGCTTTGGTTTAAGTCAGCTTGCCAGTGTGAATTTCATCTTCTGCAAACTTGACCTTCCCCTTCTGCCTGTCCCAAGGTCTGTTGGATCTTTGGGGCACTACAAGTGTCACTGTGCAATGTTTCCATTGTCCCAGCAATATTAATAGTAATAGTGAAAGGATTCATGAAATGCTGTTCTTGTCATACTTGTTCAAAGCATTCCACTGATCTTAGTCATCCACATCCGAAATAGTAGTCATGATTTGTTTATCTAGAAAACCAAGATGTAATTGACTAACTGTAACTTATTGGTTTTGTTTCAAGGTGTTAATCTTAAAAGAATCAGTTGACCCAAATAATGCACAGAATTTTATGCTTTTGTCATTCTTATGTACTACAATGTTATTTTCATTTGCATGAATTAAAATAAATTATTTTATCTTAACAAATACTTTCTTGAAATATTTTTTATTTTCTTCAAGGTACAAGAGTTTCATCAGCTGGAGAGCAACCTTCAGGTCCGTCAGTTTTTGGCTGACACTCGGCAGTACCTACACCAGATGATTCGAACCATCAACATCAAAGAAGAAGTACTGATTACCATCCACATTGTTGCAGACCTGTCCTATGCGTGGAACATCATGGACACGTAAGTTTATTGTCTGCTAGCTACTTTAGCTGTAGGGTTTGTAAAGTAAGGAGAATTCCTGATATCGAATTATTTGTACAATTTCTATGACAATATACCTTCATGGACTATCCCAAGGTATCAAAAGACATACCTTATATCTGTTGGTCTATCCCTGTTAACTTTTATATGTTTCTAAATATTTAGCACTATTAACCTGGGGTAATATTTTTTTTCTGAAAGAACACCTGTAAAATATAACATTTATCAAGAAACTTAAAATAATGTTTTAGCGCTGTGTCTGTGTTGTCTCTATTTTAATAGCAGTTTGAAAAATTGTTTAATTCATGTACTCTTTCTTCTATTGTCGTGTTTGTGTTTGTAACGTTATTACAGCGCCTTGAGCCTACATTTTGTTTGTTTGTTTGTTAAATAAAATTCTTATTATTATTATTATTACTCCATAACATTTAAAAAACCAATACCAGTTTTTATTAAAACAGTCTCTCTGCTCAATCCCATACTTGTTTGATGGTATATATGCAGTAGTGGAGTTTGGACTGTGCTATGTTGAGCTTTGGAGCCAGCAGCCACACACCATTTAAACATTTAACATACCAAAATATAGCACTATGTCCCATTGTAGATAAAAAATCAAGGTAATCATGCTGTTATATTGTCCTATGTCTCAAGTCTGCTCAATTTTCAGTTACACAGATAACATGCAACAAGGAATCAAGCAAGATCCAACTTTAGTTATCAAACTCAGAGCTACATTCCTTAAAGTAAGCCTTAAAAATGTTGTATTTTTAATCTGAAGGCAATCTAACATTCTTAATATTAGCCAAATTTATAGTTAAGAATCTTGAGGGTTTTCATGTTTGTCTGTTTTTTTATAATTTTTTTACAGTAAAAAAAAAACAACAACAAAATACAACCTGATGTTAAGTTCTCTAATGAGGTTGAAGCCAACAGTCTTTTTATCTTGACATAAATATAGGCAACCACTTTTGATGCTTCTGCATCAGGCAATGATCCAGGGCAGAACAATTGCACAGTGTAGGACTGGCCACTGTCTTGTTGGTTCAATGACTCCCAATGCTATACTGTGGAAAGTCCTAGGAGACATTGTCACTATTCTTGTATGAGTGTCCCCAACTTTGAAAGTAAGGGAGGACATATCTGGAAAGTCATTAAATCTGTATAGAGGCTGTCAGTCGTTATGCTGGACTGCTTTATTTCTTGCTTGAGCACTATGAAAGGAGTTGTCTTTCTTGCTTGAGCACTATGAAAGGAGTTGTCTTTCCTGCTCTGATCACAATCAAGTTCATCTCAGGTGTTGGATATTTCATAATTAAAAAGTTGTTTCACAGCAACACACTATGTGACTCCTGTCTTAAAAAGCAGTGTTTAGTGGATAATTTCATTGTTCCAAAATGTAATGTCTTGAAAGGTTTCTTGTTTTGAGTAATTATTATTCAAGCAGACAAGTTTGATTTTTGAATAGCCCATCTTCATGCTATCATAGCTCACTCAGTAGACTCAGGGTCCACATTGCATTGTGGGGGATAGGCTTGTGTGAATTCTTTCTGCACTGCATCCAGGTACTTAGAAAACTAAAACTCTATTAAAAAATTACAAAATGTGTATGTGATATTATTCATTGTGAGAGAGTGAAGTCAGTCATAGCAATTATCTTGTGTGAACTATAAATAATCTTATTATATTGCATTGTATTTTTGTTACAAGCAACCAATCAGTAACAACAATATCACACCTGGTATTAATTTTCTAGGTTCATTTATTTTAAGAATTTGCGATGTTTGGTTGGTTGTTGCTAAAATTTACTGATTATGACAATGATTATCGTGAGTACAGTTTAATTCCATTTAAAAAAACCTAGATGGCTTCTGCTCTTGATCTGCCACTGCTGAGAATCAACCAAGCCAACAGCCAGGACCTACTCAGTGTCTCACAATATTACTCTGGGGAGCTAGTCTCTTACGTCAGGAAAGTTTTACAGGTAACATTTCACTGATCATTTAGATTCAACTTTTTATATGCAGCTACCATCAGCAGTCTAGTTTACTTATCCATTACCTGCCACTATGGTAATACTTCATTGGCACAATGGCATCGACTAAATAGACTTATTAAAACAGCATTGTATATCACTCAAACACTTTTTCATGAAAGATGCCTTTCCAAAACACGCAGACAATCCTCACCCATTAAACCACATCCTGTTACATCAGACCTGGATGAAGTGGTCAGCTTCTCTGCATTAAGGCTAAAACAGAAAGATTTAAAGCTCCTTAATTCCACTTTTAGTCAAGGTCACTTTTCGTCACCCAGAAGTACACGGAAGCCTAATTTTCTACGTTTCTTTTGTGTTTGAATGTTTTTTATGTTTGCATTTATATTGTTATTGTTATTGTAGTTATGCTGAGGTGGACATTTGTAGTCAAACTGAATTTTTATTTGTTCGGACCAATTAATTATCTTATCTAATTATTACCCTGTAACTTCTCTATGAGCACCACAACCTTCTTCTGAAGAATTATTTTTTGACAGATCATATACCAGTACCAAAACAATGTTTAGTGCCCTGACTAACATCATCTAGGTATATACTATATGACTTTTTTTTTCCTGACAGATCATACCCCAAACAATGTTTAGTTTACTGGCCAACATCATCAAGCTAATGACCCACTCCATCAAAGAAGTGCCCACCAGATTGGAAAAAGACAAGATGAAAGAGTATGCCCAGTTGGATGAAAGATACCAGGTCAGTATGTCTTCAATGTAACCAGCTAGATAAGAGATATCTCAGTTCATTATGTCTTGTTGAATGAGAGACATTAGGTCAGCATGCCTTATTGGATGAGAAATATCAGGTCAGTATGTCTTCAGATCAATGTGACCTGCTAGATAAGAGATATCTCAGTTCATTATGTCTAGTTGAATGAGAGACATTAGGTCAGCATGCCTTACTGGATGAGAAATATCAGGTCAGTATGTCTTCATATCAATGTGACCAGCTAGATAAGAGATATCTCAGTTCATTATGTCTAGTTGAATGAGAGACATTAGGTCAGCATGCCTTATTGGATGAGAAATATCAGGTCAGTATGTCTTCATATCAATGTGACCAGCTAGATAAGAGATATCTCAGTTCATTATGTCTAGTTGAATGAGAGATATATGGCAATTATGCCCAGTTGGTTTAGAGATATCAGGTCAGTATGCCCAGTTGGTTTAGAGATATCAGGTCAGTATGCCCAGTTGGTTTAGAGATATCAGGTCAGTATGCCCAGTTGGATAAAATGTATCAGCTAAATATGACTGGCGAGATGAGACATGTTGGACAAGTTTGCCCTGTTATATATCAGGTGGATGTAATAAGCTTTATAAGTTCAATCTTCTTAGACAGTCTACTATCATTAGCTTAGCAGAAAGTAGAGGATACTCTGCAGGACATTTTTTTTTTAATTGAACAGGAATGCAGAATATTTAAGAAAAATATGATTTCGTCTTTTGAGAACAGTTTTTATTTACATTTGTAACATCCATTGTTTATTGTCATTTTGTGGATGGAAGATTTTGAAAACTCTAGACTACATTTTATTCTCTCAGGTGGCCCAGCTGACTCATGCCATCTCTGTGTTCACTGAAGGAATGCTGATGATGAAGACAACACTTGTGGGGATTATCAAGGTAAATGTAGTTATAAGAAACTATCAACAGATTTGGTTAGTCAATGATCAGTCGAAGTAGTTCCATCAAGTAAACAATGCTGAATGAGTTGGTAACATCACAGAGCATTTTATCAAAGACTAAACAATGCAAAGTATTCCCTGCGCAAGTCTTCCTTTCCTTCTCAAGTAGTGAACTTCAATGTATATTAAATAGAAGAAGGTTTGATGTTATGCTTAGAACATGGGAAATGAGGAAACAATACAGAATTCCTTAATGCTTAATTTTATTGCTTACATTTTATTTATAATGTTATTAAAATAACTGAAAGCTATTTTTATACCACATTTCATAGTTTAAACACACAAAGTCTATTACTTTTATTTTTAATTTTATCTGATATATAGATTTAATTATACAAAATCTAAATTCCAACTACAGATGATAATGATAATAATTATAATAAGGCTTGTCTTCGAGTCTGAAGATTAGTTATATCAGTACATTATTATTAAATCATTACATTATTGGTGCCACTTTTATCATAATAAGACTATGTATATTGATTCAAAGCAGTTGTTAAAAGATGGCATTAGATGTAATTAAAAATAGAGCCATAACACGTAATAAATATATTTAAAATACAAATAGAATAGTATTAAATCAGTTCATTATCATTGAATCAGTATATTCTCAGTGCCACTATTATCATAATAAGACTGTATTCCCTATGTAGATTGATCCGAAGCAGTTGTTAGAAGATGGTATCAGGAAAGAACTGGTGATGCAGGTCTCCCAAGCCTTACACAGTGGTCTCATGTTTAACACTAAAGCTAAGGTAATATTCACTGTAGATGTAACTTTTGCCCGTTATGGAAGCTTTAGACTTATGCATGTAGGAAATTATGAAAAGGAAATAATATTAGTGTCAGACTGAGCAAAAGTAAGAACTGGTTTAAGCAACAATGAATTCTCTCCCTTCCATTATGTGACTCTGGCTTTATAAATGAAACTATTATCTATAATCTTTTTTTTAAACTCTGAATCTTTTGTTTCAGGAATAGTTAAGCAGTAGTTGTAAACACTTGAATTCTAATATAAATGTCTCATGGCAAAGTGTTTCACCAATTTTTATGGAATTTTTTTTCTATTTTAAAAAGTTAAAATACAATTTTTAAAAAATTACATGTTTTTTGGTAGAGAAATATATGTATATATATATATATATATGTTGTTTTTTTCGAAGAATTATAACATGTAGAAAACATATGTAACTGAGGCACATTATGTTACAGTAACAATTTGTGAACTATTTTACCTTTCTGAATATTTGTATACTTAGTAACATACAGTAATATTTACTACTAGTCCACCGGCGGCGTAGCATACACCGTTATTTTGCAGGGCCAACCTTAGGCCACTGCAACCTATGCGACCCCAGTGGGCCCAGCACTTTTATAGGACCTGCGCTAATTTTAGGTGTATAAATTATTAAATTAAACCATTTTATAACTTAAAACATTTCCCGGGGCCTCCTGTCGATTTAACAGGAGGTCCTGGAAATCTCCTGAAATTGCAAAATATACCGAAAAATCCTGGAAATATCTGGAAATTATTAAAATCTTTTGAAAACTCATACCAATCTCCTGAAATATACAGAAGAAAGTTCTTTTTTTTTTCACACTTAAATTACCTAGGATCACTCCCTCCGTCCGAGTTGCAAAAATAAAAGAGTGATCTTTACATTGTGTCCAAACTCTTGAGCATGCTCTGTCGCTTCGATAGTTACTACAGAGTAGATTACTCTCCCCCCCCCCCCTTTTTTTAACGTGAGGTAGAAATAAATAAAAAAAAAAGAGTGATATTGCAACGGTACTGCCTTGCTATTTTGTGACTACATGTTTTTCTCCCCTCCCCCCTCTTGTTTTCTCGTGGACTATCCCCAGAGTGATCTTTCCTTTACTCCTTACTACTCGTTTAAACTGTTGAGGGAAGAACAGAATTATATAGATATCAATAGAAATAAATGGTGTCTAGTTATGAAGAAAGTAGTTTTCATATTTTATTTTAAAAATTTAAATCCAAGGATTTGCTTTTGTTAAGACCAAAAGTAGCCATTACATTTATTTTGAGCACAATATGGCCAGTGGTGAAATTGGATTTTAAGCAATGTTGGTAGTTTTTTCAGATCTTAATGTAAAAGACAGAAGGAAACCAGACAGGTCAAAACCAGTAGCTGCTTTTTACTACTTCATCAGCACAGAATTGAATGTACATCTTTATGTAAAGAAAAAACTAAGTACTCCATTTAGACCCTGTGATCTATAGGGCATTTGATGTAAAGTTATCTGTTTATATGGCAGATGGTTAACTAGGGTGTTATGTGGCCAGGGCAACAATGAACTGCTTTTACTTTCCCCAACTAGTGTCAGGTACCCATTAGAGTTTGCTGGAATTAGGGACTTCACCAAAATTCCAACCTGAGACCTCTATTTTTGGAAGCCAAGCTACTCAGTCACTAGATCTCCACATACTTATGAGTCTTTAGCAAATTATTACAAAGGTATTAGAGGTGTAAGCATTTAAATTTAATTCAAATAAGAAGAACGAGCACCAGTGTCATGGCTAACTAACTGTTACAAAATTTCTTTGTATCCCAATTGGCTTTATTTATTATGTCTGATAAATAGCATGTTTGGATATAGAAAGCCTGTAGAGATTGAGTGTATTTATTATTTCAAAGGTTAGCGAGCTGCTTCCCAAGCTACAGTACCTGGGAGATCAAATGGATGGATTTCGCAGATCGTTTGAGTACATTCAGGACTATGTGAATATTTATGGTCTGAAAATTTGGCAGGAAGAAGTTTCAAGAATCATCAACTACAATGTAGAGCAGGAATGTAACAGTTTTCTTAGAACCAAGGTAAGATAACTCTATGGCCACTTTGCAAAGAATGTAAAAGTTTTGTCAGACTAAAGAAAAATTCAGAAATTGCCTTTTGCTTTTTATAAACATTGTGAACATATAACTGAATGACATTTGCATTAAAGTACAGATTTTGTAAAGTAGTATATTTGCTTATAATTTAAACTTCGGTTCATTTCAGACTATTATTATAGTAGTATTAAAAACTACCCATTGAACATTGACTTCATGTTTTCATTTAAGAAGTAATTTATGAATAAATAATCATTCAGTCAGTAACATTTTTATGTTACCATCTAGTGTCTACACTTTTATTTATTGTACAACTTCTATGAAAAATCAATTCCATGCTCAAGAACAATTATCTGGGGCAGTAAACAGTATGCTCTGTGAGGCTGGCATAATAGAATTCTGCTGTTTCTGTGGCCTGCAGCTTACAAGGATCTTGTGCTGTGAACACATTGATTAACCCTTTTTTTTTAATTAGCACATTTAATGAGAAGCATGTAATAGGTGTCCAACATCCTCAACTCAGAACTCAGACCCAGGACTTAAGATGGGGTGACCTACCATTCAGATCACAGCTAACCCTTTAATTAGTGTGAAGCTCTCATTGTCAACTATTGGGTATTCTCAACTTGTAAATTTACAGAAATGAAGTTTATTACATCCTAGTACAAATCTCCTGCAGGGCAACAGGGAATGACAGTGGGCAGGGTTCAAACCCATGAGATTCTTAGTGACAGTTTTAAGCGCATTCCAGAGAACCTTTTTGTTAATATATTGCACGCATAGCATGTTATATGTCATTTGATTTTTACCTCCAGGTCCAGGACTGGGAAAGTGTCTACCAGTCTAAAGCCATTCCAATACCAAGGTTCCAACAGGTGGATGATGCCAGTGTCAATTTCATTGGACGATTAGCCAGAGAAATCATTCGGATAACTGATCCAAAGTAATCCCTTTTTTTTTTTCAATGCATTGACCTTAATTTATAGCTAAAGTTTTTTTTTGCTTTCATTACTTTGATACATTTTTAGTTTTAAGCAAACTAACACTTAATAGATGAATGTTGGATAGCTTAATTAGTAACAGTTTTGGTGTATTTGATATTTATAAAATTATTATAACACATAGTCATGAGTAAAGAAATATAAGAATCTAACAAATATGTCAACTACCTGAAATGCCAATCCTTGCTAGAAGCCCAATTTACTATTTCCTTTTTGTTTTAAAAACGTTTTTGACAATTAAAATGTAAATAATTTGTTTGTTTTTTTTTAATACATATACTGGTATGCTGATAATGTCTCTTAGCCGCTTTGTGGTTTGATTTTTGTAACCACACTGCTTTTTGGTTTTCAAGAAAATAGAATCATTTATCATGATCACATTCTGTTTTGCTATCTCACGCTTTAATGCAAAACAAACTGGATAGTATCAATTTTCTCCCCTGCAAAGAGCAATCTACAATCTTCCAACTAAGAACAGGAAATACATCTTTAAATTGGCACTTTAACAGAATAAATCCCACTCAACTGTAGACACTGCACCCACCCTTATGAAACTGTGAATCATATCCTCTTTGAATGTTCCATGTTAATCCACCTTAGGCAGACCCTACTACCACATAACATAACTAACACTCTTGTATAGCTGTGTAGAACAAAAGAAACAAACAGCATGTTTTTTTTTCCTTGGAACAGACTTCAAATGAGTCTACAGCTCAGCAGTAAAATTGGCTTTTAGAAGAAGTCACAAGTTTTACCCCAAAAAGTTTTCCAATAAATTAAAAATGTGATTGTTAACGCATTTAATAATTTATTATTATAATTTAATTTATAGAGCGCTTTTAACAAACAAAATGTAGGCTCATAGCGCTGTGATAATTTATGAAATAGTGTATTAGGATTCTAAGAAATATAAAGCAATGGAAAAGTCTGAAACAGAACCTTTTGATGACTGAGGAACTACAGCAAATAAATATGCTATTGCTGTTGTTTCCTCCACTAGGACAACATGTTATGTGGACCAGATGAAAGCCTGGTATGACATGAAAACCAAGCAAGAAATCATCAACAGGACTTTGTTTGATAAGATTCATGTAAGTTCATCATTATGTTACAGTTTACTAGGCACCACATTACACAGTCCAAAACTGTTTAAAGAGTACCAGTACTACCCTATATTTGTTGCTTATAAGTTTTGTACTCATAAATATAATATAGCATAACGGAAACTATGGACATACCGGTTGGTCTATATACATCCCATAGTTTGCTGTGTGGTTGTGAAATGTACATTAGAAAACTTTACAAGTATCTCAATTTAAACCTCAAGAAAACAAACAGTACCGATGATAGTACTTTATGTACCAGTAATTTACACCACCAGGCTTTACACATGTGGATATTATATTTTTATTATATAAGAATGCAGGTTGTAAGATTTTGTTTTTACTTATTTTGTAATTTGTGTGTGTTATAAAGAGAAAAAGTAGTTTTTCATTTTACTTCTTCAGAAAGCTGTGGGCAGTTTTGGCTTGTGTGGTCTGGACAGACTCTTGTGCTTCATGATTGTCAAAGAGCTGCAGTCATTTCAGACTTCCTTTCAGCGCTTTGTTCTAAAAGACAAATCTATGCTGGACTTGTTTGCTCAGTATACTAAGGCATTTAGTCCACTCCAGGGTCTTATAAGTAAGTGTCCTGTTAGAGAGATAGATAAGAACAAGTCTGTTGGATTTAGGTTCATAACACAGTTAGGTTCATAACACAGTTAGGTTCATAACACAGTTAGGTTCATCTAGCTTGAATGATTTCATGTTTTTTTGACAGACCAGCCTCAGAAATTTTACAGCCAGCTTCTTGCTAAAACCAGTCGAATTTTGCCATCATATGTTGATATTATTCTAAAGGTAAGTTGATTACTTAACTGAATGTGTCTTGTAAACTTTTAAAAAAAAAATTGGATTAAAAAGAAAAGAAATAAAAATTTGTATAAATGTTATTTATTTTAGTTAATTCTTCTTTTATAGAATAGAACTCTGTGCACATTGTTTAAAATGGAGAATGAATCATTTGAGTGTATCTCCATTTCCCCAAGTTTTTTTAGTTGAATTATTTCATTTACTCAATGTTACTTTAACAAGGTTGGTCAGATGCAGCTGCTGAGACGTCAGATAGCCTATGAACTCAACACCTCTTGTAAATTTGACTCTAAGTTTCTTGCCAGTTCCCTGCAGAATTTAAACAGGTAAGCCTTTGCTTGCTCTTAAAACAGTTGGATGTTACCTGTTTTGACCTTCAGTATAAGCAACATAGCCAGTGGCCAATGAAGAATTTATTTAGTTTTTATCCTTTTGAGAATTGTTTCTTATTGCACTAAGAAAAATGTTTCTCTAGAGCGAATACATTCAGAAGAATGCCACTGTAGAAAGTAAATATGTTATGCTGCATGAATGTATTTATCTAGTAATATAGCTTTCTAACTGGCTCTGTGTTCGTAACAGTGCATTACTAGCTGATATTGAAGAACACTACAAGGATCCCAGCAAGCCCTACCCCAAGGATGAGAACCCTCTCATGTATGAACTCACAAGTTACCTGGAGTCTTCAGGGCTCCATAACCCACTAAGGAAGGTAACTATTAGAATTTCAATAGAAACATCTCAAATAGTCACAGGTTTTTTTCATCATTGAAGTATTTTTGTGTGTTTAAAAATTGTCACATGGTTTATAACAAAATCATAAATCAATAAGAACATCATTATTATCTTGTGAATTATCTCCAGCTTTTTTAACTAGTAAGCAAATAATTTCTAAAAAATATTCCACCACATTTTATTACATAAGATGTTCAATGTTTTTAATTGTTTCCCAATAAACTCTATTTACAAAATGTTTTTCTGTATGTGTACACCAAACACAACAACACTTGTGTGAATAGAGTTAATTAAAAAAAGAGATTTTTGCTACAATCTTACAGATATGTAGTTTCCAGTGTTTTCTTTGTTGTTCTACTCATCTGTTAATAATTTATTTTCTTTGAAATAAAATAGCTTTATACAATATTTATAAAATAAATTGTTTAATGCTATGAAAAATGTATACTTGTGATTAATACTTAACTTGTCTAGTAATGTTTGTAAAAAAAAAAACTAAGACATAAAAAAAAATTTTGGTCAAAGTAAAAAGTCTTGAGCAGAATGAAGTTAGTAGGAGAAAATCTGTAAACCATGCTATCATCATTTAGTTTCAGATTTTAAAAAACTAATTTATGTCAGAAAGGATGTTTGTGTTTCAGATCTACATCACAACTCCAAGGTTGCCCTACTTTCCACTGTCCACTTTCCTCATAACCATCTCACAGCTGAGCAAACTGTATTATTTTAAATCTATTGGTAAGTTGCTAAGTCGTCATTGCTTTTTTTTTTTAACCATAGAGAGACATTTTTTGCCCTTTACTATTTTTTTTAAAAGCCTTCCACATTGTTCTTAATAGATTTCATCCAAGAGATTTTCTGCATCTTTCTAAAATATATTGAAAATAAGTGTGTAATATTTATTACATCAATGTGTAATGGATATTACATCAAATATAGTTAAGTTTCCTTTCAGAACTTGTCATGTATAGGGCAAATGATGTAAAGGTTATCTGTTTCTGTGGTCCACGGTTAATGAGGCTGTCATGTGGCCAGAACAACGACCAACGGCCTTCCCCATCGTATGTCAGGTACCTATTAGAGCTGGGTGGACTCTAAGGTTACCTAAAGATTCCAAAATTAAAAATTCCAGTCTTCACCAGGATTTAAACCTTGGACCCCTGGTTCAGAAGCCAAGCACACTTTTACATCAAATGTAACACACACAATACCCTTAAGTAAAGAATCTAAAAAAATGAAGGTATACAGTCAATATGAGAGAATCTAAGTGGAAGATTTAATATTCTTTCCTTTTTAAAAAAATAAATATAAAATAAGGTCAACTTAGAATAATTTTTTTTCTCTTTGAAATGTTTCATTTTTTAATAGTCATTAATAAGTATGTTTTGTTTCTCTTGCTAGATTCTTTGACCTGCAAAAAGCCTACTGACCCACTGGACTGCCCTCCCCTTGTTGTTGGTATATACACCTTGTTGAAACAATGTCATAGTGACTCGACCAACACTTACCTGGCATTCCTAGGCCAGTATGTCCGTTCCATGGTGGAGTCTCTGAACAGGTACATTTGATAAGCTTGAAAGTTTTGCAGAATTAAAAGTACACTTTCTATTTTATATTGTCTTCAAAATGGGCAATGCTGTCTTTTAACAGATCTCTTCATTAGAAGTAATTGTTCTTTCAATAATCTGAGATTTCTTCATATGAAAATTATAAAATGCTTTAACCTATTTACTAAACAAAATCACAGTTCTACAAAATATAAGTACTTTGCCCTGCGCAAAAATTTCATCAGCACAACTAACCTGATTCTACTAATTTATCGAATGATGCCACCTTTTACCAAAATTAAGGTATATCATAATTGAATTTCACAAAAGATTTTATGTAAATTTGACATGCATTACCTATTTTGTTTTAAAAGTGACACATTATTTTAATTTGGAATTGCAGTCAATGTAGTTGTAATGTAATACTTCAAATTGACCTTTAATAAAGATTCTATAAATTTGAGTATCTGTTGTGCGTTATATAATTATCAGATAAGTGTATTTTCTACTTCGACAATATACTTGTGTCTTCGACCCACAGCGTCAAGGACCCTGCCATTTCTCAAGACATACTTAATGTACTCGTCTACTTAGAGCAATTTATTTTCTACAGCAGTTTACCAAGAAAGGTTAGCTACCGCTGTTTTACTGTTTCACTTGGTTTATTCACATTTTCATCATTCCCACTGTGACTTTAATTTTTTAAGGAATGAAATATATTTTGTTATTCAGCTGATGTGATGTAAACACCACGTAGCTAATTGTAAATTTTCATAAATTAATTAAGTAGCTGAATCCATTAATTAAGCTGTATTCTTCTTTAATGCTCCCTGAATCATCTTTTTTTAAAAAAAAAAGTTAACCCTAGAATAATTAGGGATGTGTAAGCTTTGTGGCATAAACCACACGTACCCCCTTCCCATCTAAGGAGCTCAAGTTTGAATCCTGACTCAAGCTAAGTTGTGTGTTGCTGAGCACCTAGGGGCAACACTTTCTCCCAGATACCCCCTCCATCCATGCTTCCACAAAAGACTAGACTAGATTGACCTAGGGATAAGTGTAAGGAGTAATCATCTTCTTTTTTGAAGTAACATCTGTATTCTATATAAGAAAGAGATTGGACCATAGTGCACTGATGAAAGATACGCCATATAAAAGCATTAAAAAATTTAATTGATGCCATAACATGAACATGTTCATATTGTGCACTTGACTTACTGATTTATTTAAAAGTATTGTTAGAATTATGATTATACAGAATGACTATCCTGCCAACACCGTCACTTTGGTTGATATGTTCTTTTTTCTCCAACAGATGGTTGAATCCTTTGTGCCCATTTATATATTTGATGAGTTCCGAGGGCAGTTTTCACAAGGCTAATGACTTTGTTGAATCCCAAGTTTTCTTTCAGAGCAGTATAATTAATGCAATTAATCTCTCACTATATGTTGTTACTATAAAATAATTGAGAGAATAACATTGAGTTGGAAGCATTCATTTTTCCTTAGCAAACATCTGTAACATTTTTGACTTTCTATTTCCTTTGTTCCTCTACATTGAACTTAAGAGATTTATTTCCCAACATGAAAACCAACCAAAAGATAAAAAAAAAAAAAACAATGTTATCATTGTCAGATGTTTCAAGTTATGTGAATCTTCTGTTTGTACTAAATGGAACGTAGAGCTCTCTGTGGTCTTATTATGTTTATGAAATTATAATATGTATTTGTCTTTCCTTCTTGAAAGGAATAAAATGTTTTTGTTTATTCTTGGAATGTCTTGTAAGATGTTTTGATACAAACATACCTGTGTAATAGATCACTAGTTGATTGTCTGGGATAGACATAGACCTGTGTTGTATTTCATTCCCAATGTTCTAGTATTCCAGGCTGAAGTTTTGGTGTGTATCTTGTATATTCATGTGATGGTGAAATTGTGATTGCTGTTATAGCATTTAAGTAACAGACTTTTAAAAAGTTTTACTTTTTAGTTGTTGCTATATTCTATTATCTCCTTTGCAACATTGTATACATTTGCCTAGTAATAAAAACAAATTATTGAAAATCTTAAATTTGTTTATAGATCATTTATCTCACTTTGCCCATTCATTTGATTGTGTTTATTTTTAGATGTTTTGAGTTGTACCCAGCACAAGAATTTTCAAGTACTCTCTAGTTAGTTTTATATTTATAAATAAGTTTTGTGGCAGACTTTGATTTGTCTGCATGAAATGTGAAGAAATATGCAGGTCAAACTAGGTTTGCTTAGTCATGTGAAACATTTCTCTCATCCATAATCTTTGGAATCAATGACATTGCCATTAAATAAAGCTTAGTTTGGAAACTTTAAACTCTATCAGGCAATTGAAGTAAACGTCACCATGTTTCTGCTAATATGTGTATACCAGGGAGTAACATGGCCAACACAGCCTTGACAGTCCCTTGTGCCTCTACTTTCATAAACATATGAAGAGCTTAGTGGGCACAATTACTCTTTAAAAAGATTTATGAAAAAAAAAAAGTTCTGTCTCCAAAATATTTCTTGAACAATTATTTTTTAACTCACTACCAAGTTGTTATACTACTACTGCAATCAGGACTGCATTTAGACTTGATAAAGCCTTAAGCTATTTGAGATATGGGGCCCATAGTAATCCAGTTAACATAATTTTTCATTAGTTTTCTCTTCAAAATGTAGCCTTAAGCTACAGCTTATGTTGCCTTTAGGTAAATCAAGCACTGACTGCAATTTACTGACCATGACCTATTTATTTTTAACTTAAATTTTGTGTATTCAGTTTGAATTTTCTTACATTTAAAAAAAAATCTTCAGCGGAATTAAAACGAAATTAGTGTTAAAAACCGAACTCCTCACAAAATATTAAAATAATTGAAACAAAACTAATAATAAGAACAGAGGCTCGATGTAAACATCAGTGCAACAGTATATTTCCAAATACAAAATAAAAAAGGTGCAACAATAAAATGTAGAATTGATTACATGACAGGAGACTTCTCCAGAGAGTTATGTTGTCATCACTCACAGGAAACTACCTTCTTATCAAACAGAGGTGGCACCTTGGAAATAAAGGAGGCGAGAGCTGCTAAATTTTAAAGGTTTTTGTATGTGTGTGTCGGGAGAGAAATAAAAGTAGGTTCTGATTGTTACATAAGAGGCATTAACTGCTAGACTACCTGAGAGGGCTAATTGGAATCTCCATGTAGATAAGGAAGTTTTGACTTCTGCTGATATGTGCTTGATGAACGCCAAATAGCAGGAAGGAAATCTCTCACTTACCTCCCCCACCACATACTTAGTCTAGTAAGAGATTGGACCAGACCATACTGAGCATGTCAGAGTAGCATGGTAAATGTTTTAATGAAAAGCAATGATAATAACAATAATAATTAAGGGTAAACTAAACTAAAAACAAACAAATTGAAGAATTTCTTCATACTAAATGTTAGGGAGCTATGCTACATGCTGTGTGTGGTAATGAAGACATCACCAAAGAATTTATTGGCACTAATCAAAATATGAGTATGAACATAAAAAGAGGAACAGATATTTTTAGATTTATTTTATGCCACTCAACGACATAGAAATATATATAGGTCTGTGATGCCACCATTGTCTTTAGATTATCTCTACACACTCTTCTCTCTGAGAAATCTCCCATTGATACAGTTAAAGACAGTTATATATAATCTATGTTCACAATGAACTCTAGATATGTTTCCAGAGGTCACTTTATATATCAATATATTAGGATATTATTATACATATATATTTATATTTACAATTTAGTGTTTATGGCAATACTCATTCATAACTAGATGCAAAAAAAAAAAAACTTCATAAGAAACATGTTCAAATCAGCTGGATGTGATGAAAATACATAGACAGCAAACCACAATGGCAAGAATATATAACCATTTTTTTTTTTTTAAAGTTGGTAACAACCGGTATCGCAAAAGGGTAGGCCTAGTTAATATTCCCCATGAGGTAAATCTATTTAGCCTATCATCTATGTAGTTTTAAATTTTTAGAAGAACAATAACAATTTTTAAGAAGAAATGAAAGTTTACAGCGTCTGGAAAAAAAATTACAAATAGATAGATCTAAGTAATCTTGTAAAAATACCAGCATTCATTTTCAATTTTGGATTGCCGTATAATTTTAATTTGGATGAGTTAAGATCTAGATAGAGCTAGTTCAATTAATATTTGTCCAGCTTAATGTCCAGATATCCAAATAAAGAGTCTTTTTTTTTTGTGTTTTTAGACAAATAAAGATTCCAGAATCTTTAGTGTCGATAACTATAAGAATACATATTAGACAAGATATAGATCTAAACTCTATAGATCTACTTATAAAATGCTAAAAGATTTGAATTATTAATTTAAAAAAAAAACGGTAGGAAGTCATGACAGGCCAGAATATTATGCACACTAGTTTAAAAAACAACAAGAACAAACTAAGAATTATAAAGCTATACTTCAAAATTGCCATTAAAAAGAAACTGTCTATTACAAATGACTAATTTTTTTTTACTTTCTGTTTATCCCTAACTGACATTTCTTATGTGGTATTAATTTTAAAAAACCTATGTTTACAATTTCCATCAAACTATTAGCCTTTTTTTTTCAATGTTCATAAACATTTAGACACATTTACATAGTGATAAAATATATGTATTAACTTTATATACTGTAGATAACCAATTTACATTTTCATGTATGTTAAAGCTTTAAAGCCCTATGTTCAAATACAAACTATCTTTCAACTTTCATTACACTTGAAAAGCATAGAGCCAATCTGGCAAGAGTGGCTCAGTACAACGCGTCATTGAATACACTTTGAAATAACGCAGACTATCAGGGTCTTATATTTTCTTTCATAAAAACACACAAACACACATTCCCATATTATGAGACAAAACAAAACAAGATTTTATTGTCATTGTCCAGATCACAATGATAGATTCCAGTTTAAAAAATAAGAGTTTTGGAAATGTATAAGACCGTTTGTAGATTAAAAAAAAAATGAATTAATCCTAGATAGTCCTATTTATTTTTTCTAAAATGTAATCGCTGAAATAAAAATCCTTCAACATTTAGTATACTTTGAAATGATTTAGTGTATTGATGTTTCCCTTCCCTGGCAATCCAGTTGTTATAAATAATTGTTTATATGATATGATATTAATCATACTTTTTCTTAATTGTGAAATGTAGACCACATCTCAATGAAAAAAAAAATAGACACACGCATGCACGCACACATAGCCTACACCAAAATGAAAATAAAGAGTTTCAAGAAAACAGCATTTGCAGAAATCTCATGGCTAGGAGTTCGGTGTAATTAAAGATTGGTCTCTAAAAAAATATAAATTTCAGATCTGTAACTCCGCCCTATATTGACTACTTCGCATTTATGGCTAACGTAACACAAAAAGCTTTAACCTTGGGCAAAATATCAATGCTGTTATCGATGCTGCAAGAACTCATTAACAAGAACAAATGGTATTATACATTATCCAAACAGCCAAATGCACTTCTCAAATATAATCTTGACATCTACAATTTATTCTATTCTAATTCACTGATGAGAAGTGACTTAACGGCAACTTCTCGAGATTCATATTCAATGTATTCAAAATTCAACACAATATTAAATAAACAACAAAACAAATTTACACACACACACACAAATAATTCTGTTATACAGCTGATAATTCTTTATAAAATACAAAGTCAGTGTACAATGAATTAACTTTAAATCAAGTTCTAAAAATTTCAAACACTTTTACAGAGGTAGGCTACTTTAAAAAAAAAATTATTTTGAGAAATTCTAATGAAGTAGTAAGAAACTAGTCTAGACTATTTCTTAATTGCTGTTTACAATCAGCACATATTTTTTCAATTATAACTTTAAAAAAAAATCACTTAGAGAAACAATGTATTTCATTGTAAATATCGATTTTAATTAATACTTTTGATCTATTCAAATGACATATGATCTCCAAGAAAGTCTGGATATGTGTTCATGTCTTTTATGACCAGAATTTTAAGTCTTGATATTTATTCATGTCTATGATGCCAATCACTACCTATAATGGTCATTGATAGTGCACTAGAGAAAAAAAAATCCGTCGCTAGATGTGTCAGTCTGAGAATAGATTAGAACAAGGAGTTATCCACAAGATGCGCATGAATATCGGCAGTAGATTGTTTTAATGAGAATGTTCTCTTGACAGAAGCCTTTCTTGGTCCAGTACTTGCAGCTGGTCACGTGGACAGGGTTATCTCGACACATCTGTGCACGAGCTGAGAAGAAAAAAACACAACACATTAACACAAATGTGGCGATTAGTATGAAACAATATTGCTTACATTTTAACAGAAAAAAACAAACTAAAAAATGTGAATCAATAAAAAAAATTAACCAATTAGTCAATTAACTATTGATAATTGTTTTGTTTGAAACCAAGAAAGGGAGATAAATTCTACATTATTGAGATATATAGTTGTAAACGCGAAGTTCTTCCCATTAGATAATTAAAAAAAAATATTTTTAAATATTTTGCTTGTTATTCTATTGCAAACCATGGAGAACTTATTTAATTTTTAAATTTTACTAGCCAACATTAGGTGAGTGGACATTAAGATAATTGGTTATTGTGCATGTCACGAGAACACGTTTATCATCTTAGGCACACATACCCTGTGTGTGCTGCGGGCGTCTTCTGTTTGCGGCCCTATCTATTGTCCTTCGGGTAGATGTCTCCTCCGAGTGAGGCCTTGAGATCTGGGGGTTAATGCGTCCCTCTTCCACTGGGGATCTCAGCTCCATTGGCGCCACGCCCAAAGCGTGATCCCACTGCTCGGTAGAGGTTCTCCTCCGGTCGTCTCTGTCTCGTGCAGAATGTCCATCATTGGGCTGGTCTCTGGACGGCCTTTCTCCGTTTCGTTTCCTGTTAAGTCTATATAGAATGTAAACAAACATTACTCATGAATCATGGAACTAGTCTTAGAAAACTAGTCTCCGGCTTAATCAAATATATCTGGATAGAAAAAGCACATATTGGTGGAGTTGCTTATTGCAGTTCAGTTCATAAATATAAATATTAAACATAGCGCTGAACCAATGAATGAAGTTACTATGTCACACATAGGCCTATAATATTATAATGACTAGAATACAATATTTTAATGAGAGAAATTCAGCAACACAGGAACCAGGTCAACATCTCACAGAACCATTGTAGGTACAATGACGTACCAAGGGTACCGCAGGCACCCAGCGCCCGCGTTACCTCCCAATACTGTAAATAATCCATATTTGTATTGGAACAGGCACCAGTAAGCAAGACCCCCCCCCCCCATTTTTTTTTTAAACATACGTTTACTGAAGTAAATCTCATTATCGGGCCAAGTAGCATTCGAGGAAGTGGAAGGTGTGGGAGCCCCTTGCAAATGGGCCTCCCCCTCCCAACCACAAGTAAAAAGTTTTGGATCCTCCAAATATGTGTATATCTAGATGCCTAGATCTATTTTCCTAAAGACTACGGGAACATGTACAAACCTCATCTCCTGTGCTTCGTTCTTCTGCCGCGTCTTGTTTTTCACTGGCTTGTGGTACATCTGTGGGTTGTGGCGCTTCTTGGCTTTCAGGTAACTGCTTTTGGCGATCTTTTCAGCTTTGACATTGGTTAGATTTTTGCCGCACTTGCTGCAGGTCAAGGGACAAGACAGCGTTACCACGGCGCTTCTGTAGCATTTGGTTGCCCATCTGTAACATCTGGTAAAAAAATAAATAATTTTACACGATGTTTGTCTGAAAAAGTTTGCGATGTAACAATGTTTTATTTTCCTTGAATTAATTTCTATTTCGTTACGTAATTATTTAGATTCGTGTACACAGTGCCGGCCTTTCAAATTGCGGGGCCCATTTTAATGGATGCTTAACCCTTAAAGTGCTGATCTTTTTTACAACGAGTGCATACAAAATGGATTTACAATGCTAGTGTTTAGAGGCTAAACTACCACACGCGTCTAAAGGGTTAAGAGCACCCACTTCAATTTTTTTTACAGTAACAACTATTAGTGACCCACTAATTAAATAATTATATCAAAATTTATTATACAACGTGCATAGGAAGCAATTCAAATGCAATACTCGTCGGTGGCTTAATTAAAGTTACATTAATCGTACGATACACTAAATATGTTAACCTTTTAAGTCATATATCTCTAAAAGCCTGTGACAATAGCCATGACTGATAGTAATATAGTAAATGTTAATTGCGGGCCCCTTGACAGGTGAGGGGCTCAATTCGGAGCAATCGTTAAAATATGCGTAAGGCCGGCCCAGCCTGTACTTGTCCTCTACCAAAACGTCAAACCCATCCATATAGGTCAGGCTTATTTAACATCTTTCCTGAACTAGAAGTTGCGCTCGGATGATAGAGATTTTCATCCTACAATGATGCCACTACCTTTGTAAACAACTATTTTATGGAGAAAAAACGTTATATAGAAATACATTTATTAAACTACCCTCTGGACTGTCATTTATTGTTGCCAGACAGCAAAGAGTATTTATTGTGGCCAGATGAATCAATGGTGTAGATTGCATCTCAATAAGTTAAACATAAAGTAAAGTTTCCCCTTTCAGACCTTGCGATCTATAGGGCAGATGATATTAAGGTCATCTGTTTCTTAGGCCAACGGTTAACGAGCAGGGTGTCATGTGGCCAGCACAACGATCAACCGCCTTTACTTTCCCCAACTAAAGTCAGGTGCCCATTAGAGATGGGTGGACTCAGGGGAGCCCTAAAAATAACGAAATTCAGAATACAAGTCTTCACAGGGATTCGAACCCAGGACCTCAGGTTCGGAAGCCAAGCGCTTAACCACTCGACCATAATATAATCTTATTTCATAAACGAGATTCAAACCCAAGACACCTTGATTTGAAAGCACAGCGTTCTACCACTCAGCCGCAACGCCAAATAAAATATGAATTCGTTTTAATTATTTGGGACACTCTTTTCAAAAGTGAAGATTGTTATGCCCTAGTCTAAAACCCTTTCAGGGCGCCAGAAGTGGGCAAGGTTCGAGCTCTGGACAGTTTGGAATGCAAGCTAGACGATCAGCCATTCATCCACTTTAATGTTATTTGTTTGCTATTTTTGTTGGCCCCCCCCCCCCCGACATTTTTCTTTGCTTTCATGTAGTTTACATTGAGCAGGGGAAGCAACTTACTCGCTGTTTCTGTCAGCACACGTGACGTCGTCTCGTTGCGTGTTGTACCTGTTCCCTTTAGCTTCTCGGCCGTTGCTGACGTAGTCAACTCTGACGTCGGTCTCCCTTGCCGTTTCCTCCTCCTTCCGTGGCCGGTGGTGCTTCTTGATCTCGCTGACGCTGGTTCCGCTGTGGTGCCGCTGGTTGTTTAGCTCTCTCAGAGACATTTCTTGCTCTCTCGTGGTGATCACTCTACGAACGTCGGACGCATTCGTCTGCGATGTTATCATCGACATGGCCCTTTCCTGCTCGTGCTTTGGTCCAGAGACTCTGTGTAGTATCTCCTCTCTGTGGCGCAATTCTTCTTTCTGGCGTATTTCATCTTTTTGGCGAAGTAATTCTTTTTGTCGCTGTTCCTCTTTATGGCGCAGCTCCTCCTTGTGGCGTAGCTCCTCCCTGTGGCGCAGCTCCTCCCTGTGGCGCAGCTCCTCTCTTCGACGTAACTCTTCTTTGTGGCGTCTTTCCTCGTCTCTACGTTGAGCCAACACTTTCTGACGCTCTGCGTCTTCAGCACGGTTTTCGCCTCGCTCTGCTTCCGGTTGCCTGATTTCCGTGGCTGCTGGTTCCTTCTTTGGGAGAATCCACTGACGCTCTCTCTGAACGGCGTGCTCTTGCCTGTGCCGAGAATGCGAAATGTGATGCGTCTCGGTCTTGACCCCGCCCTCCTCAGTACTGTGGGACGTTTGAGAGAAGGACGTGGACGACGATTTGTGGTGATACGTCTGCGAGTGGTAGCTGTGTGATGTCTGCGATGAGAAATCTGGACCCAGAGATTTGAAAGCTTCAAGCGAAGAGATGTCAGTAGTCAGAGAAAGAGGCTTCAAGGGCATCAACTCTTTGATCAAATCTAAGGGGAGAAAATAATACACAATCAAACATACATAATATTCATTTACAACGACTACATTTAAACGCATGAAACATTTTAGTTAAATTCAAGCCCTTATTTTGATCTTCTTATAGTGGGTCGGACGGATCGAATTTTGAGATCAACGGCGTAACTTGAATGGGGGCACAAAAGTTTGATGTTGCCACTGACGGATAGCATTTTAGTAAATATTAATTTAAACAAAAGGCCAACTTAAGAAAGGGAAGCGAGAAAAAATTATAGTGCCGCCTTTGGATTCAAAATATGCATGTTACACCTCTGGATGGTCAAAAGATTGACTGATTGAAGGATGGGTTGGTCAAAAGATTGGCTGATTAAAGGATGAGCTGGTGAAAGGATTGACCGATTAAAGGATGAGCTTGTCAAGAGATTGACTGATTGAAGGATGGGCTGGTCAAAAGATTGGCTGATTAAAGGATGAGCTGGTCAAAAGATTAGCCGATTAAAGGATTGGTTGGTCAAAAGATTAGCTGATTAAAGCTTGGGCTGTTCAAAAGATTGGCTGATTAAAGGGTGGGCTGGTCAAAGGATGTGCTGGTCAGTAACAGAGGTGGACTAAGTGGGATTCGAGTGGGGCAACCGTTCCAGGCCACACGCCTAAGAATCGCCCCGCGATGAGAATCTTTTGTCATCGTCAGCCCATCGTACAAATATTCATGGCCCTGACACTCGCCCAGGGCCCTACATTGCTAGGCAACAAATATTCATGGCCCTGGGGCCTGATATGACACTCGCCCAGGGCCCAGACCATGTTAGGCCGCCTCTAGTTTATGAGATGGGCTGTGAAGAAGAAGTCAATAAGCTAGGTTAAAAGAGGAATAAAAGATAATGACAGTCCCAGCTATTTGAAATGGAATAAACTATTAATAAATGCATGCATCTTACAAATTTCAAGGTGTGAACTTGCATAGATGAATCATCAACTAATTTTTAATATTGAACTTTAAATAAAGCGATACAAAGAAAAAACAACAGCTTCCCAAATATACAAATACTACAAAGTAGGAAAATAAATACCAACAAAATAAGACAACAAACTCAGTACGTCATCATATCTATATTTATATACACATAAATCAGCCGCGGGTCATACATGACAAATCAAATCTGTATTTATATAAACATAAATCAGCCGCGGGTCATACATGACAAATCAAATCTGTGTTTATATAAACATAAATCAGCTGCGGGTCATACATGACAAATCAAATCTGTATTTATATAAACATAAATCAGCCGCGGGTCATACATGACAAATCAGATCCGTTCTACCACTTGGTCTGCCAATAAGTGGCTTTTAAAAGGTTGGATCACAACAAACATAAGTTGAACTTGGCTGCTGTTAAGATATGCTTTTAAAACCCGTCTACATTTTACTTGATGCTGCGGAATAGATTACACATTGATGCTGGTAGTTACGTGCTGCCTAGCGCCGCTTTTGATTAGTTAACTCACACAGACATAAACTACGCACGTACATACGTGAGATATCTAAATTCAACAGAAAAAAAAAACAACTACTGAACTAGCACAATTTACTTATTCACTATGGGCAGACTATCGTGATACAAAGTAATAAGTCATATGTAACATTAGAAAAACAAAATGAAATAAAAAAAGTACAATTCAACTTAAAGCCCCAACATAATTCAATGATAGGGGCCTACCGTATTTTCGCTCATATATCCCGCACAGGCGTATAGCCCGCACCAATGGCAAAAATAAGTAAAAACAAAATCGTAATCCCGCACCCTTACATACCCCGCACGTGAAGAGTTGATTTAGGATCCAACTGCTGCTACCAACATACTTCAGTTATTGGAAGAAGACAGTGAATAGGATACACGTTTCAATGACTTCACTAACTATAGCGAGGACAGTGACATTAGTGAGACTGGCGATTGATTGCGGGTGTACTGCATGCATTGTAGTCTCGCCATTGCCTGTATTGGCAAATTAGTTTAGCTGCTTACTTGTCACAATTGATTACTGGTATATTAGAGATTCTGTGCCACATCATTACAATTTGTTTTCTTGAAGTTTATAATGAAATGTTCATAAAGATTTCCTATGTTCATTTCACAGCCACACAGCGAAATATAGGAGGTATAAAGACCCAACGGTATGTTTCCTTTATTCTCTGTTTATGAGTAAAAAAAAATATGTATACCCCGCACAGCACCCACCAGTGTGGCAAACTTGTATAACCTGCGGGCTATATACGCGAAAAAATCAAGTAATCAATTGGAAATAGTATCGGACTCATTGGTACAGACAAAGAGGTGGCTGGCAGGGGCAATGTCTTAAATATTGACGTTAAAGAGGTTCCATCTTAATTATTTTAATGGCTACTATTGACCCACACTTTCGTTTCGTCTTTTGTCAAACATTTGAATCGTTTATTTTATTTGGACAACTTTTGATTATTCTATCGAGCTGAAATATCGCACATAAACTCGTGCTGCAAGACAACACAATGGATTACAATTTCATAAAGATCAGTTCAATAGTTGTACTAATTTAATTTTGAAAATGTACCGTAAAATCCAGTGTTCACGACATGGGAAGTAATTATTTTATATTATTCTTATTAGGGCCCAAGGGGGTATCAATAATATTTCTTTTACATATGACTAAAATAATGAACGTTTAGTTTATCATATTATTTAAACATAAAGAAGGAAGCGATTAAACTTCATAAAAATTTACTTATTAACCCTTTCCATTTGCAAAACAAGTCGATCCGAATCCTAGACATTAATCCACATCCCCTCCTCCCACCAGTCGTTGGTGAATTGGGAGCGTTGATTAATAGTGTCAAATAAACCAAAATACACTTGAAATTCATACAAACACTTTGAGCTTTAAACAATGTAGGAAGTGCATCTACGAATCGTTTGTAAATAACATGTAATCTATTAATAACTCATAGGCCCAACTTTTTTTTGTCACTCTAGTGTAGCCAAATTAGTTTAAATAGATCTAGTACCACAGGTCCAATTTCTTATTGTTTGGTTACAATATTGTTATTCTTTATCATATAAAATGCAAATGTTTTACAGATTAGAAAACAAAAGAGCAACAAAAATGAACAGCTAAATAAATAAATAAATTGTAGCTTTTATATAGCGCTACTTTCATGCTTATAGCATGCTCAGAGCGCTATGGTCCAATGTCATTCGTGGACCAGTGGGGCAGGGGTATCTGGGAGAAGGTTTTTCCGTGCTGCCTTTAGGCGCCCAATAAACACAACTCTGCTCGAGTCGGGTGTCAAACCTCGAGCCCCTTTCATAGGTAGCCAAGCCAAGCCGAGTTCAATAGTGCCAGTGTCATATTTACAGTGACATTGTAGCATCTAGTTTAGTCCTGATCCATACAAACAGGGGAGGACTGGCTATGTGGACATTCGGGAAAATATCCGGTGGGCCGGTACCCCAATGGGCCGGTAAGGCTACCATAAGGAATGCATGAATGTGCCATGTGACACGTATTAAATTGTGAAAGGTTTTATAATATTCTCTAACAAAAGTGACCCTTTGAGTGTCGTGTTTAAAGAAATATTTTACAGTCTCTACAGTGCAATACTAATTTAATCTAACACATTTTCCGAATGAATGTAATAGTCTACATCCGTAGATAGTGCTACTAGTAGGTTCCATCCTTTTAGGGCTTACACACGTAGCGATTAGAAAGCAACATAAAGCCTATAGTTCTTATAAATATATAGGGCATGTGTACAGATATCAATACATTATCAATACATTATTAAACTTAACATAATGATTTTGAGGACAGGTAGACTTAGAATCGGATGCCTATCATATGATAAACAATTTGTGGGCCGGAAGTGATAGAAATGTCTAGATTGATTTTTGACACCCAGTCTGTCCTTGCAAACAAAGGTATTATGGTAACTTAAGAAATATGGTGACCTTTTTTTTTTTAAAAAAAAAAATAGAAGTAAACTATGAACGCATTCCTAATCTGGACATATAAAGTTCATAAGTTATGAACGCATTCCTAATCTGAACATATAAAGTTCATAAGTTATGAACGCATTCCTAATCTGAACATATAAAGTTCATAAGTTATGAACGCATTCCTAATCTGGACATATAAAGTTCATAAGTTTTGAACGCATTCCTAATCTGAACATATAAAGTTCGTAAGTTATGAACGCATTCCTTATCTGGGCAATAAAACAACTTACCGGGTGCTCGCTTGGATTCTGGTCCAGAAGAAACACACAAATTGTCAGAACAAGTGTCTCCTGAAGCACATTCTGAGCAAGGCTGCCCTTTAGCATATGGATAATAGCCTATGAAGTTACCCCTGTCAATGAAGCAAACCCCAATAAAGTCATTAGTCTTGATTATTGATACAATTGACCCATTCATGTCAAACTTCTTGATATGATCTTATAAATTACAGAAGTTCACTCATTTAGAAGATAATTACGACCTTCGCGTTTAATATGTCTAGACATGTGTGTTACTTCAGTGACTTAAACTCTGGCAGGTCGTTGTTTTTTTCTGGCTGATTCACGGAACCCATTCCATGTTCTAACGGCATTTATGAAGAAAGAGTATTTTGTACGAACTTGTCCCAGCATAAGGAATAAGAATTGTGCCTTTATCTTTGTTTTTTTTTTTATAACTTACTCTAATAACATTGTGTAAACATGATTTTATTTACGGTAAATCTTTCGCGTGCTAATGGGACGCGAAAACCAATTACAACTAGCAGACGTGACCCAATTACATTTTAACTAGGCAGCTAATTATAGTAAGAAACCTATACAAGACAAACACTTATTAAAATATCTTCATCACGATGCATGTAGTTCAAGGCTGTCATCCAGTTTTAGATCTTCACGTAGCCAGCATCGTGTTCTGTTTTATTCAGCCTGCGTGGTCTTCTAGTTTTAGATTCAAGTTTAGACTATGTTCACATTATGGAGGGATGTAGAGCCCCGAGTCATGTTGGAAAAGTATCGTTTCATTTTTTACTCAAATTCAAGAGAGTCTAAATCATTGGTCATAATTATGCCATTAACTATTATTAATATAAAATAGTAAAATTTATTATTAAACAATAGAGCTATGTTGTTTTTTTGTGTATTACCTTGCTATCAGGGCCGGATTTAATTAGTGAAGGCCCCAGGAAAGAATTTTGAGAGGCCCTATACTTTTTCGAATACTTTATTAATAAAAATGCATGCCATGTTATAAAAAAAAAGATAGTACTTGTAATTTAATTTCATTTTCTTTCGTTTAAAAATGATTTAATATGCATATTTATGTAACCAAATATGTACATTTTTAGCGTTTATGCAATGTCTATCTATGGCCTCCTTCAGTCGCGGAGCGGCTATGGATGATCTCATGGAAATGAGATGAATGCCTGGGCATTAGCTGTGGTCGTAACGAACGATGTCGCCCACACATACGTTCCTCCTCTCCACGCAGCTGATGTATCCAAAAGAACGGCTGTGCCGATACAGTTTGGTGTCAGCGGCGTCGCAGGTTCTGCCAGGGTGTCATAGGCAGTGTAGTACGAGAGCATACGAGCACTATAAGCAGTGTTGCCAACTATAAGTTTTAAAGTATTGTTGTTAAAAAATGCGAAAAAAAAAATGTTGAAAATAAAAACATCGAAATATGGATTTTTCTCTATTCTCTTTCTCTCGGAGGTTCCTGGACTGTAGCCCCGCCTGCCCTGCCGGAAATCTGTCGCTGCTTGCTATTGCTTTTTAAAAATGTTTTAATATATGATTTTTAAAAGGTTTATTTTCGAATTCGTATGTGCCACCAGGAACATTAATAATCTATATATATATAATTCTCTTCATGGCTCAAGAGTTTGGACACCAAGTAATAGAAAGATTACTCTTTTATTTCTGCAAGTCGTACGGACTAGAGTTACCCCACGTAATTTTAGGAGCGAAAAAAAAAAGAGGGGGGGGGGAAAGAACAATTAGTATTCACCCGTCACTAAATAGCAGGGCCGGACTTAACCATTGTGTAGCCCAATGCGAAACGGATTTCGCGGGCCCCAGTTTGGGTAGGGAAACCCATCTGTTATAAGTTATAAAATGGTTTAACGTAATAATTTATACACCTAGAATTAGCGCGGGTCCTTTGAAAGTGCGGGGCCCACTGCGGTTAAATAGGTTGCAGTGACCTAAGGCCGGCCCAGCAAAATAGCGGCGTATGCTACGCCGCGGGTCGACCAGTATGTATTTTATTATTGCTCATTGTGCGCGACAAGAAAAGTACCCTCCCCTGCTTATTCAACGATTTCGTTCTCTACAGGTCAGAGCTTACCTCGGGTAGTAGTAGCAGACAAACAACATGGCGTCCTTGACAATCCTGCCGGCGACGTTCAGGTTCTGACACAAGTGTGCCGAACACCCGACTGTCGTCGTGTAGGACCAGATCATCTGGAAGAAATAAATGACACTGATTACAACCACGATTTAAGATGCGCAAGTGGATCCAAAAAATGTAACTATCTTCAGTAATAATGGCAATGAAATGGCCATGTTTTCGATTCCGAAGATTAAGGATGAGTGCAGTGTTTCACATGACTACACACGCCCAGTTGCGACCTACATATTTTTCCGCATCTCGTGCAGACAAAGTCATTTTCCACTGGAGGTCAGTTTCAGTTGTTTTTGTTTTTACATCTTCTGCACTTGTCTTCAATAATTGAGTCTCAAAAGTTTGTCACGCAGCCTTTGTGAGAGCTCTCCAACTGTTTCTGTCAAAGACCATCGGCTACTTTCCTCTATGCCAGTGAGGGCGAAGTAGGACCTGGGCTGATCTTTATAGCATTTATGGGGGGGGGGGGGCATCTCTGTTACGCCGTCCTCCTTGAAGCTCGCCAAAGAAGATCGCCTTTGCCACCCGGTCGTCTCCCATGCAGGATAAGTGTCCGACCCAGCGCAGCTGTCGAATTGTAATTAGTGCTTCTATACTGTCCACACTGGCCTCCAGCAGAACAAAGTTATTTGTAATGTAGTCTTACCAGCGTATACCCATCATGAAGCGAAGGCACCTTTGATGGAGGCGTTCGAGGAGCCTTAAATGCCTTTGATAGAGCACCCAGGCCAGATACAAGTGTGGTGCAAGATTTATCTACCCTTTTCTGTAATAAAAGTATTAATTTCCACTAATTAACTAGTTGGTTAATTTTTGTACTGATTCATGTGTTGACATGGAAAATGTAAAGTTGCAAAATGTAAACTGTATCCAAGAATGGGAAGTGGGAGACAGAGTGAATTGATATAATAATAATAAGGCTTGTCTTCCAGTTCGAATATTAATGAGGAATGCCGTATTTCCCGTGGCTACGCAGCCCCGACTGTGACTTACATATTTTGCCACGTCCAGGGCAAGCATAACCAATGTCCGACGGTGGTCGATTAAGATTTTCTTGATTTGATATAAGATTTGTAATTAAAACACTACACTGACCTGTTGCTCTACGTATTTTTATCCAGATGCATTAGGTATTTCTACTTAGATGCTCTAGGTATTTAAAAAATATCTATTCAGATTTATATACAAAGCGCAAGTGATTCGAGTCCCCCCTGCCAATTACACATTTAACTCTTTCTATTCGTAATTATTTTCCTCATTCCGATAGTAATTTTCAATTTGCTCATTTGTATTTCACTATCCTGTTCTGATTAAACTTTAAAAACTTTTTGTTTGTTATTAGAAAATGTTATACTTGGTGTCAAATTATAGGAGGATGCATGCTCTTTTTACACAACACAAATTAAAGTTTATAAATTTAAAAAATCAATTTAGTTTAATGGAGTCAAATCAACGATGACATCGTCGATTAGGAGAGAAAGAGTTAAACCTAATCTGTAATTTTCGCTATGGAATGACCCAGATCAAACTCCACTTGCCTTTCCAGGATCTCAGTACCACCCTGATTTCCCAGGCTACTCACCTGCGAGAAATGGCACGCCCCCTTGCACCCGGAGTTGGAGTGTGACCAGATGGACTTCTCGTCGTGCCACGTTTTCATGCCCCTCAGGTACACGTCGTTTTCGTGGTCCGTGTCGAAGTAGAGGTTCTCCCCGAGGTCAAGGTTGTGCTCGTGCTTGAACAGGCACTTGTGGGCCCAGCTGTCGGCCCGCTGCTGAAGACTAATATTCCAGTACTGGGGATGGTAGAGATGGGAATGGAATGAACAAAGTAGCAAACATGACATTCATGAGAACTATTTCTCCACACACTGATGTGCATGAATTGTCGGAACTATTTCTCCACACACTGATGTGCATGAATTGTCGGAACTATTTCTCCACACACTGATGTGCATGAATTGTCGGAACTATTTCTCCACACACTGATGTGCATGAATTGTCGGAACTATTTCTCCACACACTGATGTGCATGAATTGTCGGAACTATTTCTCCACACACTGATGTGCATGAATTGTCGAATAGATATTTTAAAATAAAATTCTGTTCTCATTTGGAAACAAACAAGAAAATGAATACACACTAATTAAAATACGAAAAACATGCATAGATGTAACCCTGACGGACCAAGTTAAACAAAGGACGTGGCCCAAACGTGGTCCGGCAGGGTTACATCTATGCATGTTTTTGCCTATTTTCTATACAGTCGTTTGTTTAAGTAAATCTTTGTGTGTTTTTTGAGTCTTTGAACACTCATTAAAAATGGCTTATTACCATTGTTTAACTTCCAATCAATAGCGTGTCTTATGCTACGACATATTCAGTAGCCCTTGTAAAATGTCCAGAAGGGAATCGGCGCCGAATTAGCCATTATTCCAATGACCGTTGGAAAGGAATTTATACGGCGGCCTAACGTGGACCGTGATCCAACCAAACCCAAGTCCTGTCTGAACATTTCAACAAAGTCATAGGCCATATTATTTAGCCGCTGCCCCCGATAGATAGATATTCGGATTTACAAGCATATTACATTAACACTCGTTAACAAACTCAAATTGTTATGGCTCTTCCGCCGTGTCGAATACAAACAATGAAATAAAATAGGAGGTAACTCAAACAACGGCGAAATGCCAAAACAATCCAGATATGTAGTGGACGCTGATGTTGGTCAACAAATATGTTTAATGATCAAGAAGGGAATCGTCCGATGTCAACTATGTCCGTAAACTACTACTTATTCTCGCTGTGATAGGAAAAGCGTCTTTGTCTCTATCAACTCCTAGAGCGTTCTTACTTTTTAACAAACTGTACGTCATCGTCGCTAAGTAAAACTTTCCACCTATTCCCGAAATAAATAACTAAATCCTAATCATGTTATAACAAAACATAAATAACGTTAGTGCATAAACACAAACATCTGACAAGCGAAAAGAATATAGTTTTTATTCTAAAGATTCAGTTCTTCAGTACACAGGTAAGACTTGATAAAACATAGTTAAATCTAATATATAAAGTAGAATGTAAGGTGCCTGTATGTTTGTATAATGCCTGAATGTATGTATGTCTTGCATAGAAATCAAAACCGTTTGATCAATGTCAATGAAACTTGGCACGAACGCTCATTAGATAATAGCAGTCATCTTAGGATATGTAAAGTTGTCTTACAAGAAGAGAGTTTACTGATTTACATCAATGAGGCATCTTGTCATATATTTTGACTATTAAAACAGCATAGATGCCTTTTATGATATAATTAAAACAGAATGAAAAAAAACGAGAAAAAGCCGGGTAAGAATGGCTAGTATTAAATTTAACTTTCTTTCCCATTCTCCGACTTAGCTCTTTGTTAGTAAATATTGCAAGTTCTACAACTTCTAATGTGCCAGTTACTAAATGTGTAGGCCTACTCCTGGCCTACACATTATATATTCTTATCTTCACAAATAAGAGGCTCAGAAAAGCTTTGACAGATATCCATTCTTTTAAAAATGTTATTATCTTCCCAAGGTCGTAGAGTTATCTCGCCTTAGTTATAAAGTTATCAGTGTGGTGAATTCACTGTTTCGACACAGATACTGGCCTCAATTTTCAGCTTCCATTGGCGTTATCACACATTTAAAAACATAAAGAAGAAAAAAAAAATTAGCGCAACAGAACACACACACACACAGACACATCCACACACAGACAAGATATGCCATTGAGAGTACTATTTTTAGTTGCACTAGTCTGCATAAACGTTGTTGCTGTGTTACCGCCCTTGAGTTTTTTTTTTTTTGTGTTGCTGTTTTGTTTCTGTTAGTTGTAGAACAGTGATAAGTTTGTTTACCTCAAACTAACAATAAAACAAACACGACATGCATATAGATCTGCATCGCCGTGATGAGGCGCGGGGTCTATGTCATGAGGTGCAATACCAGAGGGGCGTGTTGTAGACAAAATAAACTGTACAGGGATATTCAACCATTGCCGAGGCCACGCCAACAACAGTACCATTCGAGATGGCCGCTATGGCCGAACGTGACTCTCGAGGAATCTCGATAGTTGAGAACTTGAACATTCTAGAACGGGATTTGGTTTTACCAGCAACATTTCATACAATGAACTTGGGATAATTTAAGAGATGCGCGAGAGTTACAGTACTTCCTTTAGACAGTTGGATATAAAGAACTACCTATTTGTTTGTTTGATTGTTTCTTTTACAAGTTTTGGACGTAGCTTCAACGATGACGACTATTACATCATAGCCGAAACCTGCTTCGGGACTGGTATTCACTTTCTTTAAGAACTATGAACCAAATAGTAAGCATTGGTCAGAATAAGAACATTTTAAATGATCAATGCATAAATTTCTTTATCTTCTAGATCTTTGTTATAAACCTGCTCTTCAATTCGGTTTCGCCATTCACTAGAGTACCACATGCACGAAAACTATACAACATACTTCGACTGTGATGTTTCTTTTGTTTGCTTAATATTTAATGATCCTTTTTATTTATATTCTGTTGTAAACATTTTGAACACAATACACAGGACAAAAAACAATGTGATGAGGACCTTCACCATTACACACTATCCACTTCGCCGGATCGGATATAATTTTTAATATGTGTTTACTTAGCTATTATCTCGATAGCATAGACAAAGATATATTTCTTTTACGAGAATGTTAACTTTTCTGTATGGTCTCCACTATACAATAAGTCAATAGATTAAATTAGTAGGCTAGTGTGACGTCACATAGAAACCCTGTGAATGTCTGACTGTTTTGGATGCGCAGGAAAATTACGTCAGAAAAACATCAATCACTAAGTTATTATTGCAAATAAAAAAAAAAGAATCATATATTCATTATCTGTAAATCAAAACACATATTAAATCAAAAATTGTCAAAACCGTTTCCCTTTAAATGATATTAGGATCAACTCTAACCCATTGCACTTAATAACGTACCTTGAAAATAGCAAAGCTCAGCGAAACATTGTTACGATCATAACCAAAACCCAAACCGCTAAGCCTCTAATAAATACATGCATTGACATAGTCTGTATCCTCTGAACCACACACTTTAAAACAATGACCATATTGTTCTTTCTCAGAGCTATACAGCAGTTTCGAAGCTCGCCAGGAGCAGAGAACTCTTTCAAGAATAATGCTCTGGTTTCAAACGAAAACAACAAGACAACAACAACAAGAGCGAGGACAACAAGAAGTCATGGTTCAGCAACAGTGCCAACATCGAGCGGACAGCTATCTTGCAATCCTTTTATCTTAATGGTTTCCCGCAAACGCCTCAACTTGTACATCCCAGGGCCTGTGACGTAAAGAATTATGGGAACCGGGGTCAGCCAGGTCAGCCTTTCATATAGGTATGTCATTAAGAGAGATGGCTGCCAACTTCAAATTTTTAAAAATTCTCTTTACGTTTAGCGAGAAGGGAAAAAAAAAACTGCTACTAAGACATATTAATGCATTTTAAAATGATAAAGTAAACCTCATAGACGTTGAACGTAATGTTATTAAAGTTATCTGATGTAAACAGGTTGTCTGTGTCTCAGGCGTAGGTCAGTGCGAACGGTGTGTGGGTGATTTTTTTTAGTATTAGCCTAGAGGCTCTCAAACTATTAAAGACAGGGTAGGGGCGTTTAGTTTAAGCCTCAAGGAGTGCACATAACAGTGCATCGGTTAGAAAGAAAATATAAAAAATGTAGTCTTCAAGGAAACTGTCATTTATATAGACTTGCAGAATATTTATAAATAGTTGTGTGGTCGTGAAGTATACGTTTCAGACTGCCGTCATGATGGTCCCGAGTTCGAAGCCTGCCAGCTATCATCTCTGAAATCGTACACAAAATGTCACTTTTCTTTATAAAAAAAAGTATTTTAAATATATTTTTGTTAACAAAGGCTATTTACACTGGACACCTGACACCAAGACAAATTGAACTGGACAGTTACCACCAAGACAATTCAAACTGGACAGTTACTACCAAGACAATTCAAACTGGACAGCTACAGTTTAGAAAGATCAAACAGGGCCTGATACACAGTGTCAATGACATTTGCTTTCTGTAGAAATGTTTGAAATATTACAAACACTTGGTCTCTAAGCATGACAATAAGGAAGGGAAACATTTTACAGACTTAAAGCTCCTACTAACAAATTTTAAATATTTCATTTACTTTTTTTCCCTCCACAATTCAGCTTGTACCGTGGAGGGTTGAAAGGTTGAGAACCTTCACACGAGATACATTCTCGCTAACACACTGAATAAGAAGAGTTGCATATTACTGTCGTGTTCTTCCATTTAGAAGATTCCTTAATGTCATTTAGAAGCATGCGTCTGACGGTTAGCAGATGAATAGGGTTTAAATTAATAGACATTTAGGTGGGAATGGGTTAATCTTTTTTCTCTTTCTTTGTTTTGTAATGTCTAAAGAAGCAACACAGTTTTTGTCTACTTTTAACTTTGTCACACTATAGGCCCCTCCCCCCCCCCCCCCCCCACACTCCATGCGTTTTCGACTGTCTATCCCAGATAGTCTTTGGTCGTTCTTAAGCAGTGTGTGTGTGTACACAGGGCCGGTCCTAGCAATAGCGGGGCCCTATGAGAAACGGATTACGCGGGCCTAGTCTGGGTAGGGATAAGCATAAAGTCAACATTAAGATTTTGAATTAGAAAATACATTCGTCTTTACAATAAAATTTTATAAATTGAAAGCTGACAATGCAGTTTTTATTTTATCGCGCGTAGGATTGGCACCCCATAATGACAATTTTGTCTATTTTTCAAGAGATTTTATGAGCTTTCAGAAGATTTTTTATTTCAGGAGATTTCCAGAACTTTTGGGTATATTTTGCAATTACAATAGGTTTCCACTAGCCCCTGGATAATCAGGAAGCCGCGCAAAACCTGTTTTTATATATAAGTTTTAATGTGTTAAATGTAATAATTTACCCCTAGAATTAGCGCGGGCCTATGAAAGTGCGGGCCCACTGCGACCGCATAGGTTGCAGTGGCCTAAGTCCGGCCCTGTGTGTACACAGATGAAATGATATTAAACTGTACACAGATGAAATGATATTAAACTAAGATGCTTTATTGGGGAATAATAGAATACATTTCCTTTATTTTTAAATTGTATGTGCTGGGCTTGGAGATAAAGCCTGAAAAACACAAGTGGAGACTGAGTCCAATACAATGAGTCGAGAGGGGATTAAAACTCCCGTTCAAATTTTAGTTTCAAGTATGCGGTGTAAGATTGCAAACGCTTATAGATAAATAAAATTTGATTGTATTTTGTTTCACTAGATAGAGTTCAAGTTTTAATTAAAATGTGTTGTTTTTTTTTAAATACGCCTAAAAGGGAGTTGGACTGCCCCCTTAGACACAGTTATTTCTCCCACAACCTCTCTCGGATCAAATTGAAACTTGAAACAATTATTTATTGTATCTAAAAAAACAAGAATCAATAAAAAAAAATATTAACCAATCAGTGAATTAATTATTGGTAATTAATTATTTTGTTTGATATCGAAAAAAAGAGAAATAACTTTCAATATTTTTTTACAGGCGTAAGTGTGGAGTTCTTCCTCATTGATAACTTTAAAAAAGGCATTTTTAGATTTTTGCTTGTTTATGTGTCCCATCATTCTCTACCATTATAAGACGACTTCCACCTTCCACTTCACCTGTAGCCCGTCCGTGTTCATCGTTACCACGCACAATATCCGCAACAATCTCCATTTCTCTGTCGGATGCAAGGATCTTATTATTCTTTGCATTATTTAGCCATCAAAAGTTTGTACATTTATACTTTTTCAGATTTTGCCAAACCTTTGTTTATTTGTGTACATTGTCGCTATAACTTTTTCTTTCTTTTCGGACTGCTTGTCATTTGTTCCGTTTATTTTTCTAAGGTTTACTTTTTGTTTTTCAGTATAACCTCCACCCCCCGCCACAACTATTGTAAATACATTTTTACGTCTGTCATAAATTAAGTTTTTTTTGGGGGGTTTATATTTATTTCACTCGTTTATTCATATAATCGTTCTAGTTTTTTAATATCTTCCGATTCCGTTTTTTTAAGTTCTCTAAGTAATTGGTATTCTAGTTGTACGTAATCTACTTTTCTTGTGTTTTGATATCATATCTTAGGGATTTCCTGACTAAAATTTAATTACAGTAATGTGTTCTTTAGCTTAATTTTTTTTTAAAGATCCGATTTACATCTGTAAAGTAAATACAGAAAGAGAGAAAAAAAAGAAGACAAAACAATAAAAAGAAATGTGGTGGAGAAAGTTTGATTTTATACTAGACAAAATAAAAAAAAGGTCAAGGACGCTATGTTGCGGGATTTGTGTTGCCAACAAACAAACAAGAAATGAATTTAAAAAAAAAACGTATCTATATTGTATTGTGTTAGATTTTGAAAAAATAGGATTTTTTTAAAAACCCGCCACATTCTCTCCGTTACGAGAAAAAATCCTGGTTAAGCGAATGTTTAAATTTACTACACTTTATAATATTCGAATGATAGGCCTCTAGATCTAGACAGACCAAAAAAAAAATCTTTCCTTTAGGCTCCATTATATCGTTCCCATATTTCTCCAAATCACTTCCTCTTCTTTTCTTCTTCTTTTTTTTTTTTTTCATTATTTAAAAGATGTCTTAAAAGTAAACGGGATTTCAACTTAGCAATAAGAATCCCAGGAGCATGTTGTGGATGTATGCGTGCGTTCTTTTAACTCTATTTCTCCCAGTAATTAGTGGCCTACATCCACGTTTCGACGGGATTCTTCATTGTGCTCATCACTATTTCACTCCCCTGTTAGGATTAGGCTTCAATAACTTTGTCGTTTGATATCAGAAAGAGTTTTATTTGGTATAGAATTAAAAAGGAATGCATGCTGTGTTTATATAACACAAAGTTTATAAAATCAAACATTAGTTTAACTCTTTCTCTCCTAATCGACGATACCATCGTTGATTTGACCTCATTAAATTAAATAAATGTTTCATTTTATGATCTTTACTTTGTGTTATATAAAAGAGCATGCATTTCCCTGTAATTCTATAACAAAATAAAACATTTTCTGATAACAAATGACAAAGTTATTGAAGCCTAATCATAACAGGGTACTGATATAGTAATGAGCAAAATGAAGAATTCCGTCGAAACGTGGAAAAATAATTACTCAGAGAAAGAAATTATTTAATAAGATAAAATCTTTGATATGTAGGGTGTCGTTATTAACAAATTACTAAAACTTTTACTATGTACCTATCAACATGAAACCGAGAATTGGTTTAGCTTTTTAACATACGCTCTCTGCAACTATCGCTACAGTCGACACATTTACATCCTTATAGAATTAAAAATATCTACAAAGATTAAAAAAAAAAACTTTTTAAACGCTTCTCTGGTCTTTTGACATTACTGGCTAGTTTAATCTCTTTCCTGAGATAAATGTACCCACACCAAAAGAAAGAAAAGTGGGGCTAATTAAACGAATGTCACGCTGACACAAAGATGAGTCAAACAAAAACAGGTTGTGACCTAACAACAGGATACTTTTTTTGTATTTTATTTCAGCCAGAGGTCAACGCTTTCCCAGATAGATAGATACGATGTTTCACCAATGTCTTTAGACATCGATTCCAGTGAATTAGTGAATTTATATAAAGCTAGTTAAAAAGTAGGAATAACCGTTGGATTCCTGTCGTAAAAGTTTGTTTTAAAATCTTTTAAATTCATTGTAGATAATAATACATTCTGACAGTGGGAGATAGCATAAAGTTTAAATTTGTTTTCACCTTTTTTTAGATAAAAAAACTAAGGTATATAAATCGATGAAATCTCTTTTTAACCAACAGACCTGGATTAGTAGTTGATTATGATATTATCCCTGGTCTATCAGACCATGAGATCATAAAAAAAAAAGTCAGATAAAAGCAGTAGCCAATACAAAACCCAAAAGAAAAATCTTACTCTGGAATAAATGTAACCTAACACAACTACACCAAGCTGCATTAAACTTTCAACAAACATTCTTATTAGAAAAAGACATTAACCAACCAGTCGATGACCTCTGGAATTTCATTAAAAACCATCTTAAAAGCATTATAGAAAATCATATACCAACTAAATACACATCAAACAAAATAAATAAATGCTGGTTTAATAATAGACTAAAGAAGCTTTGTAAACAGAAGGAAAACCTATATAGAAAATTTAAAGAAACCAAGGCAGAAAGAGTTTACAAAAGTATATAAAAATTAAACACCTAACCCAAAAAGTAAGCAGACAGCTGCAGAGTGAATACATAAACAATGTAATATCTAAAGATAACAACAAAAACCTATGGTCATACATTAAGTCTAAGAAAATGGAAACAACAGGCATAGCGCCATTAAAAGATGAACATAACATAATACATAATGATAATGAAACTAAAGCAAACATCCTAAACAAATACTTTGCATCAGCATTCTCAGCCCCAGGAGACAAAGACATAATTCTTAATTTGAACCAAGTAGACAACATAGAAGATTTAGTAGTACAAGAAAATGGAATTCAAAAACTATTAGCCAACACCAAACCAAATAAAGCGTCTGGACCTGATGGTATTCCAGCTAGATTACTCAAAGAACTAAGCAATGAGCTAGCCCCAGTGTTCAAAATACTCTTTCAGGCATCGCTTAACCAGGGCAGAGTACCAAAGGACTGGAAAGAAGCTAATGTCACCCCCCTATTTAAACAAGGAGAAAAATCTGATCCAGGAAACTACAGACCAGTATCACTTACCAGCATCACATGTAAAATCCTAGAACACATAATATGTAGCAACATCATAAACCACTTAGACAAACATAATGTCCTCACCCCATACCAACATGGCTTTAGGAAATATAGATCATGTGAAACACAACTAATAGTTCTAATTGATGATTTTTCAAAAGGTTTAGATAATAGTGAACAAATAGATGCTATCTTACTAGATTTTTCCAAGGCTTTTGACAAAGTTCACCACCATAGTTTGCTTAAAAAATTAAAATATTTCGGCATTAATGGTCCACTGCATCAGTGGATTAAAGATTTTCTGATAGGGAGAGAACAAACTGTAATAATAAATGGCTCTAAATCAACACCAATAACAGTAAACTCAGGTGTACCTCAAGGAACAGTCTTGGGTCCACTACTATTTTTAATTTACATAAATGATTTACCAAATTGCATTAGTTCAGGAACAAAAGTCAGATTATTTGCAGACGATTGCATAATATATAGAACAATAAAAACAATACAAGACACAGATATTTTACAAAGAGAATTAGATGAATTACAGAAATGGGAATCAAATTGGAGCATGTCTTTCCACCCAGAAAAATGTCAGTTGTTAAGAGTAACAAAAAAACTAAAACAAATTAATTCCACTTATCTTATTCATGGCAAACCAGTAACACAGACTAAAAACGCAAAATACCAAGGTGTTATAATAAATGAAAAACTGTCATGGAATCCACATATTGATGAAACTATAAAAAAATCAAACAAAGCATTAGGGTTTATTAAAAGAAATTTCTATAAATCAAATAAGAACATAAAACTAAAATGTTATTTAACCTTGGTTAGGCCAATAATAGAATATGCATCCACCGTTTGGGACCCCTCAACTCAAGAAAACATTAAGAAACTAGAACAAACACAAAATAGAGCAGTGAGATTCATAACAAATGAATATTCACATTTGACTAGAGTAACACCATTAGTAAAATCACTAAATTTAGGAAGCCTTCAGGACAGAAGACTCAAAAGTAAAGTAGCAATTATACATAAAACACTGAACCATAATCTTCAAATACAAAAACAAAATCTAATAAAATACTCTGAATGACACAAAGATAAAGGCACATTCTTCGTCCCATATGCTAGGACAAATTTGTACAAATACTCCTTCTTCCCTAGTGCTATTAGAGCATGGAATGGGTTGCCTGAGCTAGCCAGGAAAACCAGTGACTTGGCAGAATTTAAGTCATTGGTTAATATGCATGACTAAATGCATGACGCGTAGGACGTAATCATCTTCTTTTTTGAAGTAACGTCTGTATTATATAAGATAAGATAAGAAATCGGTTCCGTTTATCGGACCACCTTTCCTGTCTTCTCTGCTTCACCTAATACACAGCGTCGCCATGTTCTTTTTGGTCTTTCTATGCGTTTTGCGCCCAGAGGTGTTCCAATCTAAGGCCTGTCTAGCTCTGCTGTTGGTGTATCTTCTAAAGATGTGACTAATCCATCTCCACTTTCTCTCTAAGATCTGCACCTCTTTATTTCTCTGCCCATCTCCCGCAGTTTGGTGTTTTCTATTTTGTCATACTTTTGTAATTTTAAGAGATGTATGAAGCATCTGCTGATGAAGAACATATATTACATAATGTTCATATAATGCAATTAACGTCGGTCCAAAACAAAAGTTAGCGTCTTAGCCAACGACCAACAAAAAATGGTGGACAATAATCATCTCTCTCGTTCCCTATTCAAACTCCTAAACTCATGATGTAACAGTGTCTCTTGTGATTGACACAAAGAATTCCACACATAAATGAAAGACAAACTATTGAACTATTAGCAGACAGAATGAAAAAGTGAACAGGTGAAATACAGTAGGTCTGTGTCCCCAGAGAATGATGTCCTTCAAAGCTGCATACTATATCAAAAAGCCCGAACAAGGCTTTGGCCCCAAAAACGGAGATACGGAGAACTGCCTGATCCGAAAACCACTGCGAGGTTCATTTAAGATATTTGATTACTGATCTGAACCCTCCCACATGTCAAAAGAGAACGAGGAAGAAAATGTACTCATATAAAAAAAAAGTGTAACTGAAAAGAAAAAAAACACAGCAGATGGATGCTATAGGTAGTTTAGAAGGCAATTATGCACACACAGATGGATGCTATAGGTAGTTTAGAAGGCAATTATGCACACACAGATGGATGCTATAGGTAGTTTAGAAGGCAATTATGCACACACAGATGGATGCTATAGGTAGTTTAGAAGGCAATTATGCACACACAGATGGATGCTATAGGTAGTTTAGAAGGCAATTATGCACACACAGATGGATGCTATAGGTAGTTTAGAAGGCAATTATGCACACACAGATGGATCACATATTGTATTTTGTTTTGAAACCAATGTAATTGCACGTTTTTTTGGGTGTATCCAGCGTGCAGAATACGTAAGCAGTTAGTAACTATTGATAAGTGAAGTATTTTTAAACAAACCAAATGATTATTTTGGTGTATTTTCCAGCACTGTAGAGAAAAGAATCTAATTTCTTAGTGCTTCCTCTTGTATCTAGAATCAATTTTTATCAAGGCTTCTATCAGCTCACTCTGTCTCAATGTTGTAACGATGTATGGGTGAGCTGTAGTGGATGCTATTTCTACAGAGCCGGTACTTTGATAAAAACCTAGATGCTTGGGTGTACTGTCTTGATAAAAACCTAGATGCTTGGGTGTACTGTCTTGTGTATTACAATATCGAGAACAAACATTAAATACACATCGCCACAAAATGGTCGGTACAGAATAACTAAGTCCAGACTTGATATAGCACGATAACGAACTCTAATACAGAATGCGCCACAGTCGAGTCAGTAGCTAATGACGATGTTATCCCCTCAAGAGTCTATAAGTAACTAACTAGAAGTCTACCTAAATAAACTGAAACCCATTAAAATGTCGCGCTCAAAGTCCGTCCACTAACGTCCGTCTCCAAACTAAACTAAGTGCCGCTCTTTTGAATCATTCACACGTTAGTTCTCTCACTTCCCAGTCTCGGATCAAGTTGAAACTTTGCACAAATGATTCATTGTCGATGACAACACAAGAATCAATCCAAAAGTTAACCACGTAGTTAATCAATTAGTCGTAATTAATAAATTTTGTTGTAGGCAGAAGAAGGGAAATAAATTTAGCAGTACTGAGAGATACGGCAGTAATCTTTGTATTTAAAGAAGTATTTTTTATATATCACCATATGTATATTGCTTAGTCCTATAAATATTCACACTGTTAAGATGTCTGTCAGAGCTTTCCAATGAATGTTGTTAGAAATGCTATACAGAAGGATCCTACGTATCACATTTAGAGATCGCATCACAAACCAAGAGATTAGCGACAGGGTTACTGCAGCGATCGGACCCCATGATGACCTGCTAAGTATATTTAAAAAACGCAAGTTTAAAATCTATGGCCATATTACAAAATCTTCGGGGCTCGCAAAGACCTTCCTTTAGGGAACAGTACCAGGAAAAAGAAGAAGAGGCAGAGAGAGAAAGCGATGGGAGGACAACATAAATGAATGGACACGTTATTTGTCCTACACCCATTGAAAGAGGTTCTAACTAAGACAACAGGCAGGGAGGAAGGGAGAGAGGCGGTCGACAAATCTTGCTTGGTGCTCCAACTGTCCAACAGACTAAGGGATATGTAAAGATAAAGGTAAAGTTGTTAGAGATATTATTTGCCTGAAAAAAAAAGCAGCGGATATCGGGAGAGAAGTGGAAAAATAAAACACACACACCAAATTGCTTGCTCATTTTGTTTAGGCTATGCTATTTATAATATGTAATAGAAATCACGCGGTCGCGTCATGTGATATAAATCCAGAAGCGCACCCGTACTCTGTTTTCAAAATATCTCGTTAAGTGTTAGGATTCGCGCTTTTTATTAATAATAATAATAATAATAATAAATCTCGACCCTGGCAGCGCCAGAAAATGAATACTAAATCATTTTCAATGATAACATTATTATTATTATTATATTTTATAATATTTATATATTTATTATATTAATTATATGTTATTATTATTGTTATTATTTAGCCTTCACGTCAGGAAGTCTCACTTGCTCACCAGTTTGAAAGATGATGATTATTTTTTGTTCCTACTTCGCAACGCGTCTGGCAGCTCAAAGTTCCGCTTTAGTTACGCCCCTGTTCACTGTTTGGATCTCAGTACCGTCTCAGCCTCGTCACATTCTCTTCACCTGTTACAACTTTGTCAAATTTGTGTTGTTTTTAAACCGAGATGTTTTGTTTATAACAAACACGAATTTCATACTTTCAGGAAACAGAGAGAGTTGGTCATCTGAGAAGTCGGTTACGTTTGCAGGTTTTTTTTTTGTCAGCTCGGGTTGAATGGAGCAATTATTAGTGCAATGAGACATGACTACATATTTTCTGTAGGCCTGCAGGTAGCCAAGAGACTCTTTTAAGGGGATGAAAGCTGAGCTGGTTAGGTGAAACTGTAAGACTGGACTCATTGTTCAAAGTCATCCTTCAAGGTACAGTGGAGGGAGCACGAAGAAAGGTTGGATGGACAACATTAAAGAATGAACAGGCCTCTCTCTTGATAGTCTAATACGAACATCTGGGATAAGGGATTAGATAACTGGGACAGAAACTGATGATACTGAGGATAAGAAGGCCATTTTTTTATATATTTAACATAGTGGCATACACATATTTGAGTTGTTCACATACACATATTTGAGTTGTTCACATACAGATATTTGAGTTGTTAATATACACATATTTGATTTGTTAACATACACATATTTGATTTGTTAATATACACATATTTGAGTTGTTAACATACACATATTTGAGTTGTTAACATACACATTTTCAAGATGTTAAGCGAAAAACAATCAATACCAATACAATAAGAAACTATTAATCCCAAAAAAGACGAAATTGTCCCGTGTCTATTTTATGAGCTTGGATTTTATAGACATAAAACAACAACAACAACAACCAAACCCACATAACATTCTTCTGTTCAACAAATGTAAGCAGATCAACTTGAATCGAGGTACATAAGTAGATTTGCAAGTTAATAACTAACTCAGTTACTCGGCTATTAAAAGTCATGCACTATATCAAAATTACAGTGTTGCATTAAAACAGAAACGTCTGCATTCTGTAAGAACAAAACAAAACAAAACATAAAACCTCAATATGATTAAACCCACACCGTAAGAGTACACACAGATCTACCTGCATGTTAACGTCGTAGCTTTTAAGTAATGATTTTATAAACCATTTTAAATTGCTTCTGTAGAGCGAAACATTCATGTATATAGCATGCTCAGTGCAAGCCATGGTCCAACCTCCTTAGTGGACCTGTGAGAGGGGAGGGGGCATTTCTGAGAGGGGGTTTCCCAGCTGCCTATAGGTGCTTGGAACACACAACTCAGTGCGAATCGGGATTCGAACTAGAGCCCCATTGATAGGTAGCCAGCCATTTATACCGCATTTCAAATCTCATCTATTGTTTTTACAAAAATTATATCAAATCACTCTGTCTGTTTGTCTGTCTGTATGTCTGGAAAACATTTTGAACTCGTTATTTCTCCTACACCCATTCTCGAACCAAGTTGAAACTTTACACAATTATTTATTGTATCTACCAAATATGAAAGTGACAAAAAAAACCCACACTAATTAATCAATTGATTAATGGTAATTAAGTATTTTGTTTGATGTTGGAAAAGTAAAATACACTCTACATTAATGAGATATCTAGTTGTAAATGTGGAGTTCTTCCTGCCTTTTAAGTGACAATTTTAAAAAAAAATATAATCATTTTATAATGTTGATGTTTGCTTGATATTTTCCACCTCTAGGATGTCGCCTCTAACATAAATGTGTTTGAATAAAGATTGACCGAATTCATTATATCAGCAATAGGATGTAACGAGGGGAAAAACAACACACACACAGACACACTCCCAAGGTGAAGGACATACCCAAGAGCACTTTAACCGACGAGCCTAGAAGTGCATGTGTTTATGTACACAGGGCATGTACAAGGGAGACAATGAAGAAAATAGATCTTGGACTTGAATATGTTTACTCATTGTTTTGAAGTCATGCTAAAAATAGATATATTTGTGACACAGATATAGCCTACCCCAATCAGTGTGAAGGCCACATGTTGGATAGATTCTAGTGTGTAATATTTCTAAGGCTTGTGAATCGAAAGAGTAGGCTAGTGCAAGTAAGCTGAATATTCCGTATTGATATAGGAATACAAACAAGAAAAAGTGAGTAATAATTTTGTGTGTGTAAATTATAGCAGTTTTACAGTACAATTTCTTGGAAAATTTTTGTAGAATTTTTGTTTACTCAGGCGATGGTTCATAGCCTAAAAATAAAGTTTAGATTCGTAATTAACAATGTCCTAATAGTCCCGAAATATATATTCATGGGTTATTATTTTTTAAGAATAACTTATTTTATGAAATGCTTACATTTATTTGTAAGAAATGAATTTACCCACCGGTTACGACCGGTGTTACGATTCAGTTTTGCCAGAACGCTCTCGTTATAGTTTTCAAGAAGAAATGTGAGATTTGAAGATGTTTCTGTTTTTATAAAGCTTATATCAACTCACTCTGTCTGTCTGTCTGTCTGTCTGGTAAAAAGTTTGAACATGTTTTCTATATCGTATCTATCTATCTCATTCCCACTCTCTCTCTTTTCGGCATTTCGTGAAGTCTACTAGTCAAATCTCACTCAAGTATAAAACCTCAGGTAGACTTACTTACATAGTGCTAAAAACAAACTTATCATAGTGTCTTGGTGCAACTAATGCGTACCCACTATTACCTAACACCAGACTTTAATAAGCACATGTAAGCCTTCTAGCTAACACCAGATAACAAACTGTAAGAAATCAATTTAAAATGAGATTCAAGTTTTGTCTCTTGTAACTTTAAGTCTACAGCTTGCCCTGTATGTATTTGTTCTAAGGAAATTAATCGGGAAAACCCGAAGAATATGAGGTACAAACGGGAAAACGACATTGCTTGTTATGTTTCCATTATTAGAGGAGTGCGGGGGGCGGGGCAAGGAGATGGGTAAACACGAAAGGTTACTGAACTAACAAAACATGAACAGTTAGATAATATTGATATCATTTTTTTTTTACTGCTGGTATCCAATGTATAATAATTTCGTGGTCAGACGGTTGTGACTGGCTGTTTGACCAAGATCATAGGCTAGGATCCTGATTTTATTTCCTTCTGTGCTTTATATAATGATTTGCTTTTTTTTTTTAATGTATAGATCTTTTGACATTATTTATAAAATACCAGCTTCTTCATAATGTTAAAAATGACATTTTCTGTCTTTTTTTTTTTTTAAATGACATCTTTTGTTATTCTTTATCTTCGCACACACCATCAAATGCTTAAAAAATAACTTATAATATATCAAAAATATATATTAAAAAAAACAGTAATCGAAATATCTTTAAATCTTTAAAACAAAACTTCTTTGAAGCCTGAAAAAAAAACTCATCTACCGCGAATTTTATTTCTGGAGATATATACCGAAAATATATATGTACATATCTGTAAAATCTCACCTGCAAGCTAGACAAAGAGGAGGGGTGGTATTGGCGTCTAGCTAAAACAGATCCTCTGATGTAAGAATGATTTGTGTAAACATAATTGCAGGTTATGTCGTGTGTGTGTGTGTGTGTGTGTGTGTGCATGTGATTTAAAAATGTTCTCGTGTATTGTTTTAAAATCTTTTTTCCGAAGTCTTTAACCGATTACCGAGAAAATAGAATTATGTCTAGAGCTTTGTTTAACGAATCTGCAAGCAGGCTAAACATAGTGGAATACCACTTAGGATTTAGATCTATGCATGCGGATATGTAGGTTGTTTTTTTTTTGTTTAACTAAATTTTCTGACTTGTCTTTTTTTTTCTTCTAGAGCTGCTGGTTTGGCAATGTTCTATGCAAAGTTTTTTCTAAATATAGATGGGTAACGGTAAATTGGAAATTGTGAATGAAGGACTTGATTTGTGGGAAAGGTAAAGCGTCTGTAGAAGGGGGGGGGGAAGAAAGGGGGGCAGGGAAGTTGGTGTACTTTATATAACGTCATTACAGTGATGGGTGAAATGAAGTTATACAATAAAACCGTCGCGGTGTGTTTAGTTGTTTTTTTTAGTACACATGCAAACATAAAATTTGGTTTTTATATTAATGAAGTCAAAAAAGTAACAGGATGTGATCACATGACTTTCTGTCTCGTCACACACACACACACACACACACATACACAGACAGACAGAGAGAGAGAAAGACAGACAGACAGACAAACAGATACATACGTTTATTTAATTGTCTTGCCTCATATAGACCTACTATTTGTGTGTATCATTTTCGTCTGAGAGGATGATAACTTATAATGAATGATAATAAAATAATAATAATACTAATGGCAAGGCCATAAATAAATACAATGTTTTCAATGTCCTTCAATATGTCTGTCCTAGAATTAATGCAACGAAGTGGACAAAAATATGAAAAGAGAGATTGTTGAGTTACATCAGTTCATTTTTTGTGTGTGTGCTAAAAAAACTAAAATAAACAAACTATTTTGATTTATGGTTCTTAATTCCAGCATTTCACTTCGTCTAGTTTATGAAATCCCAAATGATCTCTTGAACTGTAAAAATCACACACGAGATACGCTTTGTACATCCGATATCAGCAGCAGGAGGCAAAGGGAAGCAACTGGAGATTAACGAAGTAGTAGTGTTACAAAAGATTACGTTAGTGAGATTAAGGTACAGGTAGTGGAAGGAGAGATTAAGGTAGAGGCAAGATAGATTAAGGTAGAGGTAGTGGAAGGAGAGATTAAGGTAGAGGCAAGATAGATTAAGGTACAGGTAGTGGAAGGAGAGATTAAGGTAGAGGCAAGATAGATTAAGGTAGAGGTAGTGGAAGGAGAGATTAAAGTAGAGGCAAGATAGATTAAGGTAGAGGTAGTGGAAGGAGAGATTAAGGTAGAGGCAATATAGATTAAGGTACAGGTAGTGGAAGGAGAGATTAAGGTAGAGGCAAGATAGATTAAGGTATAGGTAGTGGAAGGAGAGATTAAAGTAGAGGCAAGATAGATTAAGGTAGAGGTAGTGGAAGGAGAGAGTAAGGTAGAGGCAAGATAGATTAAGGTACAGGTAGTGGAAGGAGAGATTAAGGTAGAGGCAAGATAGATTAAGGTAGAGGTAGTGGAAGGAGAGATTAAGGTAGAGGCAAGATAGATTAAGGTAGAGGTAGTGGAAGGAGAGATTAAGGTAGAGGCAATATAGATTAAGGTACAGGTAGTGGAAGGAGAGATTAAGGTAGAGGCAAGATAGATTAAGGTAGAGGTAGTGGAAGGAGAGATTAAGGTAGAGGCAAGATAGATTAAGGTAGAGGTAGTGGAAGGAGAGATTAAGGTAGAGGCAATATAGATTAAGGTACAGGTAATGGAAGGAGAGATTAAGGTAGAGGCAAGATAGATTAAGGTAGAGGTAGTGGAAGGAGAGATTAAAGTAGAGGCAAGATAGATTAAGGTAGAGGTAGTGGAAGGAGAGAGTAAGGTAGAAGCAAGATAGATTAAGGTACAGGTAGTGGAAGGAGAGATTAAGGTAGAGGCAAGATAGATTAAGGTACATGTAGTGAAAGGAGATTGAGGTAGCAGCAAGATAGATTAAGGTACATGTAGTGGAAGGAGAGATTAAGGTAGAGGCAAGATAGATTAAGGTACATGTATTGGAAGGAGAGATTGAGGTACAGGTAGTGGAAGGAGAGATTAAGGTAGAGGCAAGAGAGATTAAGTAGTGGGAGGAGAGATCATGGTAGTGGAATGAGATGTTAATGCAATTCAGCCAGGGAAGATAAAAACATCCTCTTCAGATGTGAGCATCTTCATCACTATTCTAAGTAGGTATAAAACTTGTATGCGCTAGAAATACAGATACAAATAAGAACATAGTAACATTTACGAAACAAACTTTTCCTGTTAAAAAAAAAGTCCCTTCAAAGCACACCTTTCCCCTGTCAGAAAACCTAGACAGACTTCGCCAACTATTTTTGAACATACGAAAAACTTACCAACCGGTACATATCCGCCGCTGACTCAAGACGCCTAAATTCATTGTGTAATTTCAGAACTGCTTTGGCATCACTTGGGCTGAAAGCCTGGCCAGTGATTACAGCCAGGCATAACACAACGACCAGGGCTTGGAACCTGAGACAAACAGACATTGGTCTGGAATTAGATCTAAATATATTTACTCGTATCTATCTATCTATCTATCTATCTATCTATCTATCTATCTATCTATCTATCTATCTATCTATCTATCTATCTATCGTAAAATAATTTGTAAAATGTTTTACATGTTTCGGATGTTCCTTCAGAGTTGAAGATAGTTTTCTTCCTAGTCCAAACCTCCCGCAGGACGTCGGAGGATGGGAGCGGGCAGGATTTGAACCCTCGACCATCGATAAATCCGAACGACAGTCCAGCGCGCAAACCGCACGACCAGGCAGCCATCTATCTATCTATCTATCTATCTATCTATCTATCTATCTATCTATCTATCTATCTATCTATCTATCTATCTATCTATCTATCTATCTGTCTGTCTGTCTGTCTGTCAGCTAGTGAGCCAGTCATTCTATCTATGTATTTTCACAATCAGTTTAATTTGAAACTATTCTAGTCTCGCCTTTGTCGTAAATGATCTAGACGCTAGACTCTTAGGGTTTGACTAGGGTTCATTTGTTCTCAAAGCAGCTAGAAATAGCTCAGATTTCTTTGCAATCTGACCATGAATTAAAAAAAAAAGGAAGAAAGAGATTCTCAGGTCTTTACTAATTGAGAACCACTAAGATGCAATGCTTTCCATTGAAAAAACAAACTACTAGCTGTTCACCCACGACTATAGCACCAGCAGCTGGTAGCTGGTAGCTGTGCTTTTCTGTCAGCCACTTTACTCGGATTGTCTTTAGCAAAAACAAACGTGTGCATCAGAATAGAGACACCGTGTTTCCTTTACTCCTCCCCTGAACCGCCCCTCCCTTCGACTCCAACATCGCCGCCCTCGACAAAAGAAAGAGGGTTTTGTGCTAGCTGAGATATGAGATGAAATAAGAAAAGGGTGAGTGGGGGTAGCGGTGGTCTGGTATGAAGAGAAGGAAGTTATTTGATTGTGGAGACTGCCCACTGAATCTCAGGCTGATAACAAAACCTACACAGACTTTCTCATCAATATGTTTTAGGCAGATATACACACATATATACACATATACACACATATACACACAGAGGCGTAGCTAGGTTGGGGGGGGGGAGGGAGGGGGAGAATCTGAAATTCCCCAGGGGCCCCCGTGTAAAGGAGGGCCCCCAAATGAGTGTTTTTTTTACATTAAATATTAAAGACTACACAAAATGCAGGGGCCCCTAAAGAGGTCAAGCTTCCGGGCCCCCAAATGATGGCAAATATCTAGATACGCCACTGTATACACTAACCTCTTGATATAGGCCCCGATGGTCAGCTTTACGAATATGTATACGTTATTGACGGGGATTCCTATTCTAAGTTTAAGTTTGGATTGCTCTCTTCGGCTTTGGCTTTCAGGCTATTCTTTAACCCAGGCCGTGCCAATCGTGTTAACTCTTTCTCTCCTAACTGACGATACCAACGTTGATTCCACTAGAATGTGGTAAATAATTACGGAGAGAAAGAGTTAAGTTCGCAAGATGGACCGAGAGTCGAATTTAAAATGTAACATTTAACAATTTAACAGAGGGTTTATATTTTAAATTGACTAATTCAGACTTTGCCATTATCAATTTATATTTTTTTTGCAAGACTTATATTAATCAGTCTGTCTGTCTGTCTGGGTGGATTCTTTTACACTTTTATTTTGTCTCCCACTTCTCGGGTCAAGTTTCAAAATTATTCATTGTTGATGAAAACTCAAAATTAACCAATAATTTAATTGATTAGTGGCAATTAATCTTTTTTTAAATAGAAAACGGAAGGTAAATCTAAAGTATAGAGAAGTATGACAGTAATTATGCAGTTCTTTCACTTATGTAAGCTTTTTTAGCGGCCACCGAAAGGGGAAAAGACGCTATTAGTTTTGTGCGAAAAATCTTTTTTGAAGTAACGTCTGTATTATATAAGATAAGAAGATAAATAGATGTCTGTCCGTCTGTCCAGTTTAGATCTCATAAACTAGAAAAGAAATTGAAAATCCGAAATCACATTATTTTAGACCATTCAAAGTTCTGATGCAACGGCTACTTTTTTTTCTTCTGAAAGCGAAAAATCTAATTTTTAAAATTAGTTATGCAAGCAGTTTTTTAAAGAGAAAAAGTTAATTAGTATGCATTATAAGTTAGACCTAATTTAAAACGAATAGTAATCTTATAGACTTCATTTTCATTATATTATTTTTTAGTATGATCTCGGTGTAAATCGTGTGAAAAAATAAAAAAAAATTAAAAAGCCCACACAAGAGGCAAAGAAAAGAAGAGGCCCAAGGATTCCTATGATGGTAAAGCTAAAATTGAATAGCGCAAATTCTGAGGTTTAGGAGGGCAAGGATCAGGATTCAAGATGGCGGATGCATTATCTGTAATCTAGATCTAGTGAATTCTAATGCCATGTTTCTAGGATATTGGACGCTCTTTGCTTCTAGCATAGGAGTTTTGATTGCTCCTGGGTTTATTTGTCAAGGGAGTAGATCGATATAGTTGAATTTTCAAATTGCAGTGTTAATTTTTGCGTTCTTCTTCTTTTATTGGGTTATAGTCGGTCGCGTTCCAATCGCGTCATACTTCCTTTATTGTTCATTTCCTGTTCCTTTGTTATTGTTGTGCATTTATCCAAAGAATGTCTTACCCGACGTTTTTGATTGAAAAGAAAGACTTAGAGGGTGGTCTTGTCCACCCGAAGGGTACTCTCCTGTCGAATCTATCTGGCAATAGCGCCAAGAAATCTTCTATTGGGAGCCTTTTAGAGGCTCTCAAGCTGTCAGCTGCTGAAGTAACAGCATTATTATAGGTTCGAAAACCCTTATACATGGTTTTTGGTACCAACAACTGTGAAAGTAAGAAACAGACTTGTTGGTAAGTCTTTCGGTAGTGCGACTTCCTTCAAGGTTGAGATCTTCCCAATAGAGGAAGAAAGGCTGAAAATTACCCTACATTGGGTATCGCCTTCAATTGCGAAAACCAGAATTGTTGAAATCATGGAAACATTTGCAGAGCAAGGATCCAAGGTGGAGGTGACGAAAATAGGTGCTTCTGACAAGTGGGTGTGTCCTTCATCAAAGCAAAAAAAGATGCACCCATCCCACACTACATCCAGCTACGGTATGAAGGGGACCCCAAAATTTATAAAGTTCTAGTCACGATACTAGGTCGTAGGCAACAATGCTTACATTGTGGACTAGACCAGCATTGGTCAAATCAGTGCCCCACCCGAAAGGCCGGCCCGGCTCGAACTGTGCCTCCCAAGGACAAACCTGGCCCTCTGAGCTATGCACAGGCGGTCAAAGAAGGTAATCCCAAGGAGAAGGAAATCGAAAAATGGTTGCAGAAGGATGGCTTCACGATGGTAGAGAAGGGTAAAAAAGGAGTCTTCAAAGTTTCGCCAAAGAAGATATCTAAAGTGTCGGATGTCGCGGCTGCATCGATGATGGCGGATGCAGCTACTTCATCGGATGTTGCCAGTACACCAGAGATAGCTGTGGATGCGGAGGTTGGGACCCCCCCAGAGTGGCGAAGATTTCAAACTAAAAAAGCGGTTCCCCTTTAGAGAGCATGTGAAGTCCGCTCCTGGGTCTCCGACAAAATCGAAAAGGAAGAGAGGCTTATCTGTCTCTTCGTGTGAGGATCTTTTCGCGAGCCCGCGTATTATAAGAGAAGTTGTAAACCCACCTAACACGAGTCTTGATGTTAGTGTGTTGGACATTCCTGAGACTCCACCCACATTGGTTATAGATGAGGGGGGGGGAACACCCATAACCAACCACTAAAACTGGTTAAATTTACTTTTACACCCAGTCATAACAGACATTACAATTTTATCATTAAATATACGTAGTCTTAGGAATAAGCAAAAATACATTGTTCACCTATCAAGAAAATACAGGCCAGACTTCATATTCATTCAAGAAACAAATATAGACACACATTATAAATCACGCAAATACACATCCGACATAGGGCTGAAAGAGGGCTGGTTTAGCTTAGGTAACGAGTGTAGAGGGGTAGCTATTTTTGTAGTCTCAGATAGATTTAAAGTTGTGCATGCATTTCAGGACACCAGGGGAAGAATAGTGATCATTAGAGTAGAATCAGGAAATCAAACATTTACACTTGCAAACATCTACGAACCTGCAAAGAGCGCGGAAAAACAGGATTTTTATGAAAATTTAATCGATATACTAAATAACAATTATAGAGAGGATACGCTAATCATAGGGGGGGGGGATTTCAACTACATAACTTCTGCATTAGATAAACAGACTACTTTGGCAGTGGGCCCTGCCTCTCATAAAACCTTTCCGAATCTTAATTTCTTAGAGGAGATAGAGAGGAATTTTCAATTAGTTGACACTTACAGGACACTAGAACCTATGGGTCGTGACACTACCATGGTGCATAGGTCATACCCCGTCTCGACACGCTTAGATAGAGTGTATGCTCCTAATTATTTCTATATAAGTCGGGTGTCGCATTTGGAAGAAACATTAGAATACACAGACCACAAAGCGGTGTTAGTTACTTTGGACATAAAAAAACAAAGCAATTAAAAGAAAGTCATCCCACTGGAAATTTAACAATTCGCTGTTGGAAATTCCCCTTTTCGTGGAGTTAGTTTCTGCTAATCTAAATTCTTACTTACAAGATATACATGATCCACATTTCGATCTCCTTCTTCCCTAGTGCTATTAGAGCATGGAATGGGTTGCCTGAGCTAGCCAGAAAAACCAGTGACTTGGCAGAATTTAAGTCATTGGTTAATATGCATGACTAAATGCATGACGCGTAGGACGTAATCATCTTCTTTTTTGAAGTAACGTCTGTATTATATAAGATAAGATAAGATAACACAGACATGGCCACTCCTAAAAAGTTCTATCAAGCAGCAGAGCCAGTTAATATCTACATTAGTTCAGGGACGTAGGAGGCAAGAATATGAACAACTCAAATCCACATTATTACACACGGATGATGAAACCGTTAAAACAGAAACTCTTTTAAAACTAGAAGAATTAAACAAGTATACTTATAGGGGTGCGGAGATTAGGTGTAAAAATTACTTAAGTAATGAAGGTCCTAGTAAACTATTCCTATCGTTTGAACAGAATGTGCACAGATAGTGAGGGGAATAAAGTAGATAATTATGAGGATATTAGGAATATTTTTACAAAACACTTCACTACTATATACAGTGAAGAGCCAGTATATACTGATGCTCAAGATAATTTTCTAAAATTTTGCAAGCAGCTGGACAAGACAGATGAAGATATTTAGGGAGTGCATTTACGCTAGACGAACTCAGGACTGCCCTGGACTCGACTAAGAACAATAAATCACCCGGTCCAGATGGCTTAACCTTTGAACTCTATAAAACCTTTTTCCCCCTGCTGGGTCCTCTCTTACTGCGACTATATAGCGACGCCATTCGACTGGGACAATTTCCCTCAAATTTTAACGAAGCATACATCACGCTTTTACCCAAGAAATCTGAAAATAACACTTCACCTAGCGACTTTAGGCCCATTTCACTTCTCAATACAGACTATAAACTTCTCACAAAAATGATTTTCCTAAGAATGAAACCTCTCATAAACCAACTTATAGGATATGACCAGTACTGTTGTATCCCTGACAGAAACATAGACGGCATGACGCATTTTTTACGGGATTTTATCATGTACAGTAAGGATAAAAACCTCAATGTGTCTCTTTTATCTATAGATCAAGAAAAAGCCTTTGACCGAGTAAGCCATAGCTTCTTGTTCAATGTTCTTGAGAAATGTAAAATAAGTTCCCTGTTAATCAGATATATAAAGCTTGTCTATACAAATGCAACAAGTAGATTGATAATTAACCATTCTCTCAGTAGGAGTATCCTCATACAAAGGTCTGTCAGACAGGGCTGTCCTTTATCCCCCTTCTTGTATATCCTTTGCTTGGAACCCTTCTTGGAATCTATAAGATCTGACCCCTCTATTATTGGGATTAATATACCGGGGCGCTCCTTCTCAACCATCAAAGTCAAAGCCTATGCGGATGATACAACTTTTTTTCCATCTTCAGAGCAAGATATTGAGAATATACTAAAGAAATTTACACTCTTCGGAGAAGCTAGTGGTTCAAAAATAAATATAAATAAATCCTCTGTAATGGGACTAGGGAAATGGAAATTCAAAGAGAATTGCGCTTTCAAAATTGTAGATAAAATCAAGATTTGTGGTATTGTCTATACCTGTAATCCTTTATTCTATTGTACAGGCCAGTGGGAGAATATTTTTGTCAAAGCCTCAAACTTGCTAAAACTTTATAAGCACACAGGTTCTACAATATTTGGTAGAGCTGTATTGATAAATAGTTTGGTCATTCCAAAGATTGTCTATTTAGCTAACATTACAGAGCCACCTCCTAAATTCATAAACAAGCTGAGCAAGTTAATTAGAAGCTTTATATTTAAAAACACTATTAGGAGCATTAAGCACACTACACTCATTCAAAACAAAGAGGATGGGGGGATAAACTTACAAGATGTCAAAACAAAAATACATTCGCTAAGGCTAAAATTTGTAGGTCAAGTAGTTAGAAACCTAACAAACTTTCCCTTGACAATTTACTATTATGGTTTAAGATTAAGTAGTCTTCTTCCAATACACAATGATACTCCTCACTATTTTGGTACAGTCACGCATCCATTTTACAGGTCTATTTCCAGAATTTTACCTGGTAATGAACATTTAATACACAACAAAACCAAAGAATCATACACAACACTTAAAAAGCTGTTACACGAAAGTCTTGTGAATAGGATTAAGTGGGGGAGAGTTCTTGGGGTGACAGAAGTCAAGGACACATTCATAAACCTACACAGCAAACATATCCCACCAAAAGCTAGAGAGATAAGTTATAGACTTATCTTTGGGATGACCCCTATGGTTAGAAGACGAGCAAATGACCGTGCCTGTATATTATGCCATCTTGAAAATGCTGACAATGAGAAACATATGTATTTGGAATGTCCATTATTCCTGAAGTTAGAAGTACTGTAAGGGACTTATTAGAAGCAAACTGTGGCAACTATGTAAATGTTAACTTGTCAATTGTATTAAACAAGCTGCCAAAACTAAAAAATAAAATGATACATAACTTAAACTTGATTATTGTTTCCGAATACAGGAACCTTGTTTGGGCTAGCTGGCTCAAAGCTCTACATAATAATAAGGTTTTTCATCCTAATATAGAAAAATAATGGATTTTAGGGGTAGAGAATTATCTAGTTTGATTTTCATATACTTGTACAATGCTCAGGTAGTTTTCCAGAAATGGGGTGATGGGGGTCAGGGATATTTGATATTGTGTTGATTGTTCTGGGGTAGAGGATACTTGTATCATTGTTATGTCTTTTATGGATTCAATGGCCAGGATGGTTAGGTAGTATGTCTTTGATATTAAATAATGTTTCTGTTACTATTGTTGTATTTTTAGGTTAATCAATTTTCAATTGTTTATGATTTAATACTTGTGAATGATGAGAACTTACAAATAAAAACTTATTGAAAAAAAAAAAAAAGAAAGCCCACAAAAGAGGCAATATGGCCCATACAAGAGGCACATTAAGCCCAAAAAAGAGGCAAAGAAAAGAAAAGAGGCCTAAGGCCCAAGGATTCCTATGATGATAAAGCTAAAATTGAGTAGCGCAAATTCTGAGGTTTCCTTTAAAAAGGATTCGAATAAGAGATTGAGCCTTTACAAAACAATCAGATCAATTACAACACATCAGTTAGGCCAGGGGAGGCGCGGTGGCTGAGCGGTAAAGCGCTTGACTTCCGAACCGGGGGTCCCGGGTTCGAATCCTGGTGAGGACTGGGATTTTCAACTTTGGAATCTTAGGGCGCCTCTGAGTCCACTCAGCAGTAATGGGTACCTGACATTAGTTGGGGAAAAGCAAAGGCGGTTGGTCGTTGTGCTAGCTACATGACACAATCGTTAACCGTAGGCCACAAAACAGATGAACTTTACATCATCTGCCCTATAGACCACAAGGTCTAAAAGGGGAACTAGTTAGGCCAGGTTCACATCTAACTTTACATTCACTTTCACCTATCCTTTGATCTGCGGGACCGTTGGGGCGCTACACAAGATCTGTTAACCTTCTTTTTCCATTCGTATATCTCATTTGTATTTGATATAATTTCATTTGGATGTTTTTTATGAAAATATTGAAGCCTGCCTGGGTGGACCACTTCGGGGGCCGATTTTGAGTTTGTGTTTCCACACAAACTGTCTATAAAAGCTAGGATACAATCACATTAAATTTTAAAATTTAAAATCTATGCGGCGCACCAATCTTGATTTTTGAATCACTCATTAGTGATCCCTCTCCTGAAACTATCCAATCCGTAACGAGCTCTTGATTGTAGAGGAATTATATCTCACTCATTTGCGTGACACAACAAAAGACTACTAGGATTTTAAGTGCAGAGATGCCTACATGAAAAAAAAGGGAAATATGTATTCCCAGACCTGGAAATGTGTATTTTGAGGAGCCAATGTGTATTTTCCTAAATATAAAGAAATATACTCAGGAAAGACTAAAAATCATTCAAGCAAATAACATACACGAAATGCAGCAATCCTAAAGTTCTATAAGACATTTTGTACATTTGTCAAAATATTTACACTTTTAGTCTTTGTCATAGACTTTTCTAGAATATGTTAGAATGATAACGTTCTTGTCACTACGCAATGATTTCATGATCATAATGCCTATGGCAAAGTCCTCATTCCATAATAGCGGCAGCAGAAAATTCATTCAAAAGAATGGGAATTTTTGTTACTAGTGAAATTTGACTTAAACCAGATTTGATGGTTTGCTTAGCTGGATCAGTGACATCTAATTCTATAAAAGTAGTTTTGTTTATAGGCAATGTCTGTAGAAGGTAGCCAGACAATGGAAATATTTTATCACATTTTGAAGGAATTCAGATTTTCTTCTTTCAGACCATTCTTCGCAGAGTTAGCAATGAAAGCTTTTGGCATCATCTACAATCACTAATGACAATCATTTTATAGACCTTTTTTTCAGGCAGATAATCCTAATTAGTCATTGAACTTGTTTCTAATATAAAAGCTGAGCTATTGAGTCTGCTGATTAGATGTTGTAAGATAAGGACGCTTGAAATAGTTTTATAAAACTAACAGATGTGTTGAAGGATGGCGCAAGGAATCAAGAATTTAATAATTTTTGTCAGCATAATTAAAGCAGTTCTTTTTGCAAACACACGCAGCCTTGAATGTCCATGATTTCATTCTTTGTCTTTAGGCTTTCCAGTGTCAATACAACGATGTACCACTTTTGTTAGTATAAAATAAGGTATCTGCTTGCAGATGGTCTAAACTCGACATGTAATTTCATTTTTCAGTCCCTATCAAAAGGGTCCGTCATCATTTTTTGGATAGACAATCTTAACAAAACATCGTCACATTGGACAACTATGTACCTATGCTAATGCGTGTCTGTAGGCTAGATGTTTGTATTCAACCAAATAATGGTTTAAATAAGTATGCATACATTCGTTATTCGTTTATACCTTAATAAGGCCTAATACTATGACATAGAAGTCGGTTATGACCTAGCGATCCTGCACGAGTGGAATTCTGAAGTTGAAGCGTTGATATAAGTGTATGCCTAATGCCTATATACATCTATATATTTAGAATCTAAGTATATTTATATATATGGAAACAAGGGGAGTAAAACACAGAGATTAGAATCTGTCACAGTTATCTTTTCTTGCCATCACACTAGATGTCTGGGCAGAATTGTGCGATATCAAAAGCTCATCTTTTGAAGCGGACTAAGCTGTTCAAGAATCGAGGGTGATGACCTCTCAGCGCGGCGATGGCTGGCTCTGATATGTTTTATAGTGTATTATTCCTGCAGAAAGAACAGGCTGCAGTCTCCAGCTTGATTAAGCATCACGGCCGGATTTACGGCGGTACATACCGTGCTGTCGTCGAGAGGCCTTACGGCAGGGGCATAACTAGGGATTTGGGGGCCCGGGGGGATTTACCTCTTTGGGGGCCCTTGCATTTTGACATTCGACATATGACATGGGATAATGTACGCAAAAATATATAAGCCCCAAATCAAATTGGTTCAGTATATCAGTAAACTTAACAAAAAGTAATCAAGACTCTTTTAATGAATAATACCTTTGTTTATTAGTTAAATAATGCACAAGTGACAAATCTAAATTGGTATCGCTTCACGTCGTGCATTCTGTGCAGCAAAGACATCTATAACCTCAACTACATCGATACTTTCTAGTATTTGTGACTTCACTGGCATTAAAGCCATGACAAGCCTTTCTTGTGTCATTGTGCTCCTGAGATAGCTTTTGATGGACTTGAGCTTTGAGAATGATCTCTCACATGACGTAATGGAAGTGGCCTGAGTTCGCGGTATTCGGAGGAGGTTGCAAAGTTTGAGCACACGTAATTACCATATGAAGCCTGTTTCCTCAATATGTCTATTGGTGATTGTATTACTCGTTTGTTGATGAAAAGTGCTCGTGCATCAATGACATCATTGAAAAAGCGATTTGCCTTTTATTTCATCATACAAACAGGAAAAGTAGCACAGTTTGTCATAACCAGGTCTTCATCTAACAGGTGTCTTGGTTCCAGAAGAAACCCAAAGGTATCCAATTTCTTTCCAGCCTTTGAAATCTGTCCAGCACTTCTGAATTGCACACGTTTGAATTGCAGTTCTATTGACAGTCCTACATTAGAACCCAACTTCCCACCAAGTCTTTTCTTTCTTCTGGTTGTTTTGATTACAGGGAATCCATAGAATTCACAACCTTCTTTTGCTTTTTCGATGGATTGGGTTTTTGTCAGTTTCTCATCATTTAGCAGAAAGCATGAAAGAATACTAATTCCAGCTTGCCGTATATGCAGTCCAGACTTTTGTAGTTTCTTCTGAACTATATTAATTGGGCACAGGAGCTTTGACCAGAATTCAAGATAGGCAAAAAATTCTTAATTTTCCACTGCATGAAGAAGATTCTGTGCTAATATTATATGGTATTACGTCATTGTTGGTTGTTTGTGTTTTCTGCGCAAGCAAAAGGATTCAGAGCATACAAAAGTGGGAAAGATCCATATCTCGTTATGCTCAAGTATAGAAATACTCCGATAAGTGGACTGCCGTATTCACTATCACAACTGCTGACGAGTAGAAGACTCAGGGAATCATTCCAACTGATCTCAAACTATTGAAACCATCGGTAGCTGAAAATGCAGAGACATTACTCAACGAACGACAGATGAAATTCAATGCAAAAGCAAGACTACCTAAAGATTATTCTGTCGGAGAGTTCGTCTAGGTCAAACATGGCAGAAAGCAGTTGTCATAAAAAAACATTCAGCACCCAGATTTTACATCATAAAGACAAACATACAGAAGAAATCAACGCTTTTTGAATAAGAGTTCGATGAAGACATCTCTGGGTATGATGATACCGATGGAGAGAATGAACCGCAAACAAACGAAACAGACAGTTATAGAACAACGTCTAGAGAACTTGTTGTGCCAGTCAAGACAACCAGAAGTGGACGAATTGTTAAAGTTCCTAGTAAACAGGGCCGGCCTTAGGCCACTGCAGCCTATGCAGCCTTTCATAGGACCCGCGCTAATTCTAAGTGTACATTATTAAATTAAACCATTTTTCGCGACCTCCTGATTTTCCAGGGCCTCCAGGAAATCTCATGATAAAGCAAAATATACGATAAAGTCCTGAACTTTTTTTGAATTTATTCAAATCTCCTGAAGAATAGACGAAATTGACATTTTGGGGTGCCAATAAATAAAAAGTGACATTGCGAGCTTTCATTTGATAAAAATTTATTGCAAAGACGAAAGTAGGCCTATTTTCTAATTCAAAAAAATAATATTGACATTATGCTCATCCCTACCCAGACTAGGCCCCGCGCGATCCGTTTCGCATAGGGCCCCGCAAATGCTAGCTATGGCCGGCCCTAGATCTCACTCTTAAGAACTTTAAAAGGAAGGGTGTGATAATAACTTCAAAAGGAAGGATGTGCTAATATTTTATGATATTACGTCATTGTTTGTTGTTTATGTTTTGTGCGAAAGCAAAAGGATTAGAGGGAAATAAAAATAGTTTCCATTGGATTGAGGAAAGATGAATAGAGGGGTAATGACTCAAGTGTGAAGTTTAATTCTGAAATTATAGACGCCAAACCCGAATAATGGACTATTCTAGCATTATTAAGAATAACTTTTGGATCTGTTATACTCGATTCTGTAAATTTTGCTTCAAGATTAATTAGTGTAGCCATAAAATAAAAGGAAACAAGATACTAGGAATTCGCTGTATATCATCCAGTTTTATTCGTAGCAACAAAGTTTAAAATGTAAAACAAACTTTAAAAAAAACTTTGATCTCTGTGGGAAAAAATATTTGTAAAATGTCAACAAAGTCAACGTACTGATAGACCTAGATCTAGGTTTAGTCTTGGTGACAAATTTAATCCATAAATGTTGAAAAAGAAAGACACCCGTTGACACTATTTGTCAATCAAATATATTAATTTATGTATTTACAAATAAATTTCGGACACCCATTTGGGTGACCCCTAGGTGGGGGCCCGGGGCATTTTTAAATTCTCCCCCCCCTCCCCCCCTTAGTTACGCCACTGCCTTACGGTGCCCTCACTCTTAAAAAGAGGGTTTACTAAAAATAATGCATATTGACTATAAAAGAAAAAGAAAAAGACATTAAATTAACAGCTATGCGTTGTTCTGTCTTAAACAAATAAGACAAGCTTTTAGATCTATTTATTAAATGCATTTTAATGTAATCATTCGAAAGATAAGATAATCTTATAGGTCTACAGTCGTCCACATCGGCATTACTACTATAACAATAAATATTCAAAAGCTAATAAAAGTATCATACAAAGTAGACAATAGGCACATACACACACACACCACAACAAGCCACAACCTCCAGATTTTTATGATTTTTTTAAAATTCAGTAGAAGATTACATTGCCATCCATCCATCTATCCATCCATCTCAGTGGCTTTACAGCCCATGGAGGGCTCTGGCCTGCTTCAACACATCCTTCCATTCAGATCTCTCCTGGGCCTTACGTCCCCACGCCCTAACCCCAAGCTGTTGCAGATCTGCCTCCACATCATCAATCCATCGCGTTCGGGGTCTGCCTTTTGGGTCGCGTGCCTTTTGGTTTTTGCCGGTATACAATTTTCGCTCCTCTGTTCTCTGACATTCTTTTAATGTGACCTGCCCAACGTAGTCTGTACATTGCCAAATACACATAAGACAAAACCGCAAGTTCCATGTTTTCACAACAATAAAGCTTAACATTGTTCAGAAATTGTTCAAACTTCATAATCATCAGGTTGTCTATTGTTCTCTGTTGTAGACACATGTACATACACATGTATCATACATCCCAAACGAACGGAATTCTGAATGAAAATGGGCACAGAAGCGGCATCAGCAGTTCGCGAGGTCCTGTGCGAGTGTCATTAGAGTCACATGAGGGCCACGAACTTTTGTACGATGGGCTAACGGTGACAAAAGATTCTCTTTAGAGCGGGATCCCCCTAAGGCTCGGGGCGATTGCTCCACTCGCCACCCACTGGGGCCGCCTTTGTAGGACGCCCATGTATATGTACTTAATGGTGTTGACGAATGAGCTGGAAACACCCTGAATAAAAGTTAAATATAGGCGCTCTAAAATCTTTCTGTTCTAACCCTTAACTCTTTCTCTCCGAATTGACGATACCATCGTTGATTTGAACTCATTAAATTAAATTAATGTTTGATTTTATAAACTTGACTTTGTGTTCTATAAAAAGAGCATGCATTCCCCTTTAAGTCTAGACCAAATTAAATATTTTCTGATTCCAAACGAAAAGTTATTGAAGCTTAATCATAACAGGGGAGTGAAATAGTCATGAGCAAATCGAAGAATTCCGCCGAAACGTGGAAAAATAATGACGGAGAGAAAGAGTAAATGGATGGAGCTGACCACTTGGTCCAGTTCTGATGTAACCATTCTTTAATGTTCGCAAAAATAGGCGAGGGTAGATACTAAGAAGTTTTGTTAAGCCTGGCCAGATTTTACCAACAAGTCTAGCCTAATTTGGACTTCACTATATTATATACAATCATGGTGATTAAAACAAAACAAAAAAGGTAACCCAAAGGGAAAAAAAATATATATAAAAAAACAACAACACAGAATCCCAGAAATTCTAGAATCTGTTAAAGCCATTAAGAGGACATAGAAATAGGTATTTTTATACTCTCCCCTCTCCCCTTCGGCGGCATTCTGCAGAACAAAGTAATGCCACATTACATTTTGAAACAAACACAGGCGTTGCGTTGCTATGGGGGGGGGGGGTAATTTCAGGGGAAGTCACTGAAACAAAATGATTTTGTAAGAATAGTCTCCTCTTATACGTTAAATCTAGTATAAGCATTTTATTTATTTACTTATTTTAGTTGAAAAGAAAAAAAAATCTAAATAAACTTTATCGAGGTGATAAAACAAAGTGAGCAATATATCTCTTATATATAAAAAAAAATTGCTAAAAATAGAAGTTGCTATAAAATTGTCTCTATGTGTTTATCTACTATTATTGTTAGAGTTATCGTCCCTGAAGGCTCAATAATATAGAATTGATAGTCGTGAGACATGGCAAATATTGATGAGACACAGTGAGATAGGACGGGAAGCAGTGTGTGAGTGTGTGTGTCTGTGTGGGGCTGGGTGAGAGGCACTTAACCTTGACTTAAAAGCACTGCCACTTAAAGCTATGTGGTGAATGCTCTCGTTCGGTGCTGCATAAAGAATCAGCGTCTTATACACCCGAGAGTTTGCACTGACGTTACAGGGGCGTAGGGAAATAGAGATTCCAGAATGGGTGTCGATATCGTTTTGTACCGCCCAGGGAGGAGGTATTGTGTATTTTCATTTCCCTACCAACAAAATGTATAGAAAAAAAAAGAGAAAGAAACGCAAAGTTTCCAAAGACTCGGAAAGCAAAATCATTTGACAGTACTCACTTTTGGAAAAAACGCAAGATATTGGGAATACTGACATTGAAATTGAAACACAGTAATCTTCTCTTGGTCAACTCTTTGACTCTTGAGATCAGGCTTACATTCATTTAATCTAGTCACATTTTGTAGGCATTTGAATAATTAAAAAAAAAAAACAAAAAAAAAAAAACTGAAATAAAAAAACTTGCTACAAAGTAACTCAGCATCGAAAAAGTTGGCTACAAAGAAGATTACAATTCAGCATCAAAATAGCTGGCTGCAAAGTAGCTTACATTTCATCAGCGAAAAAGCTGGCTATAAAGTAGCTAACAGTTCAGCAAAAAAAAAAAAAAAGCTGTCTATAAAGTAGCTAACAGCTCAGCAGCCAAAAAAAAAAAAAAAAAAAAAGCTGTCTATAAAGTAGTTAACAGCTCAGCAGCCAAAAAAAAAAAAAAAAAAAAAGCTGTCTATAAAGTAGCTAACAGCTCAGCAGCCAAAAAAAAAAAAAAAAAAAGCTGTCTATAAAGTAGTTAACAGCTCAGCAGCCAAAAAAAAAAAAAAAAAAAAAGCTGTCTATAAAGTAGCTAACAGCTCAGCAGCCAAAAAAAAAAAAAAAAAAAAGCTGTCTATAAAGTAGTTAACAGCTCAGCAGCCAAAAAAAAAAAAAAAAAAAAGCTGTCTATAAAGTAGCTAACAGCTCAGCAGCCAAAAAAAAAAAAAAAAAAAAAAAAAAAAAGCTGACTATAAAGTAGCTAACAGCTCAGAAACAAAAAAAAAAGCTGACTATAAAGTAGCTAACAGTTCAGAAACAAAAAATAAAGCTGGCTAGTTGAAGGAGAAAAGAAAAAAAAAATGGCTTGGAACCTTCTTTTGTGAACCGAATAAAGTGAATTTGAATCAACACATATCTACTGGCTTTCGATATTGCTGTAGTGATATATAAAATAGAAACGTAACCACAGGATGTTCAATGACTTTTTCTTTAAACCTGTCCACTCATTCAAAACAATTCGTTATCGCCTTTTAGTCATACGTGACCACTCTTTCGTCACTCTTCTGCGCCTGACCATTACTAGGGCCTTCCTCTGGGCCTCATATGTTTGTCCCGCGGCCTTGATGAGAGCTCTGCAACTGCTGCCAGATACTTTCTTCTATGCCAGTGAGAGCAAATGGCGCCTGAGTTGATCTTCATACCTCTTACGGGGGCATCTCTGTTACGTCTTCGTTCTTTAAGCAACCCCCCCCCCAAAAAAAAAAACCACTAAAAAACATGGTTATTTAGGTAAGATGGTCCTGCCAGCGTATTCCCATCATGGACAGTTGGCACGTTTAGATAATAGATGCCTTTGAAATATTTTTTTTAAAATCTGGTTTATTCAGATTATACTTTCACTTACAATAACACACAAGGCACAGAGGTTAACGCATCCACATCCAGACCATATAATACTGTTGAACAGTCAAGGGTTATGAAATCCGCAGTCTTCAGGTAATAAAGAAGTAAATAATGTGACATAATTATATAATATTATTTTTATTTTGATCTCAGTCGAAGGGAAGACGCATAAAAAAAAGACCAGGCTGTCATCAGCGGAGTAGAGACTGTATAATTAAACTGGATTGTTATTAAATATAATTAATTGTACACGCTGATAACCGATAATAACTGATTTTCTTTAGTAAGCCTAATTATGATTATGTAATTATGATTATGTAGTTATGATTATGTAATTATGATTATGTAATTATGATTATGTAGTTATGATTATGTAATTATGATTATGTAATTATGATTATGTAATTATGATTATGTAATTATGATTATGTAATTATGATTATGTAATTATGATTATGTAATTATGATTATGTAATTATGATTATGTAATTATGATTATGTAATTATAATTATGTAATTATGATTATGTAATTTTGATTATGTAATTTTGATTACGTAATTATGATTATGCTTGATTATATCTGAGATTAGCGAATCCGACCGTGACAGTCTTAAGATTCTAATTGCTTTACATGCAGCTGTCCAATTGATTACTGTCACGTGAGTGCATAATGTCCCGCTTGACAGCATACAATAACGGCAGACCAGTAGTTACCAGACCAGTAGTTACGTCAACAGTCCGTATTATTTAGGTTACATCGCATATGCGTGGAAAAACAAAACAGATTCTTCTATGATTGAAGGGGAAACAATCCAGAAAAATCGATTAACGTAACGTGTAGCCGGCTGACGGGGTGGGTTGGTCATTAGATTTTTTCGCAGTCGCGAGTCATTAGGTCATTGTTAAATGTGCTTTTTCACTGTCAGCTTATTACTGTTTTTACAAAGCTTTTATCCCCTATGTCTGTCTGTCTGGTAAAAAGTGTGTACACGATATCTCTCCCCCATTCAGTCTTGGATCACGTTGAAACTTCGCACAATTATTCATTGGCGTAGACAAGACATGAATATATAAAGAAAGGAACCAGTTAGACAACCAATTACTGGTAATTAATTATTTTGTTTAATAGCAACAAGGAAAGCTAATAATTCACAGGTATGACTAATTTTTTGGGGGTTTAGACCCCTCAAATAATTATTAACGCCATTTCACGCATTCTCTGATCAAGATGACACTTCAAACAATTATTTTTATTGTACCTAACAAAACATAAATAAATAAACAAAAACACTCAATTAGTCAATGCATTATTGGTAATTAATTATTATGTTTGATCTCAAATAAGGGAAACAGCTTGTACATTAGATAGATAAGCTTTATTTAAACATTTTTTTTGTATATAAGAGAGTTCTATATTCTTCAATGTGTTTAATTTCCACTATAATATTCTTTTGGAGTGATCATAGTACAAGTGATGTATACTTTGAATTATTTATTCGTTGAGTTTGAAAACATTCAACTCAAGAAAAATATATCCAGCGAGCTGTGTAATAAATAGTGAGCTACACGAAACGTAGAGACCCCGCCTAATACGTGTACACCATATGATTGTGGAGACACTAGACATCTCTTCACATCAAAAACACAATCGTGATACTGCAATTAATTTTTTTTCCCCATTACAATTCTAGATCCTTTCAGTGCAAGACAAAAACTATTGGCTCCTGGTTGTTAGTCTAAATCAGGGACTCCCAAACCTTTTCTTCTGTGAAGCACTTCGCACATTCTGGGCCAGGAGCCTGTCCTACTGATTGCGAGGGGCCCAGTCTGGGTAGCGATAAGAATAATAAGTGAAAATTAAGATTTTGTATTAGCAAATAAATTCGTCTTTGTATTTTATTCCTACTTGACTTATAAACTCACTGTCCAAATGAACTTTACGAGCCATCTACAGTAGATCTTGTAGTTGAACAACATAAAGTTGATAAACCTTTTAGATTTACTATCGACTAGCAAAATATCGCTGTTTTCTTTTTCAAAGAGTCGAGATAGATTTAGATCTATATTTATATGCCAGTGACTATTAAAGTAAATTAAGTAATGGAACTTCTTGTTTTGGTTAAAATTCGCGTTTTCCATATTGAATGACACCTCAAAACGACAATTTTGTCTGTTTTTTTTTGGAAATTTACATGAGTTTTCAGAAGATTTGAATAATTTCAGGAGCTTTTCATGACTTTTTCGTATATTTTGAAATTTCAGGAGAATTCCAGGAGCCCTTTAATAATAAGTTAAAATGGTTTAATTTAATAATTTACACATATAATTCGCGCGGGGCCTATGAAAGTGCGGGGCACACTGCGGCCGCATAGGTTGCAGTGGCCTAAGACCGGCCCTGTTCTGAGTATTTAGCGGAACACTTTGCTTATCTTTTAGAGAGATTAATTTAATTGGTGGCCTACTCAAGATAAGTAGTCCAGTAGTTCGTGGAAAACATATTCAGGCCTTGCGGAACACTAGGGCTCCGTGGAAGACAGTTTGGGAAACACTTTAAATCTAAATAAAGTGCAGCAAAATGTGGACCGCACCCACTTCCGTATTCTCCCCGCACCGCCACTGTTAGCGATAACCGAGATATGCACTTCTAAGGGCAGTCACTCTTATAGGAACTGAGCCAGACCTCACACGTGAAATGCAATGCGCCAGAAGTATAAGTCTTAAAGAGAAGCTAAAAGCCTAAGAATGATGTAAAGATTACTAGGACCAGTCTGACACTTACTCCATTAAAACTCAGATAAATAGAGACCAAAAAAAATGATGGGGTTGGCTAAGTGTGGTACGCGTATATATAGCGCACAACAAATATATTCCGTGGGAGGCCGGTGAATCACTTTTTTTTTTTCATTCACCATTGTCCAACTGGCTCTAATGGTTTCCGGAAATTTGTTTACGTTTATATATCAAATGTTTCAAAGTAATAGACTGCCCCATTATGCAATTCGTTTCCGTCTCCCCGACTAACCACTTTGTTAAATGTCCTGGACCGCCTGACACGGAGCCTGTGATATTAAACTCAACTCCACAGATTAGCTCTTTAACCCACCGCTGCGTTGTGACACGCACGGGAGATTACATCATCTCCTGATCCTCCAACCCCCCCCCTCCCTCGTTACCACTCCACCCCCCCCCCTCACAATGTAACCTACTTCCTAGTCCCCGGTGACACAATTTGTGCACCGATTATATTATCACTCTTTCAACCTTTTTAACGGCAGAGGTGTTTTTAAGTACTTTTTTTTTAATAGACTGCAATCTACTTTCCCCGTTGATAGTTGACCTAAATGAAAGACACAAAAATAAAGTCACATTCCTCGTCCCATATGCTAGGACAAATTTGTACAAATACTCCTTCTTCCCTAGTGCTATTAGAACATGGAATGGGTTGCCTGAGCTAGCCAGAAAAACCAGTGACTTGGCAGAATTTAAGTCATTGGTCAATATGCATGACTAAATGCATGACGCGTAGGACGTAATCATCTTCTTTTTTGAAGTAACGTCTGTATTATATAAGATAAGATAAGATCTTTACATGAGTGACATTGCAAGTATGCCGTAAGCTAATAGGTATTCAATAGTTCAAAGGTTCTCACTGTGTTTGCGATGCAAGAGCATTCTTTGGCCCATATTTTGAGATAGAGTGTTGTAAGCCCAACAGTTTGTAGACCATCATAAGTTTAATATAAAAAAATAAAAAAACAAAAAGAGTCTCGCTGTACATGTTGCTCGAAAGAAAATAGTATAATGTGTAAATCTGTTTAAAAATCGGTCAAAATGATGTCGCTTTATGTAAAACACCAATTATTATCGAAATGGTAAAATAAACCCAACTTTGGAGGGAATTCCTACTTTTTGAAGGTACATAAAGACAAAGGAAAAGGAGTCTTGTGGGGGTCGTCATTAACAATAAAACGTATGTTTGCCTTTCAATGTGTAAAAGAATCCACCCAGACAGACAGACGGCGTGAGTTACTTTGTAATAAATACAAAGAAACAAAAGCTTCTTTGAGAGAAAGGTGTATCTTTCAGTTTGTCTGCAGATGATCTTACATCCTGTACTATAGAAAGAATCAGATAATTTTTTTCTTAATACTTCGTGTCAAAGTATTCTCAGTGCAAGCTGTCAATCTTGTCTACAAAACGTACACCCCCAGAAACAATCAAAGAGTTGGTCAACCTCAAAGTCTTACAGATGAAGTGGGAGAGTGGATGTTTCTGGCCAACAGGAGATGGGATGATATACATTTTTGTTTTTGACAGAGAGCGAGAGAGAGAGAGAGAGAGAAAGAGAGAGAGAGAGAAAAGAGAGGTAGAAGGTAGAAGAGAGACAGAAAGAGAAAGAGCAGAAGACAAGACCGAACCAGAGAGAACAAAAAAGTGATACAGAGAGAAAAGAAGAGAGATATACATGGAGAAGAGAAAAATCGAAGAGAAATAGGAGAGAGAGAGAAATCACGATAAAGATGATCTCAGTCGAAAACAATTTAAAAAAATAAAACTTTGGTGATGTCAATATGCGTTATTGCACGTGATTTAACAAGGTCACTGGCACGTCACGCAACAAGGTTCACGTGAAAACTTAAGCCAACACACAAACATTTCTCAAAAATAATGCATTTTAGGGTTTCCCCCTCTCGATATTATTTTATTAATTAGTCTGTTCACCTTTTTGAACTGAGAAATGTGAGATTAGAGAGAGAGAGAGAGACAGACAGACAGACAGACGGACAGACAGAGAGAGACAGAGACAGAGAGAGAGACACACACAGAGGGACAGAGAGAGAGACAGAGACAGAGAGAGGGAGACAGAGAGAGACAGAGAGAGAGAGAAAAAAAGAGAGAGAGACAGAGAGAGGGAGACAGAGAGAGAGACAGAGAGAGAGACAGAGAGAGAGACAGAGAGAGAGAGAAAAAGAGAGAGAAGATCACTTCTCTTCTAACACAATGTTCAGGAGGAAAGTGAAATCAGGGCCGGCTATTAAGGGGTCATCTAGCAGTGGCGACCCACACCCGAGCCTCTTATCAAATCCATGTATCTGTATAGTGGAAGTACAATGTTGTGTTGACTATGTACCACGCTTTTCTTGTGTCACATAAAACACCGCATCCGACTCACTCTACATTTAGTAATACAAATATTTTTTGCGAATTTAATTTTTTTTTTTTAAAGGCAAATAAAATCGTTTGCATTAATATCCGAGAAATGTACCGAAATGTCGCCTCCCTTATAAATATATTATAATATAATATAGGAGGGTACGGTGGCTGAGCGGTAATGCTATTGGCTTCTGAATCGGAGCTCTTGGATTCGAATTCTGGTGAAGACTGCGATTTCTAATTTCGGGATCTTTGAGTGCCTCTGAGTCCACCCAGCTATAATGGGTGCCTGACATTGGTTGGGGAAAGGTAGGGGCGGCTGGTCGTTGTGTGGACTCATTGTATCCGCGGTAACCGTGGGCCACAGAAACAGAAACCTTTACATCATCTGTCCTGTAGATTGTCAGAGTATGTATCAGATGTTTTAATTACTTTAAACTTTTTAAATATAGTGTCCCGTGTTTATTACTGTTTATGGTGAATGGTTGTAAAATGCAAACTCTTTTTCAAATAACATTTCATCATTTGAGTCATGGCTCCATGAGCCTACATTGTGTAAACAGCTGTATAAACTAAATTATATATATACACTAAAAGAAAACTAAATTCATTGTAGTCTCCCCTGAAAGAGTGTCCGTCGAAAAATTCTCTAAAGATATGGCAGGTCTGCAGCAGGACCGCCCTGTAAAAAGTAATAAAAATCTTTCTATTATTATTATCACAAGGCTTATATCAACTTACTGTGTCTGTCTGTTTGTCTGGTAAAAAGTTTGTAAACGTTATTTCTCCGAAACCCAATCTCGGATCAAAGTTGAAATTTTGTACAATTGTTTCTTTTACCCGACAATAGATAGTTAATTAATTAATTAACTAAGTATTGGTAATTAATTATTTTGTTTGTTATCTCGAAGAAGAGAAAGAAACTGTACTTGACTGAAGTGGTGGTAAAAGCTGAATTAGTCCCCTTTATAGGTCGCCACTTCAAAGTCGCATTATACAAACATTACAATCTTCTATTTTTATAAGCGTCTCACTAGCAGAGTGGTTAGGATGTTGAGCCATGAGTTCAAATTAAGTTTGTTTCCCCCCACTTCTTTTTTTTTTTTTTGTAAATGCTTTTATAAAACGACTTCTGTCTCCCTTTCTTTCTCCCCTCCCCCCCCCCTTTCCGTTTTCCACAATGGTCCAGATAAGTGATCAGATTATAGAGTATTGAGAACGCTTAACTGCGTTAAACAAAAACAATTGTTAAAAATATTTGCAATCGCACAGATTGATTGCTGCTGATCTAAAATAGTCTAGATCTACTACAAATTAAATTTCATGACTGATCCAAACTAATCAATAAAATTACACTTTGTATAAGCTTTATTTAAAAAAAAAAAAGTATTTTAAAAAATGTTTTTCTTCTTATTATTTTCATTAGGCCTGTTAAAATTTCGTGTGAATTACTTTATTTGGTTATTAAGTTGGTGTAGGAAGTGAGAATCACCAGACAAAAAGAATACTTTATTTTCTTTTCGCCTTTCTTGAAGGAGGCTGCTAAACAACGTAGCTCTAATACATAAACCATTCAACCAATAATTTAGTCATGGAGAAACAAAATCTAATGAAATACTCAGAAGAAAGTCACAAAGAAAGAAGCACATTTCTTATTCCATACGCTGGAACATATTCGTACAAGTGCACCTTCTTTCCTAGTGCCATTAGAGAATGGAATGGGTTGACTGAATCAAAACCAACGACTTAGAAGAGTTTAACTCATTGATTAACATGATTAACATGCATGACTAGATTAACATGCATGACTAGATTAACATGCATGACTAGATTAACATGCATGACTAGATTAACATGCATGACTAGATTAACATGCATGACTAGATTAACATGCATGACTAGATTAACACATGAAATGCATAGGACGTAATTGACTTCTTTTTTGAAGCAACGTGTGTAATCGATAAAATACGATATTGTTTATGGTGATACAAGAAACATATTCTGGTTCCTTATTTGAAATTCTCACCTTCACCCTTCGTCACGAAACAAGCCATTAGGTCATCGTGACACCCAGAGGACTAGAAGAGTCATAAATCAGACTATGTAGGTCGAAGGTTCCCGCTATTATTTCTTCCAAGTACATTTTGTCGGATAGACTTTTACATTTAAAAAGCAATTCTTACCAGATACCTGCACCTCAAAATGAGAACAAAAGGGAGGACAAAGTATAACTAAGGAAGACAAAAAGGAGGACAGCCTTACAAAAGAGGACAATAAAGGAGGACAACAAAGTAGGACGTCTTCCTGTGGAGGATAAAAAGGATGGTAAAGTCTTACAAAGGAGACAACGAGTATTTTAAGAAGCAGACTTAGATTTTAAAAAAATGTTTTAAGGTCATCTGTTTCTATGGTCCACGGTTAACGGGGGTGGCATGTGGCCAGCACGACGACCTTTCATTTTCCCCAACTAATGTCAGGTACCCATTACAGTTGGGTGGATTCAGAGGCGCCCTAAAGATCCCGAAATTAAAAAATCCCAGTCTTTACAAGGATTCGATCCCGGGACACTCCGGTTCGGAAGCCTAACCTTTTACCACTCAGCCACCGCTTAGATGTAGAATAATGTAGATGATGAAATATGTCAGCAGTTTATGGGCCGTAAAACGTAATCCTATTTCTTGAAGCGATCGTTTATTATTCGCGTAAACATATATGTGGATCTCCATGCACAGTTTGTTCAGATTATACTATGTGAGCAAAATGCCTCTTAGGAAGTTATTGGAGAGTCTGTTTCTCTCTTTTGTTCCATGTGCGTTGATCTTTCGAAAATCTCTTTTAGCTTCAGCATGATGCACAAGAATGCAAAAAGACATGCATCGCAGATCTTATGAAGCTCTGAACAGCCCTAAATATACGATTGATTAAGAAGCAGGAGCTTGTCAGATTTCTGCCATTTATGAGTTGGTGTTTTGAAACCAAAAGAAATAAAGGATTGATGATTGATGAAAACTTCCAGTTACAGTATGCAATAGAGTAAAAACAGGACATTTTTCAACTTTAGGTCAAAGCCTGCCGGACGGAAGACACGGACCCAAAATGGAGCACATGTCCTCTTTTGGTAACGTTAGTCTAGCGCAAATAATAACTAATCTTAAAAGTTTGGGAACCATTGGTCCATGAGGCCTACAGATATCTGCAGCTCGACCTTGGTCTTGGAACACATTTTCTAGGCCAAATTTTTTTTTTACTTGATTTTGTCGTTTAGTTTTAATGAACTCTTGGTTCGGATATCTCAGCAGTCTATTAACTGGTGTCGGATATAGCGCCTAGAACTGAACTCTGGAGACTTGGTTCACATTCATCTTCTGGGATACAAATAACTAACAGGACTAGAGGTTCGTATATTAAACCTGTATTCATAATTTCTTTGCGGTTTTATATGATTTGAACGAGTTATCCAACACATTTCTTCTTCCAGTCTATAGCCCCCCCCCCCCCCCCCAGAAAAAGACAGAATTTTTGAAAGCGACTTTGCCTTACCATGCTCACCTTTGTCTACGCCTCTGGGCGTTCATTCAAAAAGAGAAGATGATTACGAGTACATCCTACGCATATCAATGTGTCGATCTAGTCATGCATGTTAATTAGAGACTTAAGCTCTGATAAGACATTGGTTTTCCTGGCTGATTAAAACAAACCCGTTCAATGCTCTAATGGTACCAGGAAAGAAGGAGCACTTAGAGGAATTATTCTAGTATATGGAATAAGAAAAGACCTTCTCTTTGTGACTTTATGTGCATTTTATTAGGCTACGCTTTTAGTTATTTGACTTGCAGATTAATGAAACGAATAAGATAGAGCCAAACAGTGAACTTGGGCAGACTTAAAATTAAACATAAGTTCAGATATCAGAACATCGTACTTCTGTAAATATCATCCCAAATGTCATAGTCCTTGTTTTTCACTCCTCCTAAATAGTTAGGCCTACTCTGTTACCAACAATGACTTAAGGATGTCGGGCCTATTTTGAAAATTCGTCCACCCCTTGTCCCGTGTCTTCCACATGGACTGATAATATCTGCATTTTTTTGTTCTTTTTCTACCATGAAAATAGACTCTCTTTATAGGTAGAAGGTAAATTTGGTAGGAAAGTTTGGCTGAATTGAAATTCGTGAAACTGGCAGAGAAGTTGATCGGATCTCCCGAAAATGTCTTGTGCTCGATTTTGGAGGACGATTCCATCCGATTCGATCTGATGGCTGGAAACAAAAACACACACTCCATAACTCTGATCAGATCATTTTTGGATAGGATTTGATCAAATTCGAACCTATTAGATCAAATCCATTCACATCCGATTAGACACGATCAGATCAAATCCCTCTCGATTCGATCAGATCCAGTCCGATTTAATCTGAACAAGAAGTTATAGACCATCATCAGCTTCATAAAGTAGGACATTTGATTGAAACACAAACTTTTTAAAAATTACTAAACTTATTTTTATGCCACTTTTTAAACTTTAGAAACTGAAGAGCTCATCAGACAACAAAACGAGATAGCAAACAAAAAAGTTTGTAATGGTAAACGTTTGTTATTTAGCTTTCGTTGATATGGCAACGCGCAATCCTTAACGCTGCGCTATTTTTGCTACCAAACTTAGAAGGGAGATAAGCGATGAAATATTTATCTATAAGCTGAATATGTGCGTGTGTGTGTGTGTGTGTGTGTCTGCGCGAGTGCGAGAATGATAGACTTAATGAAACGGATAAGCTTGCGCCAAATAGTGGACTTGTGCAGACAGATTTAACCAGAACAGTCTATATTGAAGAAGACAATGAACCATTAAGGCAATAATGTAACTCGTATCGAGCTGGATGACTTAGTATCCTAAGAATGCGACCACCATGGCAGTTCATATGCAGGGAACCAGGGCCGGGTAGGCAATTGCGGAGCCCTATGCGAAACAGATTGTGCGGGGCCTAGTCTAGGTAGCGAAAAGCATAGTGTCAAAATTAAGATTTTGTATTAGAAAATACATTAGTCTTTGCAATAAATTTTTATTGAATGAAAGCTGACAATGTCGTTTTTTTTAAAGCGCGCGTAAAATTAGCACCCCAAAAATGACACTTTTGTCTATTTTTCAGGAGATTTTTTTTAAGTTAGATTTTTTAATTTCACGAAATTTCCATGACTTTTTGGGCATTCTTTACAATTACAGGAGATTTCCAGAAGCCCTGAAAAATCAGGAAGCCACGGACAACCTGCTATTTTATAAAATTTATAATGTTTTAATTAAATAAGTTACACCTAGAATTAGCGTGTGGCCTATGAAAGTACGGGGCCCACTACGTCCGCATAGGTTGCCTATTTGTGAGGGGGGGGGCAATTAGACGCAGTAGGTACAGTACAAAACAAATGTGATACTTTTGGTGTGGATAACTGCGCCGGTGAACTCCTCACTTCTTAGCCTCGTTTTGAAAACAATGTCTTAGTTAACAAATCTACAGAGTCAGTGTTCATAGATATATAAGAGATGGGGATTAAATAAGAGTGACTAAAGAAAGGATGAAAAAAAAAAGAAAGAAAAATATATAAAGAAGGAGAGAAAGAGAGAATAAGAGAGAGAGAAAGAGAGAGAGAACTAAAATGAAAGATATGTTAAATTTGGCATATTTGCAAAGGGAATCAATTTCTTTTTCTAATTATTTGAACTCTTGTTTGATATAGGCAGCGGTTAAAAGAAAAAACAAATCTGGTATTTAATTTTTACTGCGCAGGAGCTACTGTTTTTAACTATTTTTTGTGCTTTTTATATCCGCAAAGGGAATAACCCTTAACGTGTATCTGATAGCAAGTGTAAAATCATCTATTATCACTCTATTGGTACTGACACCCTAGGGACACCTGTACTCCCGCAAACCAACGCAAACACAAACACATACGCACGTAGATAATGTCAAGTTATTTCCTGGGGAATATATATATGTTTCGCTCTGTGGCTTGTTTTTCAAGGTTAAGGCATTCAAAGAGCGGCTGTCCCGCCTGTTTGGCTTGTGATTCAAACTTCGCAGTGATGGCCTGGGGATTGAATCCAAGGACCAGGCCTAGTTCAAGGAGTCTTGTCCCAACGAATGTGATAACCCATGATCGTCTGGTTGTTGGGGGATCTCCAGACAGAGATGTCGGTATAGAACAAAGTTCTCATATCTAAATAATAATCTTCCTTAGTCAAGACACATTAAAGGGCACCGGCTCGACTCTTTATGGCACTCTGCAATGGGGATTGAATCCCGGCGACTATGCGAGGTTTCGCTATGGGTCTGTAAGGCAATTTATTCAGATAATTATTTCTATGGCCTCCTACAGTCGAGAAGCGACTATGGATTATCTCATAGAAATGGGATGAATGCCTGGGCATTAGCTGAGGTCGGAACAATGTCTCCCACACATCAGTCCCCCCCTCTCCACGCAGCTGATGTATCCAAAGGAACGGCAGTGCCAATACAGTTTGGGGTCAGCGGCGTCGCAGGTTCTGCCAGGGTGTAGCACTGAGTGCTGCAAACTGCCTTAGGGTCGCCAGCTCCTGATTTGTCATCAGGGTTGATTCCCGAAGCCTTCCCATGATTGGGTATAGCTGCAAGGAAGCAGAGGTTTGAATTCAGAGTTTTCCTTCTCCTAGGTGGGTAGCCAGCCATGGCTAACGAGCCCCTCCTGCCCGAAGCTTACTGGTTAAGGTGCCAGTTACTCGCCTTTGCCCCTTCTCCTGTTAGTGAGAACAGTTTCGCCGGACTCAATACCTAAGCCACACGTGAAGGCCAGGAGTTGGACTGATTGTCATTTATTGTAATCGTAAAAGCGATGGAAGGACAACATAAAAGAATGGACGGGCCACTCACTGAAAACGTTTCTATCCAAGGCTAAAGACAGAGAGGAATGGAGAAAGACAGTTAACAAATCTTGTGTGGTGCCCCAACGGTCCAACAGACTAAGGGATAGGTAAAGATGAAGGAAGGTTATCATAAAAGTACCTATGTACAAAAGTATTTGTGCGATTTCTTAATGTTCACGGTGATTCATATCTGAGAATTCTACTTTTCAAAACAATCTCCAGGAGAATGTTTCCCTTCCGACCACTGTTGTAGACGGTCGTTGACTTGTAGCACCAAACTGCTGATAGACAACTGAACCACTGTAAGCGTATTATATCTTAACTTATAAAACTTAACATAACTTGAAAAACTTCTTTGTCAACTAAACTAAATATCACTTTCATTGCAATAGAGACAAATGCAACTTGAGATGAAATGAAAAAAACGTGTATTTTAAACAAACATAGCTCACTGTAAAAACACGTCTTTACACTCTGGCATTCTGGATTCGTCTGGCGCATCCAAGTAGAGCTCACGACAGTGCCGCTTCTCTTGCATCGTTCAGGCTGCATAGCCATAAACCAATCGCTAACTTCTTCTCACCGTCACCATAAAACACACACACACACACTCTCTCTCTCTCCATGACACCGTCAAACCCTACATTCTTTTTAATATCGCGGTTACTTATTGTCGTTCATTGTTCTATTGCAAATATATGTATGTTTCATTAGCATGGGCATCCGTTTGACCTGGTTTCTTGGTTTCATCCCCACTAGCACCGCCTTTGGAACAGCATCCGACACTGACTTTTGACTTGAACATGTTTTTAAGGTTTTGAATGGTTTAAAGAAAGTTTTATATCGATTGTACCTTAGACTTGCTCTAGTTTATATCTTCCAGATTCTTCTGTGATGGCAGACAATAACATCGCAATACGCATGCGCACGCATAGGCATTCATTTAATTTTGTAACGCTGAAACATGGCGAGTCTTTCATTTGGCGTCTCTAACAGATTGACTTGGAACAAAATCTTTTATGTTTATCTGTGTATGTGTGTGTGTGTGTGTGTGTTTGTGAGCTAAGAATAGAATCATGCTTGTAAAAACTCTCGCATGTAAAAGGTTTATTTCATTAAACGTTTGCCACTTCAAGCGCTGCGTCAGTCACACTGGGTTTAGAGATTTCATTTGAAGTTCTTCAGTCTCAAGGAATGGCTGTGACTCAAGAGAATGGCCACCCCACTCCCCACCTCCACTCAATATATCATGGTGAGACTGCTTGTGTCACACTTTTAAGGAAAAACAACAATGAGAGTGGGTGTGTGGGAGTGTGTGTGTGTGTGTGTGTGTGTGTGTTTGGGTGTGGGGGGGGGTCCGAGGGTCTAAACATAACAAACATAATTGTTTTGTTAAGTTTAACTTGTAATTAAAGTATAGCTACTTCCAGAAAACTATAATTGTTATTTAAACAGCAAGTAGATAAACTAAACCATTAGAATATCAGGTATCTAACAACACATAATCTATGAAGCTTACAAATATATGAGTATAACATTAATACTCTAATATATAAATCACAATGTAATGAGTATGTGCTGAGAGAGAACTGGAGAGAGAGAGAGAGAGAGTAGAACGAAAAAAAGAGAGAGATAGAGTGAAAGGAGAAAGAGATCAGAGTGAGTAAAAAAAAAGACTAAGATAGACAGCAACAGAGAGAAATAGAGAAGAAAAAGAATTAAGAGAAATAAATTTTTTTAAAGAGGAAAAGAGAATAAATTAGAGTTAAAGAGAGAACGAGAGTGAAAGATTAAGAGAGAAAGAAAGGAAGAGAAAGAAAAAAAAAAGACTGTTAGAAAAGGAGACTATGAGAAGATGGGATGAAGAAAGAATAACTAAAGAAAGAATCATAAAAAAAAAGAAACAAAAATAGAGGGAAAGAGAGTTTGAAAAAGAACAAAAGATTAAAAGCAAACGAGGGGGGAAAAAAGTTAGGGAGGGGGGGGAGGGTGTCACAATGCCAGACTAAAAGTAAGAGAACTGGGTCAAATGGTTCTGTTCTTTTATTCGTCTGGGGGCCATGTACTAGAAGTACCATACCATAGTGAAACAAATCTCTCACACGTGTAGAAGAAGGTCTGACGGTCAAGTGGTTCTAGTCACTTAGTGACTCAAAGTAAACAAAACTAAACTCTCCCTATAGTCAATAGACTAGTGGTGAAGTGTGAACCATTGGGCTTGGGTCCCCCAAAGGAGAAAACAGATCTCATATTATCAGACACATACACACCTAGACACCAAAACTCGTTTCCAGACTCGTATTATCTATGTGAATGATCTATTGCTGTGATGCCCAAAATACGGCCCGCGGGCCAGATCCGGCCCGCGACGTGGTTCCATCCGGCCCGCCGAAATGTCGTCACAAAGTGTAGAAAATCCGCTACTTCCCACCTCCTAAAGAAAAGGTTGAAAAATGTCTCTTTACCTACGTTAGGGCCCTCAATTTTTGTCCGATTGATTGTTATCATGACCTTTTACATTTGTGCGTTTAAGAGATTGGACTCTTCATGTAGAATTTACCCCCCCCCCCCAAAGAAAGTGAAAGTACTTTTACTTTTGGTAGAACATGATGATAAGCTAATATATTTGAGTTGTAAATAAAGTGTGGCTGTTTAAAAAAAAAAAAAGAAACGCATATAAACGGCATTATAAAACAAATTTAACGTCTTTCGAATAAAAAGATTGTGAAACAAAGTCTAGAGATTGGAAGATTAATGTGAAGATTGACCAAAAAGAGGCCAGAAAATGAATCGTTGATAAAGTAGGTTCATTGTTGCTCATATTTTTAGTAAAGAAATGAAGCCGTTTTGTGACGCATGAAAAAAAAAAAAGATAATAGTATCTCATTAATGAATGTTAGTGCTAGATCCACGGGTTTCTAATCAAATAGTTTCAGGTCAATTTCATTTCGTTTTTGTACCTTTCCTTTGTCTGGCCCGCGACATCAGTGTCGGAAATTAAAATGGCCCGCAGGTCGATTTATATTAGGCATCACTGATGGATAATCCAGTTCATCCGTGTTAGCCTTTATTTCACCTTGAGACCATGGCCGAATGTACGACATTGCTAAACTATGCGCTTGTCCAGGGCTTTCACTTTAAAGAGGCCTCCACATAAAAACAACAAACTTTTACTAAAATATAATTATTAAACATAAAGTAATAAAGAAAATGAATCAAACTTACTAGTACTAGTTCAGTCTTCACAAATATGACATGCTTTTAGATGAATGACTAATATTAATTGCATTTCTATTGCAGCTTGGAGAGGGTGGAGGCCTCCAATTTGTAAACTCCGGCACTGATTGTGACTCTAATCTTACATCTAGTGTCTATTCTTTCAGTGGTAGCTACTCAAGATCAGATAAACAATTTGCTTTCGTCAATCACGTTACAATTTCATTGCAATCATTAAAAACATTCTATTCCTTAAAAAACAAAACATAAACCTGGGAAGGTATAAATTACGATCACGTGACTTTCTCTCACACTCTAGGTGTGGTGACCAATCCATTGCTACTACTCGAGTCACTGACCCGCATCACTAGGAACAAAAGCGGTGAGTTCAGAGAAAATCTGCGCCTGAGTTTCTGCCGCATCTTTAAACACTCTGGCAAGAAATTTCGAGGGGGCCAGCTAGCACTGCGTCTCGGATCCGAAGAAGATCCGCTAGCCGTAATTTGGACATCACTGAGATCTAGCATCATACCACTTGCACTTCTATGAAAACACACACACACACGCACGCTCACACACACACACGCACACACACACACACATACAGAGAGAGACAGACAGACAGACAGACAGACAGACAGAGAGAGCAATCTTCAAAATCCTGCTTACAGCATTGATCTTTCAAATCTGTCAACTTTTTAAACTTCCGCGAGCAGTTCTTTTCCTGGGGAGTTTTGGTGAGTGCAATCCTATGAATCAAATCCTGTCTATTAGCTTGCAACTTGAGGCAAAACAAAATTAAAAAAAACACACAACAACAACACGATACTACATGTTCCACAGTGAGTTTATAGCTTAGTCTGCTTTCATTTACAAAGATTGAAAAAAAAACAACAATCCACTTTTTATGGATTTTCAGTTTTGTTTTTTTTAATCTTTTTTCTAACCATCAGATGTACACTTTGGCTGTGAATGTGTACACTTTGGCTGTGAATCAAAATTCAAAAGTTATTGTTCTTTTTTTCTTCCTTGTATTGTTTACAAGTGCGACTCACTGTAATATATAAAGTTATTCTCTGTATGAATGTATGTATGTATGTATGTATGTATGTATGTATGTATGTATGTATGTATGTATATATGTATGTATGTATATATGTATGTATGTATGTATGTATGTATGTATGTATGTATGTATGTATGTATGTATGTATGTATGTATGTATGTATGTATATGTGTGTGTGTGTGTGTGTGTGTGTGAGGGCTAGTTTTACGTGTAAGGTCGCATATGTGTTCCGGGGAAATCTTTTTTTGAGCATGTGTTAGAGTGTAAGTACCTTAATAGCGTATCTATTTGTGCAATAAGCTCTTAGGGTGGGTCCTTGCGAGAGAGTTCTACACACACACACACACAATTGCAGTTTCTTTTTAATGTTTCGGCTGTTCCTTCAGAATTCAAGTTTTTACATCCTAGCCCAAACCTCGCGAATACACCGGGGGGGGGGGGGGGGGCGTACAAGATTCAAACTTTTTCCGTTTCTAAACCCTATTTGAACTTTTTTTTTTGTGTGCGTACATTTTTCCTTGGCGCGAAAACTTGCTTTTGTAGACATTGTATAAAATATTTATTTTTTTGTTATATGAATCTGAAACTGACCGAATACGTGCGTTTGTGTGTAAGAATGTATAAAAATACTAGATGAACTGTAAGTATAACTTTAGTATTTGAATTTATACATTGAATGCTAGTACTGTATAGGGGAGCTTTAAGATACATTTCAAACTCAGTTATCTGCTCTTTGTTTACACGCGAAATTTTTAAACATATCGCTACATTGAAGCCAAAAAAATAAATAAATAATAAAATAAAAAATTATAATATGTGACACAGAAAAAAAGAAGTTAAAGTGATCTTGAGAGATGTGTAGGTGATATAAAGAAACCTCAAGAAAAACATAAGCAGAAGTAAAGGGGTGGATTGGAATAGATTTTAAAAAAAAATAATTCGATAAAATAAGCAATGTCACGGTCACTGTTGCCAACTAAACTTCTCAAAAGTATCAGTAGATTTATTACTTTAGAATCGGATACAATTTTATTAAATCGAGTATCAAAACTATCGGTTGGTACCAGAAAATAATACTATGGATGAAGTATTATGAATTGACGCAAAGAAAAACGAATCTAAAAACAATTAGGCAACTTACTAGCGGCAATAAAATAATTGATACGAAGATCTACTGATACTTTTTGTAATTAGAGTCAATACCAATAACTCGTGACAGTATGGCAGCATTCAAGACTGCTTACATACTAGACTTCATTTACAGTAACGTCAATAGTTAAGCTAAATATTCAGGGATATAAAAATGTATGCATTCATTCTATTATTAAGTCATATTTCACGTGAGATATAAAAGACTTTTATTAACAGTACAGCTTATATTCAGTCAAATATCAATTCAAATATAAACTGTACACTTCCCTTCCAATAACAATATTTCGCTTGGTAGAAAGGCATTTCCTAAATCACTGCTAAGGACGCTGCGATCTCAAACATCCAGACTTCATGACACGTTTATGTTTTTTCTAAAAGACCTTGACATTGTTTCTTTTACTGCCATGTACTCTTCGTATATACTGATACAAGTTCAATCTTACAGAGCAAAGGATGTGTTCTAGCTTTTGTGACGAATTTTTAGGCGATACGAAAAGTGTGCACTTTTAACGAAACATTCTCTACATTTAGCGAAACAATATTTACTTTTAGCGAAACAATGTCTAAGCTACGCTTACTGCAAATAGAGCGGGCGCTTCAGCATCCGAGATCGCCCTGTCACGATTGTATAGGAGATTTACTTAATGTACTTTTATTACAAAGCTTATATCCATTCACTCCGTCCGTCCGTCCGTCTGTCTGTCTAGTACACATTTTGTACACATTTTCCCCCTACTTTTCAATTTCGGATCAAGATGAAACCCTACGTATTTAACAATAAGGATCACTGTTTGAGAACCACTGTATTGGAAGGACACTAATTCATAAACACTTTAAAACACTGCCAGTTCTTTCCTTGTTTGACATGTCAATTTTTCAACCAGTATCAACGTGTTAAGTTGATGTTGAACTGAATGTTGATTCTTACCTAGCCATTAAGGAAATGATTAGTCGTTGTATCCAATCATTGGAAATGAAAACAAAATATTTAAATGAATGGAAGCTACTAATATTATGAATGAAACAAGGGACATAACTAGCAGAGAAAGAGAGGGTGAAAGAGCCTTAACGTGAGAACTAACATTATCTATCTATCTATCTATCTATCTATCTATCTATCTATCTATCTATCTATCTATCTATCTATCTATCTGTTTGACCGTTCGTCTGTTCGTCCATCCGTCCGTCTGTCTGTGTACCTACCTATCTACTGTGTTGGCACGATCACAGACCTCTATCTATTGTATCTAGACTGGAAACGGAAACTAATTCTTATCGACAATGATCAGATCACAGACCTATATATATATATATTATTATTAGGTACGTAACTCTTTTTCAAGCTGTGAGGAAAGTCGCCCCGAATCTAGGAAAATCGATCTTTTCTCTCTTGGAAAAGTAATGATCTTTAGTTTCAAAGTTTAGAAATAATGCTATACCATTTTGAGGATTTTTTTAATAGAATGGGCTTTTGATCACAGAACTATTTATTCACGAAAATATATGAAATTATTATTATTTATTCTTATTTACATTTAAATAGATTGATGACCTAGATCTTTCTAGATTATGTATATAAAAATTGCAGTGTAATGATTATGAGATGAGACTTCTCTTATTTTCGATGTTTCATTTAGATCTAAACTTTAAATTATATGTTACATAGGTTAGGGTGGCAAAACCACCAACTACTTTACTTCTTATAACTACTTGACAAAACATCTCCTTGTTTCAGCTTTGTTGAAGTTTTTCAGGACATTTTTTGTAGTGTTAAAAGATCTCCATGTCCAGTCTAGATATAGGCCTAATATATATCTGTGGTCAGGATTATGCGCGATAAGTTGCTTGTTTCATAAAAAGGGAAAATTTAGACGTGACGAATTTAAAAAATGACACTAGGATTTGGGAGGTAAACAAGAAGTCTTTTAGCAGCCATAGAATAATGTCGGCTCTAGTAACTGAAGTGGAGCTTTGGCTTGACAACATACGACGGCGGCTCCTTTCGTTATTATAAGACTTCTTTATTAGGCGCTTCCTTCTCTGTTCCTTATGCAGATAAGTCAAACGGAGATAGCTCTCAAATAACGAAATCCAATAACACAGGCGAACCAACCTACCCACCTATCTACCTTTCTGTCTTTTTATCTCGGTCTTTCGACCGAGTGTAGTGTGTGTTACCGTATCGTACAGTACAGATTGGATTGTATTCATTTATATATAAATAAAAAAGACTTCCAACATTGGTATATATTGTTTTTGCAACTTTGCTTATTAAATCCTAAATAAATTTACACAATTTGTATACATTATTATACATATAAGCTTAATCCCAACATACTCCTTTGGCGACAGTTTCTATCTTCCTTCTTATAATTATACACATGGCTTATGAACTATGCATCGTCTGCCCAATAGATCGCAAGTTATCTCCCATTTTTATGCATTAGTGGACACATTTTTACAGAACGAATAAAAAGAAGGTGAGAATAACAGTAACGTTTATAATAATAGTCCGCCAACTATCTACCCTACTTGGATATACCTGTACTAACAGACAGGACTGCGGACTACAATAGACCATATCTACTATTTATTGATTAGCATGAAATATCTGCAGTAATTATCGTCATTGCAGTGTGGCGCTAGTACCGTGATTGTCCACATGTTTATAGCGCGTTGAATTTTTAAAATTTGTTGTGCGTAGAAAATGTCAATGGATAAGCAATGGACATCATTCACCTATCGTAAACAAACATTTGAGGACTTACTGAAAACAGGTTCTTGTCTTTTAAAATTGGAAACAGTAACAGGAAATCATTGCAGACATAATCGTTTCACAATTTCATATTTTGGGTACATATTTACAAAGTTTAATCAAAGTATTGGGACCATTAAATGTGTTAAGTTTAGTGTTAACATATATCTATAAAAATAGTTATAAAACAGGTGAATGTAGCTATGTTAACTTGCTATGTTAGCTGTTAGCCTATTGCAGTGATACGCAACATAATTCGACCTGCGGGCCATTTCAATTTCCGACACTCTTGTGGCGGGCCACAGTAAAGAAAAGGTACTTCAAATTATTTTGTTAGAAACCCGTGGATGCACTAGTTCTATTAATGGGATATTTAAAGTTTATCTTTTTTTTTTATTCGTCGTGAAATGGCCTTATTTCGTAACTTCATATGTGAGCAATATAGTAGCTAACTTTACCATCTACTCATTTTCTCGTCAATATTCTCATCAATCCTCCAATCTCTAAGCGTAATTTAAAATTCTTTGGCTCACGGCTCACATTAAAAATACCATCATATTTGTTTTATAATGCCGTTTATTATATTTATATGTTGTTTTTTTTTTTACAGTAACACTTTATAAAACAAATATGTTAGCTTCCACAGAAAAAAAAAAGTAAAGATCAGTTGTACATTCTACCTTGAGAGTCTAATTTTATAAACGTACAAATGTCAAAGGTCATGGTACCAATCCATCGGAAAAAGAGTAAGGACCCTAAATATGTAGATACATTTTATTACCTTTTTTATTTTGGAGGTGGTGGGGGGGGGTATTTTTTTTACACTTTATGCCAACGTTTCAATGGTAAAAGAAATGTTACTTTTAAATATTTAAAATCTTAAAGTTGAGTTTTGTTTGTGTGTGTGTGTAGATCAGTCTTATCAAAGTAAACATTATCCTTTTTTTTTTTATGTGTGTTAAATGGCATCACTTAAGTACATCACTTAAGAGGTGTTTTTTTTACCCCCAGCTTAAGCTAAAAACAATTAGCGTTACAAGAACTCATACTATTGCGATTCCACTGCGATGACAAATTTGCAGATGTACTATCAAATCAGTTGGAAGCTCTCATGAAAGCCGCGGGACACACAGCTGAGAGGCGCCCAAAGTTCCCAATATTAAAAATACCAGTCTTCACCAGGATTTGAGCCCGCGACCCCCGGTTCGGAAGCCAAGCGCTTTATCGCTAAGTAACCGTAAATGATTTAGTTAAAAAATAATTAAAAATTGAAGGATAGACTTACCAAAACTTTAGATCGCACCTCAATTTAATCATGTCGACCGATCTCGTTAATCCACTGTCCAATAAACACCGAGACTCTTCAATTCAATGTCACCTATAGGTGTCCATTAACCAGCGATGACCATGATTAAGGTCCAGTGATAAAGCTAATTGGAAATAATGTATCAAACTGGTTCTCCGTGACCCGATGACCTCACACTGAACGCTGTTGGCATATAGTAGGTCATGTTGAATCTACAAGGAAATCATTCGGATACTATATATCTATAGCAGCAATTAACCAAAATATACAAAAAGCATTTAATGAAGTGGATGTGACATACACAATATGACTACTGAAAAACAAATTGTTGATAAAATTGTTTCCGACGACAGAACAAATCAAAAGTATACTTCCAAAGAAAAAGTAAAGTCGAACTTATGAGTGGGCTGTCATTGAAAAAAAAAAACAACAACTCTGAAAAGAAGTACGGGAGACAACTGACTTTATATTTTAAGACAGACAATGTCTATTTAAGAAAAAAAAAGATCAGTCTTATCAAAGTAAACATTATCCTTTTTTTTTTTTATGTGTGTTAAATGGCATTTACCAACCATGCCTAAACTTTAAAAAAAAAGAGTAAATATATGCAGTTGACTTAAGACCAATGTAGTGCATTAATCGCCTGAATTTTGCGTCTATGACAGAAAAGGTACAAACAGCATATTCTCTCTTAAAACAGAAAAATAAAATTACTTCAGTATCCTACCACAAAAATGTATAATACAATCATGCAATGGTAAGAGACATATAAGAAATCTCTAACTATGAACTGAAAGAATCCGAGGATAAAACAGAAGTGAGGCGAAGGTGATATGATGGAAGGAATAAACAGGTCTTCATAACAGGTCCTCATAACAGGTCTTCATAATGGGTCCTCATAACGGGTCTTCTTAACAGGTCCTCATAACAGGTCTTCATAACAGGTCATAATAACAGGTCATCATAACGGGTCATAATAACAGGTCATCATAACAGGTCCTCATAACAGGTCCTCATAACGGGTCTTCATAACAGGTCCTCATAACAGGTCCTCATAACGGGTCCTCATAACGGGTCCTCATAACAGGTCCTCATAACAGGTCCTCATAACAGGTCCTCATAACAGGTCCTCATAACGGGTCCTCATAACGGGTCCTTATAAAGGGACCTCATAACAGACTCCCTTAGGACAGAGAAATAAAAAAAACGACAACAAATATTTCTGCTTCACGTGCAGAAGATCGCGGGTGAATGATTGTGAGCGAAACAGTTCAATATCAGTTTTTGGTTTCTGGCCAATCAAAATTAGGAGGATTCTGAAGGTTATAGAATTTAATGTCCGTCTCAATACTAATTTGAAAATCACATGTAAGAAGCAGAATCAAACAGTAAGAAAATAATTCAGCAAATAAATCTCCAAAGATTCTACAAATGATTGATAAAAAAATAAACATGCGTGCTGCTAAATGTATTCTGATTATGCAATTTAGGCTATCAATATCACACTCTTTGAACTAAAAGTGCATGTATATTGGCCTATAGTGTTGCCCCATCATCAGATATACATACAATGAAACTAACAATCTATATAGTCTTTAATCCAGGTTGAACTAGGACAGCTTATTTAATACCTTTCCGATATGAATTACACAAAATCAGCACATTGCGTATACACCGATTAAGAAAAAAATGTTTTTTTTTTAAAAATCCTCTGGAAATAAATCCTTTTGAAAAACACCGGCGCTAAAAAAAATATATATCTAACAAAACTCAACCGGCATTACCTCCCCTTGAATAGCATCAGACAACAAAACCAGCCGGCATTACCTTCCCTTGGCTGCATCAGACAACAACGCGAAACGGGAGGGAACTCCTGCAGACGAAAAAATGAAACGCAGCGGACTCGGTCACCGGTACAAATTACTGCACACCCCGTCATAAGCCCGCCGAGGGGATCGGGGTTTAGGGGATGGATAGGTTTCTGACGGGGGGGGGGGGGGGGATCCCGGGTGTCGTGATTTTCTGCTTCACGGATATATTTCAATGCGCATGTTTGGAATGAATAAGTATTATTCTTTCGATTGTCTCCCTTTCTATTTATTCCTTGTCTTGTTGACTTTCCATCGCAGCTGGCTCTAAATCTGTGTAAGAGAACTTTGGGGTACGGGTAGGGGTGCTCTAGGCAGTGGCGTAGCTAGGAATTCGCCATCATTTTGGGGGCACGGGGTGCTTGACCTCTTTTGGGCCCCAGCATTTTGCGTATCATTTAATATTTAATGTAAAAAAAAAACTCATTTGGTTGCCTCCCTCCAATGGGCGCCAGGGTGGATTTTCAAATTCTCCCCCTCTCTCCCTCCAACCTAGCTACGCCTCTGGTTATAAGAGTTCCATCTCACTGAAAAATGAATACATTAGCAAAGCGAACTTTTTTTTGGGGGGGGGGGGGGGGGGCTATTGGCTTGCAATACTATTGACCCTAAAAGAAGACAACTAAACTTGAGAATTGAATGGCCAATAGAATCACACCACGGTGCTCAAAATAATAATAATAATAAAAAGATTTTGTTTTAAGTTAAAATTCACAAAACAATGAAAAAAAAAAAAGACAATAAGATGTACAGTATTAAGTCGATCTAATAGACAATAAGATGGACAGTATTAAGTCGATCTAATAGACAATAAGATGTACAGTATTAAGTCGATCTAATAGACAATAAGATGTACAGTATTAAGTCGATCTAATAGACAATAAGATGTACAGTATTAAGTCGATCTAATAGACAATAAGATGTACAGTATTAAGTCGATCTAATAGACAATAAGATGTACAGTATTAAGTCGATCTAATAGACAATAAGATGTACAGTATTAAGTCGATCTAATAGACAATAAGATGGACAGTATTAAGTCAATCTAATAGACAATAAGATGGACAGTATTAAGTCGATCTAATAGACAATAAGATGGACAGTATTAAGTCGATCTAATAGACAATAAGATGGACAGTATTAAGTCGATCTAATAGACAATAAGATGGACAGTATTAAGTCGATCTAATAGACAATAAGATGGACAGTATTAAGTCGATCTAATAGACAATAAGATGGACAGTATTAAGTCGATCTAATAGACAATAAGATGGACAGTATTAAGTCGATCTAATAGACAATAAGATGGACAGTATTAAGTCGATCTAATAGACAATAAGATGGACTAGAACATTACCAAAAAATCTAAAGATACAACTTGTTCAAAAAGAAATTGTATAAAAGTTCTACCCTATGAAACAAAACTTTTAACAAGCAGACTATAAAACATTCTTTTTAGAAATAGCAAAATGGAAATTACGCAATTAACAGCAATTTCTCATAATGCTGCAATGTTTATATTCAGTTTTTCTATATAAAATAATTTATTTAATTATCATTAATTGATTCAGTTATTGTTTTTTTTTGAAAGATTCATACATTGTCCTCGACTATGAATATTCTTATTAAACTTCCACTTGATCCGAGAATGGGAAGTGGAAGAATAAACGTGTAAAGGACCATCCCAGACAGACAGGTAGACAGACAGGTAGACAGACGGAATGAGATAATATAAGCTTCGTAAACACCAAATCAAAGAATATGAATTGCGACCCGGTCGAGTTATACCTCTAGACGTACCCATTTAGTCTCATGTCAAAGTTTCTCTTACATTTAGTGTCAATGGCTCATTAAAACCAGATTAATTTCCTTCCCTGTCGACTGTGAATGAAATCAAACTGGTTTTCAAGATGTCCGTACTCTCTTAACTCAAAGTAAAAGTTACCCAGCTTGAAACCTTGGCGTAAGAGTAGTATCCCTTGCGCATCAAACTCAACTATCAGGATTGGTTTTCGCTGTTTTCTTGTACACTCGGGGGAGGTGAGACGTTGTATCATTCTTTCTACTTTGTCGCTCTCTTTCATTCTCTCTTTCTGTCTCTTTTCTCTGTCTATCTCTCTGCCTTTTCTTTCTTTCCCATTGTTCATCCATATACCCAAACGTTAATCTTCCCATCAGCTTATTCAATAGTTTATCTATCTATCTATCTATCTATCTATCTATCTATCTATCTATCTATCTATCTATCTATCTATCTATCTATCTATCTATCTATCTATCTATCTATCTATCTCTCTATCTATCTATCTATTTATCTATCTATCTATCTATCTATCTATCTATCTATCTATCTATCTATCTATCTATCTATCTATCTATCTATCTATCTATTTATCTATCTATCTATCTATCTATCTATCTATCTATCTATCTATCTATCTATCTATATATCTGTCTATCTGCATGTCTGTCTGTCCGTCCGCCCGTCCGTCCGTCTGTCCGTACGTCAGTCAGTCCGTCCGTCCGTCCGTCCATCCATCCATCCATCCATCCATCCATCCATCCATCTATATATCTATCTACCTACCTATCTATCTATCTATCTATCTATCTATCTATCTATCTATCTATCTATCTATCTATCTATCTATCTATCTATCTATCTATCTATCTATCTATCTATCTATCTATCTATCTATCTATCTATCTATCTATCTATCTGTCTGTCTATCTATCTATCTATCAACTATCTATCTATCTATCTATCTATCTATCTATCTATCTATCTATCTATCTATCTATCATTTCGTCATTCTCGCTAGTCAATAGAAACAAAAACAAAACACAAAAATGTCAGTGGCATTCTTGACGTTTCAGCCAGACTTAGATCAGTGAAGTAGTGAACCATAACGAGCCTTTGGAAAAAAAACGCGAACACCTTGAAAGCCGAGAGTCTTTGTAGAGATGAAAAGACTTGACTTGTGAACACACTAGAATAGAATACATTGTAAAGGTGTGAGAAAAGAACAATGCTTAAAAGTAGTATCCATATCTGACGTCGTCACAATGGAACAATTTTAATTGCATCGCCACAAAGCATAAATACTACAAAGGGAAAAAATATTACAAATAAAACTATTGCGTATACCAACACAACGATACACGCACCCAGCTCTTATTCTCTTCCTTTCTCATTTTATGTCTCCCTCCCTCATCCCTATCGATCCTCCTAACTAAATGAAACTCGGTAACAGTTCCCATTTTCCCTTCATAATTTTAATACAAAGTAGCACGATAATAATAATAATAACAATAATAATAAGCATTATCACAAATACTCACCACAAGAGGTTCTCGAGTCTACTGATCATCTGCTGTACTGGGATAGGCCTATTTTGACCGACAAAACGGTAGATTTTAATCTCACCCTGATCTGCTGCTCATCGATAAAAAAGACAAAGCCGCTACCATTACTGACATCGCCGTACCACTGTCTCATAATTTAAGAAAAACTGAGTTGGAAAAACAATGAAAAATTGGGAACCTAGGCTTGGAAATAAATCGTTTATGGAAGCTATCTAAAACAATAATATACCTCATTGTTATATCAACCGAAGGGATAATAACAAATGACCTCACAGATACTTTCAAGGCTCTTGGCATTCCTAGGAACATTCTCGTTGCCTGTCAGAGGGTGGTACTGCTGCAGACCTGCCAAATCACCATAAAATTCCTCGGTGGAAACTAATAAAGGAACTACGATGAATTTTGTTTCCCTTTAAAGTAACTCGACCCTGGCAGTTCTAGAGAATGGATGCTCGTTCGTCTCTAACATAATAATAATAATAATATTAATAATAATAATAATAACAATAATAATTGTTGAATGATGACATTTATTTTAAATCAACACACTAAACAAACAATTAAATTATTAGTTAGAGTTACTTTAATATAGTGTACATTACATTTGAGAAGTTATTTTCATTTAACCACATTACCCTCCCCCTTTTTGTTCTAGTGCTCGGGTGGAAACTGTCGCTAAAGAGTCGACTAGGGCAATATGGTAGCAAAACAAGCTTCCCACTGAGATGCCAAAAATTTTGATCAATTTACTGGTCGGGGTTAAAAGGGAGCCATAACAACACCGTTACGATCCACACATCGTTCCTCATGGGTCCCTTCTATGACGGCCACCCGCAAGGCCACTGTTGTAAATTGAAGGGAAATGAAGGGATCCACCGGTGTGCTCGGCATTCTACCTCGCATCTAGTGGGATTCGAGAAATCTTGGGAAATATTGATCTGTTTCTATTCCTCCCTGAGAGAATATTTGTTGACTGGCCGCGAGAAAGCTTTTGTTAGCCAAGAGTGTCCAGAGTATATGACTAAACTCTATCGACAATTACAAATTTGTACATGTTTCACCTTCCTTTCCCAGTGCATATACCAGAGTGGGTGGCCAACCTTGGTCCGTGGGCCACATCCATTTACGACACGTTTCTCGAGCCCCATTACAACAAAAAGAAAAAAAAAATCGAAAAAAAAATCTGAAGAAACATTTCTTTGAAGAAACATTTGTCTGAAGAAACATTTCTCTGAAGACACATTTGTCTGAAAAAACAATTGTCTGAAGAAACATTTCTCTGAAGTAACAATTATCTGAAGAGACCATTGTCTGAAGAAACATTTGTCTGAGGAAACATTTGTCTGAAGAAACATTTCTCTAAAGTAACAATTATCTGAAGAGACCATTGTCTAAAGAAACATTTGTCTGAAGAAACAAGTGTGTGAAGAAACATTTCTCTGTGGTTCTATTATGCAATATAGTCAGAAGTTTAGGGGCGCCAGAAAGCACCTCGTAATGGGCAAGCTATGGCCGTAGTTTTGACTTCACTGATGATGATATTTACACACATTCTTATTTCGTCAACACTAATCAATTACTGTTACAATCTAATTAACACTGTCGTTAACTAGAAGGTCCCGAGATCTGATGACGTTTCCATACACACATTAATTAGCTCAATATTGACACTAGCATTCTTGTTTTGGCACACAAGCTTGTAATGGGAATTGTCACTGAGCAAATGTAGGAATTTGTACCTTGTAGAAAGGAGATAAGTATGTAGCTAATTGTATGTAGATATGTGCTGTTACGTGTGACCCAGAAACATTGAAACGATTTTCAAGTATCAAATAACTATACAGCTTGGTCTTAAAGTGAAAGTTTGTCTGGTACATTAGCGTTCTAAAGTAAGTATTTATTTGAGATCAAAAATATATTTTTTTAAAGATATGTTTTTAAAATTGTTTAATAATTATGTACATTTGTAGGTCAGTATTAAAATTAAATACTATGTTGTTTTTTTAAATCTTCTACGCATGAGAAGACCATATTCTTAGTTCAAAGTCTTGAACATGTTTGAAAAAAAAAAAAGATAAAATCTTTTGATTGACTCAATGTTCGATATCAATCGAGCCAGTGTTAAACTAACAAAAAACTATAAAACCTTTTAATTGTAAAAGCATTTGAATAGCTCAGTGGCTAGCACCCTTTCCTTCCATCACGAATAGTCGAGACCTCGAGTTCTAATGTATGCTGTAGTACGTATATTTTTATAATGTACGTACACAATTATAATTTAAACTGTACTCCCCCCCCCCCGGGTCCACATGCTACAAACAGGAAGGAAACGAAAGCAAGGAATGAATTTATATTTTCAGTAGCCCACATTTATCATTGTTAGTCTAGATCGAATGACATGATTGATTCCACATAATTGGTGCTATCAATGTGAGCTTTTTTTTAAAAAAAATAATTTCTATCTCACTTTTTCTGCTTATGACAAAATATTTAATGCATTTGATATAGTCAGGTAGGGGGGAGGAAGTGAGGCTTTACTCTTAACACAAAGTGAAATCAATGCTTACTATTAGTGCATATTACTTTTTTTTTTCTTTTAAGGATACCTCAGCTTTTTTAGCTTTTGACTTCAGCTGTTAACATCCAAGGAATCCTTGGGCTTTTGCCTCTAATTTGGGAATTTTATTCACCTCTTTTCTGGGCTTTAGTCTCTTTTCTTGGGCCTTTTTTTAAAAAATATAATTTTATTCTTTTTTTTTTTTTTTTTTTTTTTTTTTTTTAACAGAAACATTATTTAATCAAAGACATACTACCTAACCATCCTGGCCATTGAATCCATAAAAGACACAACAATGATACAAGTATCCTCTACCCCAGAACAATCAACACAATATCAAATATCCCTAACCCCCATCACCCCATTTCTGGAAAACTACCTGAGCATTGTACAAGTATATGAAAATCAAACTAGATAATTCTCTACCCTAAAATCCATTATTTTTCTGAATGTCAATTCTAAGTGATTAGGATGAAAAACCTTATTATTATGTAGAGCTTTGAGCCAGCTAGCCCAAACAAGGTTCCTGTATTCGGAAACAATAATTAAGTTATAGTTATGTATCATTTTATTTTTTAGTTTTGGCAGCTTGTTTAATACAATTGACAAGTTAACATTTACATAGTTGCCACAGTTTGCTTCTAATAAGTCCCTTACAGTACTTCTAACTTGAAGGAATAATGGACATTCCAAATACATATGTTTCTCATTGTCAGCATTTTCAAGAAGGCATAATATACAGGCACGGTCATTTGCTCGTCTTCTAACCATAGGGGTCATCCCAAAGATAAGTCTATAACTTATCTCTCTAGCTTTTGGTGGGATATGCTTGCTGTGTAGGTTTATGAATGTGTCCTTGAATTCTGTCACCCCAAGAACTCTCCCCCACTTAATCCTATTCACTAGACTTTCGTGTAACAGCTTTTTAAGTGTTGTGTATGATTCTTTGGTTTTGTTGTGTATTAAATGTTTATTACCAGGTAAAATTCTGGAAATAGACCTGTAAAATGGATGAGTGACTGTACCAAAATAGTGAGGAGTATCATTGTGTATTGGAAGAAGACTACTTAATCTTAAACCATAATAGTAAATTGTCAATGGAAAGTTTGTCGGGTTTCTAACTACTTGACCTACAAATTTTAGCCTTAGCGAATGTATTTTTGTTTTGACATCTTGTAAGTTTATTCCCCCATCCTCTTTGTTTTGAATGAGTGTAGTGTGCTTAATGCTCCTAATAGTGTTTTTAAATATAAAGCTTCTAATTAACTTGTTCAGCTTGTTTATGAATTTAGGAGGTGGCTCTGTAATGTTAGCTAAATAGACAATCTTTGGAATGACCAAACTATTTATCAATACAGCTCTACCAAATATTGTAGAGCCTGTGTGCTTATAAAGTTTTAGCAAGTTTGAGGCTTTGACAAAAATATTCTCCCACTGGTCTGTGCAATAGAATAAAGGATTACAGGTATAGACAATACCACAAATCTTGATTTTATCTACAATTTTGAACGCGCAATTCTCTTTGAATTTCCATTTCCCTAGTCCCATTACAGAGGATTTATTTATATTTATTTTTGAACCACTAGCTTCTCCGAAGAGTGTAAATTTCTTTAGTATATTCTCAATATCTTGCTCTGAAGATGGAAAAAAAGTTGTATCATCCGCATAGGCTTTGACTTTGATGGTTGAGAAGGAGCGACCCGGTATATTAATCCCAATAATAGAGGGGTCAGATCTTATAGATTCCAAGAAGGGTTCCAAGCAAAGGATATACAAGAAGGGGGATAAGGGACAGCCCTGTCTGACAGACCTTTGTATAAGGATACTCCTACTGAGAGAGTGGTTAATTATCAATCTACTTGTTGCATTTGTATAGACAAGCTTTATATATCTGATTAACAAGGAACTTATTTTACATCTCTCAAGAACATTGAACAAGAAGCTATGGCTTACTCGGTCAAAGGCTTTTTCTTGATCTACAGATAAAAGAGACACATTGAGGTTTTTATCCTTACTGTACATGATAAAATCCCGTAAAAAATGCGTCATGCCGTCTATGTTTCTGTCAGGGATACAACAATACTGGTCATATCCTATAAGTTGGTTTATGAGAGGTTTCATTCTTAGGAAAATCATTTTTGTGAGAAGTTTATAGTCTGTATTGAGAAGTGAAATGGGCCTAAAGTCGCTAGGTGAAGTGTTATTTTCAGATTTCTTGGGTAGAAGCGTGATGTATGCTTCGTTAAAATTTGAGGGAAATTGACCCAGTCGAATGGCGTCGCTATATAGTCGCAGTAAGAGAGGGCCCAGCAGGGGGAAGAAGGTTTTATAGAGTTCAAAGGTTAAGCCATCTGGTCCGGGTGATTTATTGTTCTTAGTCGAGTCCAGGGCAGTCCTGAGTTCCTCTAGCGTAAATGCACTCCCTAAAAGATCTTCATCTGTCTTGTCCAGCTGCTTGCAAAATTTTAGAAAATTATCTTGAGCATCAGTATATACTGGCTCTTCACTGTATATAGTAGTGAAGTGTTTTGTAAAAATATTCTTAATATCCTCATAATTATCTACTTTATTCCCCTCACTATCTATGATGTTGTTTATTACTTTACTTGATTGCACATTCTGTTCAAACGATAGGAAAAGTTTACTAGGACCTTCATTACTTAAGTAATTTTTACACCTTATCTCAGCACCCCTATAAGTATACTTGTTTAATTCTTCTAGTTTTAAAAGAGTGTCTGTTTTAACGGTTTCATCATCCGTGTGTAATAATGTGGATTTGAGTTGTTCATATTCTTGCCTCCTACGTCCATGAACTAATGTAGATATTAACTGGCTTTGCTGCTTGCTAGAACTTTTTAGGAGTGGCCATGTCTGTGTTAAATCGAAATGTGGATCATGTATATCTTGTAAGTAAGAATTTAGATTAGCAGAAACTAACTCCACGAAAAGGGGAATTTCCAACAGCGAATTGTTAAATTTCCAGTGGGATGACTTTCTTTTAATTTCTTTGTTTTTTATGTCCAAAGTAACTAACACCGCTTTGTGGTCTGTGTATTCTAATGTTTCTTCCAAATGCGACACCCGACTTATATAGAGATGATTAGGAGCATACACTCTATCTAAGCGTGTCGAGACGGGGTATGACCTATGCACCATGGTAGTGTCACGACCCATAGGTTCTAGTGTCCTGTAAGCGTCAACTAAATGAAAATTCCTCTCTATCTCCTCTAAGAAATTAAGATTCGGAAAGGTTTTAACAGAGGCAGGGCCCACTGCCAAAGTAGTCTGTTTATCTAATGCAGAAGTTATGTAGTTGAAATCCCCCCCTATGATTAGCGTATCCTCTCTATAATTGTTATTTAGTATATCGATTAAGTTTTCATAAAAATCCTGTTTTTCCGCGCTCTTTGCTGGTGCGTAGATGTTTGCAAGTGTAAGTGTTTGATTTCCTGATTCTACTCTAATGATCACTATTCTTCCCCTGGTGTCCTGAAATGCATGCACAACTTTAAATCTATCTGAGACTACAAAAATAGCTACCCCTCTACACTCGTTACCTAAGCTAAACCAGCCCTCTTTCAGCCCTATGTCGGATGTGTATTTGCGTGATTTATAATGTGTGTCTATATTTGTTTCTTGAATGAATATAAAGTCTGGCCTGTATTTTCTTGATAGGTGAACAATGTATTTTTGCTTATTCCTAAGACTACGTATATTTAATGATAAAATTGTAATGTCTGTCATGACTGGGTGTAAAAGTAAATTTAACCAGTTTTAGTGGTCGGTTATGGGTGTTCCCCCCTCATCTATAACCAATGTGGGTGGAGTCTCAGGAATGTCCAACACACTAACATCAAGACTCGTGTTAGGTGGGCTTACAACTTCTCTTATAATACGCGGGCTCGCGAAAAGATCCTCACACGAGGAGACAGATAAGCATCTCTTCCTTTTCGATTTTGTCGGAGACCCAGGAGCGGACTTCACATGCTCTCTAGAGCGGAACCGCTTTTTTAGTTTGAAATCTTCGCCACTCTGGGGGGGTCCCAACCTCCGCATCCACAGCTATCTCTGGTGTACTGGCAACATCCGATGAAGTAGCTGCATCCGCCATCATCGATGTAGCCGCGACATCCGACACTTTAGATATCTTCTTCGGCGAAACTTTGAAAACTCCTTTTTTACCCTTCTCTACCATCGTGAAGCCATCCTTCTGCAACCATTTTTCGATTTCCTTCTCCTTGGGATTACCTACTTTGACCGCCTGTGCATAGCTCAGAGGGCCAGGTTTGTCCTTGGGAGGCACAGTTCGAGCCGGGCCGGCCTTTCGGGTGGGGCACTGATTTGACCAATGCTGGTCTAGTCCACAATGTAAGCATTGTTGCCTACGACCTGGTATCGTGACTAGCACTTTATAAATTTTGGGGTCCCCTTCATACCGTAGCTGGATGTAGTGTGGGATGGGAGCACCTTTTTTTGCCTTGATGAAGGAAACCCACTTGTCAGAAGCACCTATTTTCGTCACCTCCACCTTGGATCCTTGCTCTGCAAATGTTTCCATGATGTCAACAATTCTGGTTTTCGCAATTGAAGGCGATACCCAATGTAGGGTAATTTTCAGCCTTTCTTCCTCTATTGGGAAGATCTCAACCTTGAAGGAAGTCGCACTACCGAAAGACTTACCAACAAGTCTGTCTCTTACTTTCACAGTTGTTGGTACCAAAAACCATGTATAAGGGTTTTCGAACCTATATAATGCTGTTACTTCAGCAGCTGACAGCTTGAGAGCCTCTAAAAGGCTCCCAATAGAAGATTTCATGGCGTTATTGCCAGATAGATTCAACAGGAGAGTACCCTTCGGGTGGACAAGACCACCCTCTAAGTCTTTCTTTTCAATCAAAAACGTCGGATAAGACATTCTTTGGATAAATGCACAACAATAATGCATGTTTTAGAGTAACTATTAATATCGGCGAGCAAATGTGTATTTACACACTAGATTGTTATTACAAAATAGCTGCTTAAACATTGCATGACAAATACCTTTTTTAAAAATCTTTTCATTATCTAATTTTTAAAATTTTGATAACCTTCATCTTTTGTATCTTTTGATTGTGTTTAAAATAAACACTTTTTTAAAACATATCTTGTTTGCTTTCGATATTCGTTAAATTTTAAATTTCAATTGAAAATTACGCCCCTTTGAAAGACTATATTTGTGATTCTCAAGTTAGCATGTTTTTTCTATTGATATATTTTATAAGCTAATCGCTAAATAGAATTGTAGCATACGGCTAAGTGACGATCAGATACAAACGACATGCCTATTACAAACCGTCCCGACACAATCGACGAGAAATGTTTCGCCATTGAGCCGAAAACTAGGAACTAGTGAAATTCGCCCTTTTGGAGTGCCACCCAGAGAATGCCGATCACAGTGGCGTAGCTAGGGAGAGGGGGCAATGAGGGCGGGATCTAAATGAATGTCCTAATTTATTTTTGTTTTACATTAAATGTTAAATATTTACGCCACTGAGATTTACGTGGAGTCAAAAAGACTAGACAGCACTGATCTAGATGAAATTATAAATACCTTTGCTGCCACAGAAAACACGACGACGTGAAGAGATAGGAATTGAAATGTGTCACTTCCTCGCCATTAAACAACGGTATTCTTCATTAAAAGAGTCTTTAATGATTTTGTTTTTGTTAATTTTACTTGTATGTCCGAATTGGTACAGTATATATTTATTAAGTACATTATCTCATGTCATGATGTCGAATGTCAAAATGCAGGTCAAAGGTCAAGCCCCCCATGTTCCCCAAATTCACAGCTACGCCACTGGTCGATCATATCATTTAAAGCTGCATATCCGATTGAGAGGCTTGAACAAGACACTGGATCCAAAACTACCTTATAGCAGAAAGAGGGTATGGAGAGTAGCTTGATCTGGAAACCAAAGCGCAGCTCATCTCAGATATAGGAAAAGTTATCCTAAACCCCAACATGATAATGAGAATTTGGCTTTTATTTTTAAAAAATATAAGAAAGGGAGTTTTTGTTGTCATTTAAACTTGTAGGAGGATATATGATTATCATATTTATTCGTAAGTAGGTCAAATTAAGGGAGGAGCGGTGGCTGAGCGGTAAAGCGCTTGGCTACCGAACCGTGGACTGGGGTCCGAATCCTGGTGAAGACTGGCATTTTTAATTTCGGGATCTTCGGAAGCCTCTGAGTCCACCCAGCTCTAATGGGCTGACATTAGTTAGGGAAAAGTAAAGGCGGTTGGCCGTTGGGCTGGCCACATGACACCCTTGTTAACCGTAGGTCACAGAAACAGATGACCTTTACATCACCTGCCCAAGGTCTGAAAGGGGAACTTTTTTTTTTACTTTACTAGATCAAATTAAAGATTTTGTAATTTTCGAGCATGTCCAACACGAATGCAAGGTTCTTTCGACTGGCTGGAGCAACTCAAGAGTTAGGAGTGTGATGGTTTCATAATTCATGTCATGCTCTAGCATGACGATTTAATATCCAAATAGGCTTAGAATAGTCCATAGTAATAAGAATTTGTTATTTCGCAATCCAGACATGAGAACCACAGACATCAACCAAAGTATGTGGGAGGAAATAGCCCAAGACCGGACAGCATGAAGACAGACTGTACGTGCTGGTACGAATCTCGCCGAGAGCAAAAGAAACGAAGCTGCCTTAGTCAAGGCAAGAAAAAAGAGCTGCCCTGTCAGTCCTAGGACAAATGCATACACATGCACATACTGTGGCATAATCTGCCGCTCCAGAATTGGCTTGATCAGTCTCTCAAGATTCTGCCCCGTCTCAAGAGGAAACCAAAACCAGTGACTCATCTTGGCGCTATATATATATATATATATTGCGCATACCAAAAGGGTAGTGTGGGACAGAGGCCAAAGATAAGAGGGGGCGCTCATATAAGGCAGGAGATCCTACATAAAATATCGTATATTATTATTTCTTTTGCTAGAGATGATTTGTTTGTTAACTTGGTGAACATTATATTGAATATTTCTATTGCTTACTGCTGACTGTTCTTGACGTTTCTTAGGCAAATATGGATTAGATACACTATTGGGAGGTGCGGGCGCGGATAGGCCCTAATGTTGTTGGCCCTCTTGTGAGTCTAAAACCATCGGAGCGCCTTTAGGGTGGGGTGGTACTAACAAAAAAAGTGCACATGAATGACACAGTGTTACCCAGTTATGCCGTTTTCAATGAATCTAAACTGGCACAATTGGCAGCACTAGCGATAATGATCTCAAGCAAAGAAATATCCACAAATGTGCCTGTATGTTACCAAACTTAAAGTCTTCACATTTTTTTAGCCATATCAAATTCTCGAGTATTACGGTTCTTCAAAGCTCCATGTAAAAAGATGTATCAGTATCTACGCAGGGAAACAAAACGCCTTTGTGTCTTTACAATTTGATGAAACAGCGGCTTCCTGGCGTTATGAAGTAACAAAAATGACGCGGGAGGGGGCGTTCCCTGGGCGTGGACACACTCCAGTGAGCACGTCGGGGACGCCCCATTGACATGAAGAGACAGGTGTGACAAGTGATACCTTTGCATCGACCTGCACCCAGGAGATCGGCAGGCATTATGGCGCTCCTAAGTAGATCTAGTTACATTTGACATGTCATGACGTCGATGACGCTTTCAAAGCTGTATTTTTTTTTTAATGCATGTAAAAGTATTTTAAAGGAAATACTAAGTAAATGAGTTAATGTTAAGAGGTTGTTTCGGTGGCATTGTGTAGGTCTTACGTTTCGATGGCTGCCTGGTCATGTTGTATGCTCTGCGAACTGTCGACTTGTATTCCCTGGTTCGAACTCTTCTCGCAGCCATCCCTTGCCGCTCTGCAGGAGGTTTGCTCTATAAGAAGTATTATTCATTTCTGAAGGGAATGTCTGAAGAACTTGCGCGTTAGACAATTGATGACTGGACCTTTCTTATTATTTATTTCTTCATCATTATCATCTTTCTTTTGCGTTCCTCGTGGAACATAGGGCCTCAATAAAAGCAAGACACTCTCCACTGTCTCTTGATAGTTTTTCAAGGTTTTCAATGGCTTCCCAGCTCTTTCCTGTCCTCTCGGCTTCATCTAGTATACCGTGTCGCCATGTTGTTTTTTAGTCTTCCTCTACGTCTTGTGCCCTGGGGGTTCCACTTTAAGGCCTGTCTAGCTCTATTGTTGGTATCATTTCTAAGGGTGTGACCGATCTATCTAAACTTTCTAAGATCTGCACCTCCCTTTGGTGTTTTCTACTTTGTCGTACCAGTGTATTTTCAAGATATTTCTCAAACATTTATTGGTGAAAGTCTGTACTTTTTTGTTGTTGCTTCAGTTGTTCTCCACGTTTTGGAACCATACCAGTAGGACCGCCTTGACAAAGAGTTAATTTTATTATTACATAAGTAAATTAAGTATTTCAACCCCGTAAAGCACAGAAAGACTCTCCTTGAAATGAACTGACAATACTTTGAATAGACTCGATTTGTATAATAAACAGACGCAATTTATATTTTTTTGAATACAATAACACAATTTTATAGGAAATTTTACTTCTGAATGTCCGATCTTTCTTGTCTGCCCCTTGTAAGTATTTAGATCTATATTTATTCTGTGAAGATGCTCAGAACGGAAAGTGTGGTGTCTTAAGACATTTGCTGTTATAATTTCATGTCGTGTCGGCTCAAGGTATAGGTGAGGCCTTGGTTGTAAAAAGTGGATCACTAGAAACTAGAACAGCAGACACAAATCACGTCAAGGTCGATTAAACTTTCAGGTCATTAGGCCATTCATTTAATTGATATAAAGTGAGAGAATGTTGAGATATGTCAGTGGTTACTAGTTTAGAAATGTCAAGCATCTCAGACTTAGAAATAGGTAAAATTGACAAGGATTCCACTTATTAAATATGGCACAGTCAACAAAATGCCCACCAATCTTCATACCAATCTGGATAAAATAAAGCATAGACAAAGACCTATATTTTTTTTTCGAACATGTGATAGATCTTCAATGAGAGGAATTATTTTTATACGACCTTGACCTCGGCGGATGAGTTTCATATTATCGACTGTTTGAGGGTTTCCATTCTCAACTCCGTCATCTCTTACTTTCCTCCGCCCTGAAAGATATAGGCCCTACGTTCTAAATCTTTTTTTTTTTTTTGGAATGCGTATCCATTAGACTTTGCCTGAAGAATAGACTAGTTTAGTCTCTAAACATAAATCTCGTTTCGTCTGGTCGTGCTTGAGTTTGTATTCAATTGTGCGCTAACAAGAGACTTTGTTTTCTAGAAAGTAATGTTTAGAGAGTCGAAGAATGTTCTATCTAGTGTTAGACGACGCCGAGGGAAACTCTAATTTCACGCTTATAATTAACAGGGACTAATTTTTCCACATTTATCACTATAGTTTTGTTCACATTTTTCTGTATTTGGGAGGAGTGGTTGCTGACTGGTAAAGTGGCTTCGGAACCGGAGGTCCCGGGTTCGAATCTCAGTGATTTTGAATTTCGGGATCCTTAGGGCGTCTCTGAGTCCACCCAGCTCTAATTGGTACCTGAAATTAGTTGGGGAAAGTAAAGGCGGTTGGTCGTTGTGCTGGCCATATGACATCCTCGTTAACCCTAGACCACAGAAACATGTGACCTTTACATCATCTGCCCTATGGATCGCAAGGTCTGAAAAGGCGGGGGGTGGGGAAAACCTTTTTTTTTTTTACTTTACTTACTAAGTTACTATTCTGTATTCCCTCTATAGATCTACTTTTATTTCTCTTATTTAATTGATATACTTGTATATCTTGACGTTATTCTTCCCATATATTTATCTTACATACTTATATACGTATATCTGTCTAACTGTATGAATCTAAACTTCTAAAAAAAAACAACACCCCACCTTTTTGTTTAAAGAAACTCAAACCAGAAGCACCACCTGCACTTGAACCCAAATAAGACTTAAGAGTTACTCCTCCTGTTACTAATGTAAACAAAGCTGACCCTAGGATTAAAAAACAAAGCACTTCAAACACAACTGGTCGTATTCTTTTTCAGCTTATAGACAAGTAAAATAACAAAAAAAAAGTATACATGAATTATAATAATAAATAAAATAGAGTTAAAAATTAACAACAACAGCAAACACAACAGTAGAGCTTATGTTGAGCGAAATAGCATAAAAACTATTTGGAATCAATCATACAATATTTAGTAGATCTAGAATCTAGACTAACAATAATACATGTGTTCGATTGGAAATATTTCTATTAATTGTGGTTTCATTTAACGCAACTTTAATGCGTATAGAATGCTCAGTGATCTATGGTCCAATAACTTCTTGAGGACCCGTGGAGTGGGAAGGGGTGGGGGTATCTGGCAGAAGGTTTCCGGCCTGCACTTTCAAAAACAATAAAAAAAAAAAGACTTGCTAGAGTCTGAATTCGAACTCAAGCCTCAAGGACGGAAGGCCTACATGTTAGCCTATGTGCTATCCAAGTACTTATGGAAAATTTTATAGTCTATTTTTAGTTACAATTTTTTTTGAACGGCCTTTTTTTCGACCTAAGGTTTATCTCCCCTTAGCTTAGTAGGCCGTATATAAAGCAAACATTAATTTATTATCACTCAATGATTGTTTGTGTGTGTGTTTGTGTTTGTTTTTCAACTTGATCTGAGAATGAAATGTGGGAGAACTAACGTGTACAAGATTCCTCCCAGGAAGAATGAGTTGATCTCCCCCTTTGTCCTCCGAAGTAATTATGCTAATAGAAATTGCAGCCATAAGATTGAATTATGTACTTAATATCGTCCATAGGCTACAAAGCTTGGTCTAATGTATTGGGACATTGCAACGTCATAGTTGTTAAAGAGTTAAACTAAAGTCGAACATCTTTCGCCTCGCCCGATTCATAACCCCAAGCTGTGGGGAAAGGTTGGGGATAGGGTTCCACTGCTTACTCTTTTACAAAGTTCTGTCTCGGTTCCTAGCTCTTCTCTGAGAATCTTCGAACGTGAAATTAATTCGGTCTATTGCGTCATCCAACTATTATTCGTCTTTCGTTTTTATTCCTTCCCAAATAGTTTTAGTTTGATTTTGTCACGTGACTTGTTTCTCTTTATTTTAGGGAAAGAAGAGCGAAAAAAAAAAAAAGAGGAGGGAAAGTTATCCAAAAAAAAATAATTTGTCGTAAACAGTTATCTTCACTTTCTGACTGTCCCCATTGTTTAATATATCTCCAACCAATTGAATGGCAACTATCGTTTTCAGAAAGAGGCTAGCTTGCGTGAGCGCGTGATAGCAGACGAGAAAGAAATCTTGTCGCCCGCACTTTACGACGTACAAAAGTTTTTGTCTGAGAATTCTCACCAACACCGCGGGACGTAGATCTAGATCTGCGACTAAAGAACAAAAGAAACATCTAACGCCAATGATAGGTGCAGACGGTGATAACAGAACTTCTGCTACTGCAGAAAATTGTTTCGTCTGCCTCAGAGTTAGAGAGTATCTAGGTCACAGCTTGGTCACGTGAAAAATACTGCGCTCTATCTTATTATTTTTTTAGATTCGAAAACATTCGCCTTATTATTATTCTTAGTATTACTATCTAATATATAAAATTGAATGTAATAAGAAATAAAGGAACACTGAAGAGTAACCTAAAACAAGGCTTTATTAAACTAGAACGACACATGAACTGACGAAAGAGACTTGGACAGTAGCACACTAAATCAATGTTGTGAACACATTCTCACGACGTTACACAAACATAAACAAATACTAACTATTTCACCACATTCACCCCGCCTAGAATTAAAATAGCAAGTATAGTAATATAGTAGGCCATAGCATAAATAAAAAGAATGCCAGTGCCTGCAATACAATAGATCAATAAATAGTGTCGAAATATTAGTTTCTCTTGTAAACAATAATGAGGAGTGATACAAAGAAACATAAAAACCAGTATCTGTAGTAGGACGTATAAACAATTACTAGTTTCTGTTTTAAGCAATAGCAAATAGTGTAGTAAGTAAACATGTATGTAAGTAAGTGAACAAATAAATTCTAGTATCAGTAGCAAGGGATAAACAATGCCAGTTTATGTAGTCAGTATAAGTCTAGTAATAGAGAAACAACTCTAGACTCTATAGTTCGGTCTGGTTCTTCTCTCTCTTAAGTTGTAACGGGGTTGACTATCATGCTCTACAGTTTGGGAGTCACTAATGAGTTCCTGAGCGTCAAGTGGGGTATGATGGTTCTGTGTATTTTCAAGAGGAAGCGCTCGGAGATCCTCAGAGCCTTCCAGGGGTTCTTTCCTTTCTTGTATCACCGTAGGGGTGTTGACTGGTACTTCCATGTTTTGAGCTTCTGGAGGATATTCATTATCCTCACCCTGAGCGAAGAACGAAGGTTCACTTGTTGTTGTGGATGGGGAGGGGTTGGGAGCCAAGCGTCTTAGAGAGACTGTCTCCTCTTTACCGCTGGGCAACCGTACCACGGCATATTGGGGGTTACACATCAGTAACTCGACTTCTTCCGTGAGAGGATCATACTTTGAAGATCTGTTCTCTCTTCTCAGCAACACTCGACCTGGGCTGGATAGCCAAGTGGGGATAGATATCCCGAAGGAGGATTTCCGGTTGAACCGGAAAACTCTCTCATGTGGAGTTTCGTTTGTTGCCGTAGATAGTAATGATCTAATCGAGTATAGGGCCTGGTTCAAGACAAGTTCCCATCTTGAGATCGGGAGATCGAGGTCTTTCAGTGCTAAAGTAACAGCGTTCCATAGAGTTTTGTTTAGTCGTTCAATTTGCCCGTTGCCTGAAGGATTAAAAGCGGTTGTTCTACTTGTAGCTATTCCCCTCTCGTGCAGAAAGGATTGCACCTCCTTCGACATAAAGGACGTACCTCTGTCGGAATGGACGTATTCTGGCATCCCAACTAAGGAAAACAGCTGATTTAAACACTTTATGACAGTAGATGAGGACATATCGGGACATGGGTAGGCAAATGGGAAGCGTGAGTACTCATCCACCATTGTTAATAAATATTTATTGTGAGTAGCAGATGGGAGTGGCCCCTTAAAATCGATGCTTACTCTCTGAAATGGTTGGGTAGCCTTGATGAGGGTGCCTGAAAACTGTTTAAAGAATCTAGGCTTCAGTTCAGCGCAAGTTTTACATTGGTTTACCACTTTGCGGACGTCCTCGCAGGAAAAAGGTAAGTTCTTAGTCCGAACGAAATGGAGGAGTCTCGTGACCCCTGGGTGGCAGAGGTTGTTGTGTAACAGTTTGAGGTCTTCTCCAGTCATTGCTGACGCAAAGTGGTTTCTTGAAAAGGTATCCGCCGCAGCGTTTTGTTTCCCGGGTCGATATACGACGTCATATTGGAAACAACTAAGCTCTAGTCGCCATCTTTGTATCTTTTCGTTTTTGATCTTGCCCTTGTTTTGCTGGTCAAACATAAAGGACACTGAGCGTTGATCTGTAAACAATGTGAAAGGCCTACTGATGAGGTAATGTTGCCATTTTCTCAGGGCTTCTACGATAGCGTATGCTTCCTTTTCAACTGCAGAGTGTCTGCGTTCACTATTAGTGAGTGTTCTTGAAAAGAAGGCGACAGGACGGCCGTCTTGATTAAGAGTGGCGGCGATCGCGATGTCAGAGGCATCTGTTTCGACTATTAGTGGTCGATTATAATCTATCGTCGACACAACAGCGTTTTCAAGTTCATGTTTTAGCTGTTTTAAAGCTTCCTGTACTTGTTCAGGGAGAGGAAAGGTTTTGTTGTTCACCAATAAATGGATCTTGTTGGAGAAATTTGGGATCCATTGAGAATAATAGGACAGTAGTCCAATCACCCGCTTTTGTGATTTCATGTCTTGTGGTGGAGGTAGATTTCTCAACGCTTGAAATCTTTCGGGGTCTGGTCTTAATTGCCCTTGTGAGATTTCGTAACCTAGGAGGCATACTTTATCAGTCGCAATAGCACTTTTATCATCGTTGAATGTGATACCGTACTTTTTAGCGGCGTTGAGAAATCTTTGTAGATTCTGGTCGTGGCTACTGGAGTCACGTCCGCAGATGGTAACGTTATCCACGTAAGCGAACGTATCCTGTAGCCCTTCCTCCTCAATTATGGTGTTGATCGTCCTTTGAAATGCAGCAACTCCGTTTGTCACTCCAAAAGGAATGCGGCAAAACTGATAAAGCTTTCCGCAAGCCTCGAACGCCGTGTACTGCTTTTCATCATCCCTGATAGGTATCTGGTGATAAGCGCTTTTGAGGTCAAATGTACTGTATATTGAGTATTTAGATATTTCCTGCACCAGTTCATCAACTTTTGGCACGGGGTACGCGTCGAGGTAAGTGAATCGATTGATGGTTTGACTATAGTCGATAACCATTCTCTTTTTGTGCCTTTCATTCGTTGTTACAATTATTTGAGCTCTCCACGGGGACGTGGAAGGTTCAATAATTTTGTGAGATAGAAGTCTCTTGATTTCAGTTTGAATGAATTTGGAGTCAGGCATAGAATATTTTCTAGATTTAGTGGCTATGGGGTGGCAGTTAGGAGCAAGATTAGCGAAGAGGTGAGGGGCTTCAACTCGTGCAGCTTTCAGCGTACAGACCTGAAGAGTGCTTCGTTTTCCCTCAAATGGGATCATCAGTTTTTCGTGCTGGCTGATGAAATCTAGTCCTAAGATTACATCAGATACTAGTCCGTCTAGTAGTGAGAGCTTCACACTTTCGTATTGTTCGTCTTTGTACTTTATTTTGGCGAAAATATGTCCGTGAGTAGTGCGAGAAAGATGTGTAGAGGCCATGTAGATTCTGTTTCTGGACATTTCTAATTTCCATTTGTACCTTTTAGCAATTGAAGAAGATATATAGCTTTCACTGCTCCCCGTATCTACGAGAGCCTTCAATGGTACTCCATTGACCAGTATTGAAATTGTAGATTTAGTAAGGCCGGACGCTGGTGTCGATGCCCAGGAAGATCCAACGGTTGTAGTCCGTGACGTCTCATCATCCGCTTTCACTATGGCTGAGGTTATAGATTTGAGTGTCTGTCTGGTCGATCTACAGACTTTCTGAAAATGACCCCTCTTGCCGCACAAGTTGCATGTAGCGTCACGGGCTGGACATCTAAAGCGTTGATGTGGGCTGTATCCACAAAAGAAGCATCTTTTACTAGTCGCCGCACTCACCTCATGTTCTAGTTTTGTTGTTGGAGAAAGGCTCTCCACGTCGGCGCTGGCTCCACATGGAGTTTCAGAGTAGATGTTATACGCCATGGCATGGTTATGGGCATATTCAAGTTGTCTTGCCTCTTCATAGGCACTCTGTAGAGTTAGAGTAGATTTCTCTAAGAGTCGCAGCCTTATGCTGTTTGAAGCCAGTCCAGTAATGAAGGCGTCTCTTACGAAGATATCTCTGTGTTCTTCAGCGGTGACAGCTTTGAAGTCACAGTCTTTGGCCATACTTTTAAGCTTAAGTAGGAAGGAGTCAACGGTTTGTCCGTTCTCTTGTCGACATAGAGTTATCATGTGCCGTGCAAAAATTTCGCTTTTAGGTTTCACGTAGACATTTTGTAGAACTTTGATTGATTCTTCGAACGTTGTACACTCACTTATGTACTGAAATACGCTCGAAGAAACGTAGTTTTCAAGTAGTTTCTTTTTGTCAATCTCGCAATGAGAGACTGAGGAGATGAAATTCTCAAATGTTCTGAGCCAGTGCAGCCACTTCTCGGCAGCCGATGGCGTGCTAGGCTCTATGTCTAGCTCTTTTGGCCTAAATAGACGCTCCATTTGTATTACAATTTTTACTTACAGACTGAGAATAGTGTTGAACGAAAATCCAAATAAGATACACGAGACACATAGATCCATAGAATTGAAAATTTCTAGTTTAATAAATTGTAATAAGAAATAAAGGAACACTGAAGAGTAACCTAAAACAAGGCTTTATTAAACTAGAACGACACATGAACTGACGAAAGAGACTTGGACAGTAGCACACTAAATCAATGTTGTGAACACATTCTCACGACGTTACACAAACATAAACAAATACTAACTATTTCACCACAGGTATATATGTATGCCCCGCATAGAAATCAAAACCATTTGATTAATCTTGTTAAAACTTGGCATACATGTTTCTTAGATCATGGCGGAGACCGTAGCGTAGGCCTAAGTTTAATGTCCCTCCCACAACCGAAGAGCCCCAAAAATAAAAAAAAAAAATGAAACAAGAACGAAACTTTGTAACTAATGGGGTAAACCAGTTTTAAAAGTAATTTATATTTGATATGAATGTCGGCTAAACGGATAAACCTATTTCCACATTTCACTTTAATTTTCATAGCAAATAATAAAAAAATGTGAAAGGAACATTCGCCATGTTCGACATCTATCTAAATCCCAATCCCAATGGCGTGGGTCATTTTCGTCTAGTTATTCATAATGTGCACCTTGTGGAGGGATTGTGTCTCCAATCAGAGATTTTGTTTAATTGACCAGTATGTACAATGTCTATATTCTAATGACACATAGAAGATTACGTTGGCGCGGACATGTCACCCGCATTCCAGATGGAAGAACTCCCAGATACATTCTCCATGCCGGGCTTGCCGAGGAAGTCAGATCCTAAGGACGCCCAAGACTAACCAACAGATTTGTCTGAAAGCGTGAACTTAGGACATCAATGAAAGTACTTGGTAGGAGATTGCATAAGATTTGACATCAAGGAGACAGTGCGTGCCAGTACAAACCTTGCCGAGAGCCAAAGGAATGAAGCGGCTTTAAACATAAGAAGAAAGAAAGCTTCCCGATCAGATAGCCCTATATCACGATCATCAATTAATATAGATGTCAGATGTCAAGATCTATGAAGATGCAATGATAGATGTCACGTTGAAGATTATCTTGACCTGTATCACACTAACGATGATCGTGATTGCCGAGGATCTTGAAATCTTCTTTTAATAAGATGATCGTATAGAATAGCCAGATCTAGTTGATAATACGATCATTCAAAATGTTGCCAGTTGATCATCTAGAAGTTGTCATTCGCTAAGTCGATCTAAGTATGTTACTATATTCAATGAAGAAACTTCTCTTCGTCTAAAACAATTACTTTAATTCAGAACTTGAAAAAGCTATTCACAAATAATTACAATGGTTAAACGTACTTGAATAAAATGATAGATCTACACAGTAATATAATTGAGTTCTAATACAAGACATTAGTAGATGTTTCCACTTCCAAGTTCCATACAATGACTGACTAAAAAAACAGAATTTTTCCCGGGCTCCAGCTACGTCACGTCTCCCAGGCAGCTCATTGCAGTGCCAACCAATAAATGCAGCCCAAGTTACTCTAATTAACATATCTCCACGTGGGAAAAAACCCGAGGTACTTGACGAGCTAAAATAGATACTGTGTACGTGACACCCTAAAACAGGTACATTCACATGCAAGAACTGTTGCAAACTTAGCGGCTTCAGAATCGGCTTGATTAATCACATCAGATTTTGTCTCGATTCAAAGAGACACAAACATCAATAAGTCATCCGGGCTTATCAATAGTCTTTCGAGACAGAAGAAGCAAGATATGCAATATCAGAAAATTTGTTGGGATGAAAAAATAGACCCGGCGCAGAGCGGAATTGAATTTTGGAATGCACTTCATCCAAATAGACAAGGAAGTGCAGTCAGACTAAAAGAATAGATCTGCTAGACCTCTACGAAGACGATTTGCACAAGTCAAGATTCCTCTTGAAAGGAAGAACTTTTCATCACTCAGAATGAAAAGATAACTCTGACAACTTTCGGACTAAATATATTTTAATAAACAATACTTTCGATTGGGGCTCTAGGAGTCAAATCTACAATTGGACTGATTCATTTTTTTTGTGTAATCAATAGAAGGTAAAACCTTTCATTTAACACAAAATAATCTACGTGTAGATGCAAGCGGCACTTTGCGAATCGGTAGAGGGCCAGTGCTCTTGTCTTGAACTAGAGATACTAGAAAGTATTTATATTTCTTTAATGGCAGACAACTCTTCTTTCAAAAGTTCAGTTTCTTGGCTTGGCCTAGACCTAGATCTAAATTAAGTTGTGGAAAACAAGGGGAGTAACTCTTGGAAATAAAACGTCTGTTTCAGAAAATTTACCTACTACTTTAGGAAAGACTGAGGAAAAAAAAAAAAAAAACAGCCACGAAACTGACGAAGCAAAACATTCAACATTACATTTCATTTTTTTTTTTTTAGAAAAAAAGTTATAATTAATTTTTTAAAAAATTGAACCTCTATTACTTGTCGAAAATATCATACACTTCTATATGAAGCAATGGAGAATAGTCATAGGGTAACATACGAAGTCAATATCTATATGACTCACATTAGCAGTGATTATTTTCTGCAATACCTATACAAACATGTTTAAAGACATAGCTGTTGGTCTGTTAAACATATGATAAGGAGATGTGAGGCAATAAAGGGGGCAAGAAATAGTGGGGCAACAAGTTCAGAGGTGTGGGCAAATGGTTGTGGGATCAGAAAGGTGAGAGGCTGTCAACAACAAACACACAACATGCTGTAAGTCAGGGGTTCTCAGCCTGTGGTCGCGACCCCCTTGGGGGTCGATTGACGATTTGCCAAGGGTCGCCTAAGACCATCGAAAAAATGGATTGTTTTTGTCTATTCTTCTATTGCTGTGTGTGTGTGAGGGGGGGGGGGGTCGCGGCAGAGCGGGGGATTGTAAAAAAGGGGGTCAACGAGCATAAAAGGTTGAGAACCGCTGCTGTAAGTGATCGTTAAATTCCATTTGTGTCTTATAGGCCATTTATTTGTAACACAGCTCGAATGTAGGTCATCAAACAAACAAACTTACCTTCTAGCGCTGGTCAAATTTCCTCTGGTAATCTGATGGCAAGGACCAGGTACAGTTATCAAAATGTGTCTCTGTTCAAGAATTAGCATTATTGTGGGGAATGGGGGCGAATAAGGAGTTTAGCCAGGGAGGGGAAAGGAGTGGTTAATTCTTAAGCTACCTACCTTAATTCCAATTTTCAGACTCCTCCCCCCCCCCCCAATTATATTAAGAAGCTACTTAAGCCGTTACTTTACTATAGGTACACATGAAAAAAAAAGTGGGTGCCGTCTATCAAAAGAGTTTTAGCGAAACAAATGCTAGAGTCATATAGTCAACAGTAGTTGACCTATTATCAGCAAGCCATTTGTAGGCCGAGCTGACATACTTCTAGATCTAACGCAGTCCTACATACCCTGATGGACGAAGTATCCGAGATTATAAGAAAGGTCATTAGGTCATGTACTATCGTTCTGTCCCTTTACTAACTCAAGGTAATCACGTGTCAACAAGTTTTCATTAATTACAGGCTAATAGAAAGAATGATTGTGGTCCTCCAAAACCAATTAGTTTCTTGAGGTCAACTTTAAATGTGAACGTCAAAAATATAGGAGCGATGTTGTATCTGTGAAAGGTCAGTTTAATCTTTCCGCCATGTTTGACATCGCGTTCAGGATGATGACCTTTTTTGTGGTGACCCGGCGTCATCTCGAGGACAAGGTCGTTGAGGTTGTTGAAGCGCGCGAAATGATTGACAAGTCTGGCTCCACCTTCAAAGGAAAGTCGTGAAGTCTGTGGCTTCATGTGTCAATTTGAATGCCTAGTTGGGGCCAGAGATATGAGGAAATGAAGCTCTTTTGTTTTTACGTAAAAAAAATATATAATTATACATGTTCTGGGCACTCTGTGAACTCTTCATGAAACTAAATTTATTTCATTTGTGAGTGGGAAAAAAGGGCTGCCTTTGCAGATCTATATACATGTACTTATAAAAGAAAATCACTAACACAAAATACTGAAAAACTAAAATTAAAACAATAGAGAAAGTAAATCTACTATCATGGACAGCTAAACGGCCTTCATCTTCTAACAAAAATTTATCTAAAAACAACTTCCACTGATCTAAATAATAATATAGGGCCCATTTGCGATCATTTCTCTAGGAATACTTAAAGATGAATATATATATCAACATATAGAATACAAAAAATAAAAATAAACATAAGATCACATACATTTCATATACGTGTATATCAAACAATGTGTCTCCAATTAAAAAAAATACAATATATTTAATCATATCTTCGTCTCTATTGGTTATGTCCGTTTCAAATTCTCGACCTGTATGGTGACATGTATAGACTAAGAGCAGGGTTTCTGTCCAGGGCTTTTGCAAGAGAGGATTTGAGCCTCTCAAGCCCTCACTCAAATTAAGTTTGATGATGATGATTACATGATTACATCAGACAGAACATAATCTTAGTTTTCATTTTTATAAAAACTAAACTTAAAAGAAACAGCCTGGTGATGCAGTGTTTGGCTGATACACCAAATATCCATTTATTTCCCTTTTTCGTATTATTCTTATGTCTTAATTGTTTTATGTGACCGTATTACGATTATAATTGTTGATGTCAGCGTGTTATTTGGATTTCCTTTTATGCTTAGCTATGGTACGTATAACATGCCTACATTCGGTTACTCTGGTGTCAAGATGGCTGAATAAACAATTAGATGTTATTTGAACAAACAAGTGTTGTTAGTAGATTACATTCAAATAATAGTAGTCTCGATTCGAATGGAAACTAAGGCTATGAGCATCATGAGCGTAGCCAAGAAGTTCATTTCGGGGAGGGGGGAGTGTTGAGCCGCACCCCCCCCCCCCCGTCTACTTCCATGAAGAGCATGGACTCCGCTTTCACTGACTTTTAGATTTCATAGAGAGCTCTAGTGCATACCTGACAGTTGTCATGGAGAGCTCTAGTGCATACCTGACAGTTGTCATGGAGAGCTCTAGTGCATACCTGACAGTTGTCATGGAGAGCTCTAGTGCATACCTGACAGTTGTCATGGAGAGCTCTAGTGCATACCTGACAGTTGTCATGGAGAGCTCTAGTGCATACCTGACAGTTGTCATGGAGAGCTCTAGTGCATACCTGACAGTTGTCATGGAGAGCTCTAGTGCATACCTGACAGTTGTCATGGAGAGCTCTAGTGCATACCTGACAGTTGTCATGGAGAGCTCTAGTGCATACCTGACAGTTGTCATGGAGAGCTCTAGTGCATACCTGACAGTTGTCATGGAGAGCTCTAGTGCATACCTGACAGTTGTCATGGAGAGCTCTAGTGCATACCTGACAGTTGTCATGGAGAGCTCTAGTGCATACCTGACAGTTGTCATGGAGAGCTCTAGTGCATACCTGACAGTTGTCATGGAGAGCTCTAGTGCATACCTGACAGTTGTCATGGAGAGCTCTAGTGCATACCTGACAGTTGTCATGGAAATATTAAAATGAAGAATCATTGTGCCGGCCATATGATATCCTCATTACTAATGTCATATGCAGGGCCGGTCTTAGGGCACTGCAACCTATGCGGCCGCAGTGGGCCCCGCACTTTCATAGGCCCCGCGCTAACTCTATTAGTAAATTATGAAATTAAACCATTTGAACTTATAGCAAGGTTTCCGCGGTCTCCTGATTTTCCAGAAGCTCCTGGAAATCTCCTGAAATTGCAAAGTATACGAAAAGTATATGAAAATCTCCTGAAATAAAATATTCTGAAAATTCTAACCAAAACAGTAAGTTCCAATACTTAATTTACTGTAATAGTCACTGGCATACAAATATAGATCTAAATCTATCTTGATCTCTTTAAAAAAAATCAAAAGCGATATTTTGATAGTCTATAGTAAATCTAAAAGATCTCGAGCTCTTAAAAAAAAAATCAAAAGCGATATTTTGATAGTCTATAGTAAATCTAAAAGGCAGATCTGAATGTTTATCGGTTTTATGTTGGAGATCTACCTTCTATTTTAATTTGATTTTACACTTAGTATAATACGAATAAAATGCAAAAAAGTTCCTACTTAATTTACTGTAATAGTCACTGACATACAAATATAAATCTAAATCTATCTCGATCTCTTGGAAAAAATCAAAAGCGATATTTTGATAGTCTATAGTTAATCTAAAAGGCAGAATGTTTATGTTTATCGGTTTTATGTTGGAAATCTACCTTCTATTGTAGATGACTCGTAAAGTTAATTTGATTTTACACTTAGTAAAATACGAATAAAATGCAAAAAGGAATGTATTTTTCTAACAAAAAATCTTAATTTTCTTATTATCCTTATCTCTACACAGACTAGGCCCCGCGCAATGCGTTTCGCATAGGGCCCCGCAATCTCTAGGACCGGCCCTGTTCATCTGTCTATGAATGAACAGTAATCAAAGGGGGAAAATTATCTTCTGTATCTCTTGTTTTTTGTTCGTTTTTCTTTTAAACATTCATCTTATCTTTTGTTATTGTAATAACTTTTCTTTTTTTTTTCTTGACTAGGCTATGACTATACAAAGAGTTGCGGCCCTTGTTTCTTCTGGCTGGCTTCGTAAAAGTTTATTGCAGGCCTCACGCCCTGTCCTCCTCGACACGTCCTGGGTGCCAGAGCCTCACATCGACGGCCACAAAGAATTTTACTCAAAGGGACACATTAATGGCGCCCTTTACTTTGACCTGAAGAAGATCAGCAGCAAGCGCCCAGACTCTCCCATCGACTGCCCAGTTCCAGACCCGAGGACATTTCGGGATTACGCCCAGGAGCTTGGCATCAGGAATGGATCTCAAGTCGTCGTCTACGACAGCCTGAACTCCCGCTCGAGCGTACGCTCCTGGTATTTGTTTCGCCTGTTCGGGCACGACAACGTGTCCATGCTGAACGGTGGGATGAAACAGTGGCAACGTGAAGGCAACGACGTCACCCGAGACCCAAGCGAGGCTCCGGAAAGATCCGATTTCGAGGTGAGGTTCAGAGACGATCTGCTGGTCGATTTCAAGGGCATGGAGGACATCGTCAAAAACAAGCGTGCTCAGATAGTGGACACCAGACCGAAGTCTGGCGGCTTCTATCCGACGGCGGAAGACAAGTCAGGCGGGCATATGCCGGGAGCTAAGAACATTCCTTTCACTGACTTTTTCAACGAAGATGGGACATTCAAGACAGACCCGGACCTGAAGCAGATGATGATTTCTGCTGGCATTGACATGGCCAAACCAACCGTGGCCACCTGTCAACGGGGAATGACTGCCTGCGCCATGGTGATGGCGGCATTCAATTTGGGCAATGAAAAGCTGCCCGTGTACAATGGCTCGTGGTTGGAGTGGAGCGTCCTGGCAGATCCCAATCACGTGATGCGAGAACCTCAACGGATGCAAAAGTAATGCTCGAGATATTAATTGGAATTCCCGTTTTTTTTTTTTTCTGTAGCGCGCACATGTAACTTTTTTTTTCTCAAATACAGTGTACCATGAAGATTGTACTGAGCCGCCACAGCTTTTATATTAGGCCTGTCTTTGATTATAATTTTGCATGGGAAATCAAATATAGATATTATAAACTATGTATTAACATTTCTATTTGAAAAAGAACAATACTTTAAATGTCATTAATATTTATGACTTCATCAATTATGTTAGCTTATTGCAGTATTATCTTTGGTTTAAATATAAGATTTATTACTGGCAAAATAAAATTATTTTTTTTCCACTAATTTCCACATCAATAGATTCAGAATTTCCTTATAAGAAGAGGACAAACTGTACTAAATCTACATCATTAACTGTAAACTCAGATGTACTTCAATTAAAAGTCTTTTTTCGATACTCTTTCTGATTTACATAAGTAGCTACCGAATTGCATTAGTTCAGGAACATAAGTTAGCTTATTTGCAGAGGATTGCATAATAAAAACAGCACAAGAAATTTTACAAAGAGAATTTGTATAATTATAGAAATGGAAATCAAATTGGATTATGGCTTTTCACCCAGAAAAATGCCAGTTAATAAGAGTAACAAAAAAAATAATCTAAAACAAATAAAGACTAAATATTTTATTCATGTTCGACCGGTAACCCATTTACTCAAAGTATCAAGGTGTTATGATAAATGAAGTTACTATTGAACCCCCATATTAGCGAAAATATTCAAAAATCACACCTTGCATTAAATTTATAGTTTATAACAAGAAATGTTTACAAATCAAATAGGTACATGAAACTAAAATGTTAATTCCCCTTGGTGAGGCCATTATTAGAAATGGGTTCTCTATTTGAAACTCCTCAAGAAAACATAAAGAAACTAGAACAAACGCAAAATAGCGCCGTACGATTTCTATCAAACGAATATTTACATTGGATTAGAGCAGGGGTGGGCAACTTTTTTGTATCGAGGGCCGCATTAAGAAAAATGTGTGAATGGGGGGGGGGCGCATATAAATATATTTATATACTTTCAACTTTGAAAAATACGCTAAATGTGTATAATGTCTTTTAATTCATAGTTATGCCGTATTATAGATTCACTTTCCATTTTTCACACTCCCAATTGAGGAAATACAAACAATGTTACGATTTAAAAAAATTGCTCTTGTCTTTTTACATCACAACATTTGATCACAAACGCCACAGTTTGTACATACTTTGAAGTATTTAACTGTTTACACTCGTGCGTAAAGTTTCTGAACAGTGAAACAAGCTTGCTAGTTGTTATCCTTGTGACTGCAGTCAAATTACAGTCAGTCAGCATAGACCTGTGATTACAGTTAGTTTCCACAAACAGTTATCTTTCACCTGTGTATTTGTACCCAAATAATGTGAAAGTTTAGTTTAAGTTTGGAAATACAGCTTCTGGCATGCTAAAGCTACCGCGGAAGAAATGACTGGAAGTTCTCTTTCAGGTCATAATTTCCTTGGAGTTATGTCCTCTGGAGCTGTTTCAGCGCTAAATGTAAGCTGATGGTATTGAAAACTTGTTCTTGGCGTCTAAATAGCCGCTTTTATAAATTCCACAATTAAGGAATCTAAATAAGTCTTGCACATTTAACCATTTCACTTGAAATGGTTTCTCTTAATTACAAAGGCGCGGGATACACATTTGAGACCAATAGAAGATAAATCCGCTGTTGATGACAGACGTAGACGGCGAAAGGAAAATCTAAATCGGCGGACAATGGTTATGACTGTGATAGAAAAGGCAAAAATATGTGGGTCATAGCTGGGTCTGCGTAGCCAAGGGAAGGACTGCATTCCTCATTAATCTTCGAACTCGAAGAGAAGCCTTAATATTATTAGTAGAAATAGTTTCACCTTTCAGCAAAGGAAAATGAGAACGCCTTTTTTGACTGTCTTGTCTTGAGAAATGGGAAAGCCTTATTTGTATGGATTTAACATGCACTAACATTTCTGGTATCGGAAAGTTTTTTTCTTATTACTTCAAGTCATTCAAATCTAATTGTTTCAATTTGTTTAATAGCTGTACCCTCTAAATAATGGCATTTTATTCAGCTTTATGCAAACTTTCCTGTTTAAAGTTTATGGTTGGGATATTCTTTATTAAAAAAAAAATGTTTTTCTCAATTAAGATCAAGCTCCATTAGTTGTTACACTAACCATCTGAGACTGAGTGTACTGAAGTATAGTATAGCCAATACGACTAAACTTCGTTTACTTGAAACTTTTTATAATTAGACAGTTTCAATAATTTATAGAGGTATTTAGAAATATTTTAATATATTTGCATTTGTATATGTGTATACTGTAGTCACACCTAATTTATGTAGGTGTCCGCGGGCCGCATAAAACATTCCGGCGGGCCGTATGTGGCCCGCGGTCCGTAATTTGCCCACCCCTGGATTAGAGCGTGACCTTCGTGACCGTATGTCGAAGGCGCCGATTAGAGTGATGATGGCAATGTATTCGATTGCAAAGATTAAGGAAGAGTGCACTGTTTCACATGATTAGGCAATCCCATTTGCTTATTAGAGTAACACCATTGGTAACATCACTTAATTTAGAGACCCTTCAGGAGTGAGATATGAAATAAAGATTTAAGTTGTCAATATTATAACTATAGTAGTCAATAGTCATTTCTCTGGCACTACCGGCAGCTAGAATCATTATTGAGAATTAATTTAGTCTTAGCATTAAAGGGGTCTACGAAGGAGATTTCAGTCTTCAGCTAACCAACCTTTTGCTGCTGTCAGCTCTATAGCAGACTGTGCCAAGGAAAAATAGTTTGTTGTTCTCTTCAGTTGTTCAGCACTGCCATACAGGGTGTTGGTAAATTTTTGGGCTGTAGGCTAGTGGTAGTTAGTGATGGGATCGAAACTAAATTTTAAAAGTTAAACTAAAACTAGTTTTCAACTAAAATAAAGTAGTTAAACTAAAAGTTTATCATGAATTTCAAAATATAGTTAAACTAAACTAAAAAAAATTAATTAAACTATAACAAACTATTCATAACTTTTTTTTTTTGGGGGGGGGGGGTGAGGGAGTTGAACTAGAAATATTTATCCATAATAAAATCAGTAATAAAGAAAATGTTTCTTACTTATAAGTTAATGCACAATAAAATTTGAAAAAAAAAGATGTCTAAATAAATATGTGTGCTTGTATTTCTGCCTTCCATTAAAACCTTGAGAAAAGAATGGTAGGCCTACTCTTTTTTTTTTAAATTATATTTATTATATTATTAATGGACATTTTTAATTACGTATAACCGGTAAAGTTTAAAATCTCATTAAATAACACACAATTAGAGTTTTAAAAGTTAGATCTAGTAACCAATGAAATAGAAACGAAATTTTTGGAGTTTTCAGAAACATTTTACCTGTAGAACTATTTTATAATTGTACCTGTATAACTATTTTATAATTGTACCTGTAGAACTATTTTATAATTGTACCTGTAGAACTATTTTATAATTGTACCTGTAGAACTATTTTATAATTGTACCTGTAGAACTATTTTATAATTGTACCTGTAGAACTATTTTATAGTGTAAGATACATGCTTGACTAACCATGCCGATATGCTTTTTTTTTGTCTGACCACTAAAAATACAAACTAACACTATTGCATAACCGTTAAACGCGCAAGGGAAAAAACTGGGTGATTTTGTCATTATGGACTGCACACTCAGTACACTATATAGACCTACACGTGTCCGTCTATCTGGCCAGGTTGTTAAAATCAGTCGACACACCGTCTATTTACTTTCTGGGCTGGGAGGGTGTGTAACTATTTTAGTGTAAAGAACATGCTTGACTAGCCATGCCTAATCAGACTACTCCACATAAAGCAAACGCTATTGCATTATGCGTAATGACAAAAAATTCAGGGTAGTCTTGTAGTATCCTCGACTACACACGTACAGTACACTAGGCCTACACTTTTAAGTTAACTTTTGCCCATCACTAGTGGTAGTAGGGTCTGCCTAAGGGGGATTAGGAAGGGGCATTCAAAGAGGATATAGTTTACAGTTGCATAAGGGTGGGTGCAGTTTGTTTGCATAGTCATCTCTTTGTACAATGATATAAATTTAGCAGACTCGCAGCAGTACCGCTCTCTGACAGGGATAAAAAAACGATCTTTTTTTATGTTCAGGGCATTGAATATTAATCAAAGATTAGTTGACTCCATTCTTTCGATAATAATATTTATATTTAATCTTATATTTGATTCTTTAATGAATTCTCTCTTCCCAATAAAGTTGTATTTACCCCTTCTCTCCTATTGAACGATGCCCTTTTTTTATTTTAACCCACATTAAATTAAATTAATGTTTGGTTTTAATAAACTTGTATTTGTGTTAAATAAAACGAGCATGCATTCTCCTATAATCCTATACCAAAAGTCAAACGTTTTTTCTGATCACAAACAAAGATGTTATTGAAGTTTAATCATAACACAGGGTAGAATGTACAAATGTGACAAAATGAACAATTTTATCAGAACATGGAAATTAAATACGGAGATAAAGAGTTAACTTTTAACTTTTCATTGTTATATTTTCGAAGAGAAGTGGAAAATCAATATATACAGGAATCTATTTTTAAATCGTTACTCTGGATTTATTATTATGTTTTAAAAAAAGCCCCCACTTCTACTCAACACCTGCAGGCGGAATACTTCTGCCAATAGCAATCCGTCATGAAGGCTGAAGACATGGGAGATAATTAGTTTCCCTAATGTTGTCGAGAGGACAAAGCACTGTTTACTACAGTTACGGCGCCTGTCTTTGACCAGACGTCAACCGAGTTTACCCTTACGTCACACCTGACGTTCACGCGTCTGACTTAGATCTACTTCCGCTCCGTTTCCGCTCACCAAGATTTGTGTTTTTTTTTGGATTGTGAGAGGGGTGGGGGCGCTTTTTTGTATTTGACCTTGTGACAAATTATCTATTAGTTAAAATAAGCACTTCAAGAAGTAATGAAGTTAGCGCAAGGGCCTGATTTACGACATTGGAGCCTCGGCCTTATGCGACTCCATAACATAATATAAAAAAAAGGAGAAAAGAAAAGAGGGAAAGAAAGAGAAAAAAGAAAGAAAAAAAGAAAGAGAAAAAGAAAAGAGAAAAAAGAAAGAGATTGAGAGAAGGTAAAAGAGAAAGTTTATAGTTTTCTAGAAAAAAAACACAAAAAAACATTAAGTAAACTTGTGCAAGTCTGGGAACGAGAAAGCGGACAGTCTTCTCAAGTTCTGCAGTCCAAGGTTCGCAAACATACAGAAATGTCGCCATCACCAAGAACTTTAGTACCGAGGGCTATTCGATATTTTCATACATGGCGGAAAAACTATAAATAGCAAACTTTTTGGTGTATCCGGTGTACAAAATACAGGAAGTGTTAATAGACTATGCTATTTTAGCACTGCACAATCAAGCTCTTCAAATTGTAACTTTTTTTTTTAGTTGGCAATTTCTTAAGCGTCCTTGACATTTTTAGTTTATCCATGGTTTATCTTGAAAATCTCCATTAATTTTGTTTTGCTCTAGTGTTTAACGCCAAGCTGTAGTATAGACAATGCAATTCTAACTAGACTTAAAGATGGCTTTGAGATATTTAAGACTTTTTATACTTATTTTATAAAATATAGACGTTACTTCCAAAAAAAAAGAAAAAAGGTGACTACTTACTACGCGTGTTCCTAGGTAAATCTAGCATATGGAATGAGAAATGTACCTTTACCTTTGTGTCTTTCTGAGTAAAAGGTTTTGTTTTTGTATTTGAAGATTATGGTTCAGTGTTTTATGTATAATTGCTACTTTACTTTTAAGTCTTCTTAAGGCTTTCTAAATTTTTACTTAAGGTGTTTGTCGGTCAGTTGACAGTTTTTCACCTCCATGGTAAAGTCAAGTTTATTGTATGTTATAATTTTTTATTGTACATGAGTTCACATTTCATATGCCGAAAGTCATCGAGTCAACTAGCTGTTGTTACCAGTCGTTAGCTTGTAGCACCAAACTGCTGGTAGACAACTAAACAGCATAATATATCTTAACTAATAAACTTGAAAAACTAGAATAACTTCCTTGAGAACAATACTAGATGTGATTTTATTTATAATATAGCCGAATAAAAATGGATACGAGATAAAATAAATGAATTAGACTTTGGTATTTATATATATATTTTAACAAAACCTAGCTCACTACAATAACACAACTACACAACCTTAGAGTCTCACGTTCTAGAGTCGTCTCCCTTATAACGACACTGCCACCTATGTTGTATCATACACAACCAATCGCTAACCTCTTCCCACCGTCACCATAGAAACACACACACACACACTAATATTGAAACACAAATCACATTCATAAAAGAAACTATAAGAGCGTGTTAAAATACTATAAACGAAATCAAATACATTCCTAAATAACGTGAGAAATAAAATGCGATTTGTGTGTGTGTGTGTTTCTTGTGTGTAAACAGCCGCGAGTGCAGATCTTGTGTGGGCTATCAGAGAAATCAGTTTTCAAACCGGCTCAAAACAAACTAAGACATAGATCAGAGGATTAACTCTCATCTCCCTGACGTTACAAAGAACACAGGATTAACTCTCGTCTCCCTGAAGTTTCTAGCCTAAAAAATCTTCAAAGAACATACAAAGAAATAAACAAACTTAAGACACAGATGCAAGACATTCGGAAGAGCATACTACTTGACCAGGCAGCCATTTAGGTAGGGTTCTAACTCCGGTCCGAAGCACAGACCACACGATTACACGCAACCATCCAGATCAGACGAGGCTTATGTGGTTGATTGGGACGTCCTGTGATTGATCAATTATTAAAAATAGATTAATGTTACATACATTGACATTTACATCTAGAATGATATTAAAAAAATAGAAGAAGAGTCTATGAATATTCTCCATCTCTTTAGCTTACACAACCAAATCATCCGCTCACCTACACTCCATTTAGAGAGGACGCATAGTCTGGGGATTGCCTGGGACAAGTCCAATAGAGAAAGAGAGCTTTGGAGACAGGAAACAAGACAGTAGACACTCCAGCGTCGTGAACAGCTCGGAGTTGAACACTGTCCAATAGGTACGTACTTTGGGCGATTGAGTGGGAACCTCGATTCGATATGTCGCCACTGTAGAGATGACGAGGAAAAAGTAGAGCAGATCATAGTCTCGGAGTATGTCGCATAGTGTAGAAGAGACAGAGAGAGAGAGAGAGAGGGAAGGAGGGAGACAGAGGGAGAGACAGAGCAAGGGAGAGAGAAAGAGGTAAAACTGGCTCATGGAGGAGTTCAGGACATGAGGATCCTTAGGACATATTTTCCCTTGTCCCTCACGTGTTGCAAGGGATGCACTTCTTCTCTCCTAATGGACGATACAATATTTGATTGCACCACATTGAATTCTTTTTTGGTTTTATAAACATTAATTTGTGTTATATAAAAAGAACATGGATTCCCATTTAATTCTATACCAAATAAAATAGTTTTGATAACAAAGTTCTAAAAGCTTAATTATAACATGGAAGTGAACTACAAATGAGCCAATAAATAATTCCGTAGTATGGTGTAGCACCTCTACAGAAAAAAAGAGTTCAGTCTCGTGGTTATCTCGTCACAAAATGGTTTTAAACGAGATTTCCTGGACATTCAACCTAATAATAAGACGAACTAAAGGAAGCAAACGTATTCAATCCATTCTTCTATGTTTCTGTCTTTAGATCGAATTGTTTTACGAACTAATCTTAACCTGTTCTGAGCTTTTTCTTTGGTAGAAACTTGCTGAAACACTTGTGTTGTACAATGGAACTAATCTAGACCTAGATCTGGACAAAGTTCTTCTGATACTTGTACTGTCAAAACAAAGCACAAAGATACAAACAAGATTGTTGAGTCACTCTTCTCTTCTTTGGCTTTCCCTTCAAAACAAAAAAGCGATCACGTGATTGCAAATAGGCGGGAGGAAAGAAGTAGTAAACAAAACCACGAGAAAAGAAAACAAAAACACTTACAACACACACACACACACAGACATTGATGCAAACTATTGTCAAACTTTGTGGTGCAACTGTCTATGCAAGCTATTGTCAAACTTTGTGGTGCAACTGTCTATGCAAGCTATTGTCCAACTTTGTGGTGCAACTGTCTATGCAAGCTATTGTCAAACTTTGTGGTGCAACTGTCTATGCAAGCTATTGTCCAACTTTGTGGTGCAACTGTCTATGCAAGCTATTGTCAAACTTTGTGGTGCAACTGTCTATGCAAGCTATTGTCCAACTTTGTGGTGCAACTGTCTATGCAAGCTATTGTCCAACTTTGTGGTGCAACTGTCTATGCAAGCTATTGTCAAACTTTGTGGTGCAACTGTCTATGCAAGCTATTGTCAAACTTTGTGGTGCAACTGACTAAGAAATAATAAGGATTGTGCTTTGATCTTATGTCCAAGCGGGTTGTTTTGAACTGAGGCAATTACAAGCTAACTAGTTTTCTTTGATTTCGGGGTTAACGAGAATATTGTGAGGCTAAACCAACGACTTTTCTTAAATGTTGCCATTGAAGTATCAGAGCTATGAGAATTAGACACTTGAATGTTGTCCAATCCGTAACGTCACAGGTGGTGACGTCAGACTTCAGAGGTTGTGTCCTAGCAGGTTAGTGTTGAGGCCTACTATGACGATTTTTTCTAAGTTTAGCACGTTATTAGAATGACCAGCTAGATCCTCCGAGGAAGAGAATGTTGACGATGGGTTGGTGGAATAGACCACTGCGTCACGTTAGGAGCTAACACAATGTTGATGGTCAAACTTGTGTCATACTTCGAAAGCACACCTCTCGCTAGCCTCTGTCCTTAACACATACATTCTACCCACACACACACACACACACACTTAAATACTCACACACAACATCGATCACACACACACACGTACACACGCTACTATGAGCGGTACATGGTGCAAACAGAAGTATCAAGTTTCAAACAGCTCACGGAGCTGCTATTGTTGTTGAAGACTCTGGAGCAGGGCCGGATTAAGAACTCTTGGTGCCCTAGGCACGTGCCTTGTTTGCCTAATGGTTAATCCAGGCCTGCTCTGGAGACATCAAGTTTCGACATTTGAAATATTACAGACGTAAAAAGAGACAAAAGAATGTTTTTTCCTTCACTTTTGTCTAGATCTAGACTCGTAGAGATTTACTAGAGACAAAAATGACTTTAAAAAAACAAAACAGTCTTCTGTAGTCAGCACACTATGTCTATTTTTAGCTCCATTCACTTCTATTTTTAACTCTGTGAAACAAAAAAGGTATGTAAAAACTTACAAAAACAACTCCCCCTTCCACCCCAGGAAAAAAAACTTTTTTTTATAAATAACCAGAAGACAAAGCATTTTGATTACCCGTAAAAGCATCTTTTTTTTTTCTTTTCTGGGCAGATCTCAAGTGTATTATGGCCAGTTTTTTTTTTTGTTTTTTTTTTTACCAAACTGTAGTTATTTTTTTAGTTTTACTTTTTTTTTTTAGAAATAATTCCCACCCCCCATATAGTAGTAAAGTTATGGTATGGGAGCTCAAAATACATGAGTCCCTTTAATGAATTGGAGACACAGAAGGGTAAGGCTCTTTGATGGGATGAGAATCGCAGACGTCTTTTTCGATCTTCTATATATTGCATGAGTATCCATTTTCTTCCATGGATGTATGGATGATGGAATGCTCTGAGCGGCTTGGGCATGCATGGCAAGGCACATCATGTATCCGAGTGGATCTCGTACCACGGACTACATTCCCTTTCTACAATATAATATATATGTTATTTGTATGATTTTAAAAAAATTAATATGATTTATTTATGGTGTAAGAGAAAAGCAATCTGATCAGAAAAATTAAATCTGTTTTGGATAATGATACTTAATGTAATACAAAATGTTAACTATAGACAAGAGTTAAGGAGAACTTTGGTAACAAAAAATCAGAGAGGAAGCCATATTCATAATGGAAGGAGATTATTTTATATATATATATATATATATATTTTAAAACATTAATTGATATGGAAACCTAAAACTCATTAGACAATAACCTAAAGGAAAAGACTTTCTCCAGATACCACGAATGAGAGAATGTGTATTTACAATTTGAAAACTTCCGCGTAGGCTACACTTTTTACACGTAAATATCTAGTTGGTATGGAGGGAAGTTGCATTGTGGGCTTTTTGATAGTTTGTCCTTCACCAACTTCATGGATTTTGATATTCATTCTCCATTCAGGGGGATTTAACATAGACCGCGCCGAAATCATCACACATTCATTCATTTCGAAAGAACTGTAATGGACTGAATCGGTGGCCATTTGATACAGGACTTATTTTTATTTAACTTGGTGTCAATTTCAATTAGTCCACGTAGGAAAATCACTTGTTTATTTACCCTCAAAATGGCAGAAGAAGTTTTAACTTTGCTCTCTGCGATTGGCCTGCAAGGTCCCCCCTACCTTACTGTGTGCAAATTTTTCCAGTGAGTCTTATGTATCGTATGTGTGTGTGTTTCTATTCTGATGGTGGGAAGATGTTAGCGAATGGTTGAGCATGATGCAACATGCGTGGCATTGTCGTCATTTGGTCTTAGGAGACACGACTTCAGAACGCGAGACTGAAAGATTACGTTATGCTAGTGAGTTACATTTTGTTAAGAAATATTGTTACTGGGGTCTACTACATTTGTTTAATTTATCACAAGTTGATTTTGTCTAGATTATAAATAAGGCTCCCGCGGCTTTCGTGAGTGACCTCCAGCTGTCTCGTTCTGAGGCCGCATGCAACCAAATGGTATCTTCTATGTCAACCAAGGAAAGTTGACGCCTAAGCTGGTCTTTGAAGCGTTTTCCTGGGCACCTCTGTTACGTCGACCATCTTTTAGCTCACCAAAAAAGACTGCCTTTGGCATACGTTCGTCTCCCTTACGGGATACGTGCCCTGCCCAGCGCAACTGTCGAACCAAAAGAAGTCCCTCTATACTTTCCAAGGCCGGGGGATACACATTTGAGACCAAAAGAAAATCTGCTGCCGAGGACAAACGTAGACGGCGAAAAGAAAATCTAAATTGACCGCCTGCGGACAATGGTTATGCTTGCCCTGGATGTGGCAAAATATGTAGGTCACAGCTGGGACTGCGCAGCCACGGGAAATACTGCATTCCTCACTAATCTTCGGACTCGAAGACTAGCCTTATTATTATTATTATTATTATTATTATAAATAAGGCTCCATTTCGTATTCACTCAGGGGCGGACTGGCTATATGGGCACTTGGGCAAATGCCCGGTGGGCCGGTACTCAAATGGACCTAAAGGGTCTCATGAATGCCACTATGACGGGCATAAAATTGTTAAAGGTTTTATAATATTCTATTATATAAAGTGCTATATGAGCTTCAAGTTAAATACATCTTTTACAGACTACAGTGTAATACTAATTTAATCTCACACATTTTCAAAGATAATGTAATAGCCTACATCCATAGACTGTGCTATTTGTGTGCTTCATTCTTGAGGGCGATTCAAAAGCAACATAAGTCCTATATTTCTGTTAAAGATATAGAGTGTTATAGAGCATGCATACAGTTATCGATACGTAATTAAAAAAAAACATAATGATTTTGAGAACAGATAGGCATATAATTGGAGACCCATCATATGAAATACAATTTACGAAATGTACTGTTTAGAAATGCCTGGGCCGATTTTGACATCCAATCCGCCCCTGTATTCACTACAAGGGAAAATGATTCGTTTTTTTTTTTTAGTTAAGCTATATTACATCTTCAAAGGTTTAGTTGTCTACCTGCAGTTTAGTGCTACAAGTCAACCACCGGTAACAACAGTGGCGGGGGGGGGGGGTATATAAACGACAAAGTTTTTGTTCCATCATTGCCAGTAAATATCGATGACTCAAAAGATAGAACAGCAGCAAACAAAACATTGGACGGGGACACCCTAAAGGGTGATTGATAGGAATTTTCATATCGACTTAATGTTATCTGTGGAGTCGCGGTGGCTGAGTGGTAAAGCGCTTGGCTTCCGAACCGGTGTCCGGAGTACGAATCCTGGTGAAGACTGATATTTTTAATTTCGGGATCTTCGTGAGCCCCTGAGTCCACCCAGCTCTAATGGGTACCTGACATTAGTTGTGGAAAAATAACGGCGGTTGGTCGTTGTGCTTGCCACATGACACCCTCGTTAACCGTAGGCCACAGAATCAGATGATCTTTACATCTTCACATCAACTGCAATATAGACCATAAGGTCTGAAAAAGGGAACTTTTTAAAAAAAATGTTGTCTGTGCCGCCGGTGGTGGTCACATTCAGCATTTGTAAAGCCTGAAATAAAAACTTAAAGTTATATACTTCTGTTCAGCTAGGTATCGATGTTTTTTTTTCATATTTGAAATATAGTCCAATGGTTTTGGCGCATTTTTTTTGAGATCTTTCACTGTATTAAAACCTGCCTCTTTATCTACAATACATACAAAACAGACGACTGATGACCCATGGGTGGACCATTCGGTGTTTACAAATTACCTTTGTAATTTTGTTTAAAATAGTCTCAAATTTCATAGCATATTTCAGTCTCACGTACTTAGATCTGCCCAAAAATAGATAATTTCAGTGTTTATTCAAATAATTAAAAGCTTTTTTAAAATGTAGAAATTCTGACGCGTTTTGCAATGGCTTTAATTTACTTCATCTATCCTTTTCAACTAAGGGGAGACGATTACGTCTTGAAACGCAGATACATATTTATTTCGGTTAATTTTATTTTTAGACTTGCTTGCAAGGAGAAGTAATCGTGGGAAGCCCTGCACCCCAAGAAAATGATTTAGTGTTCTCTGGAGTCAAACAGTGGAAAACGATTATCTCCCTCAACCCTGCTACGGGTCAAGTTACATTTGTAAGCAATGGTGTTTTTTTTTTTGGAGCAAAAATTATTCGCTTAACAAAACGAATACACAGTTTCACAGCAATGTATTCTGTTATTCTTTAATTGTATGTTGGTATGTTGTTTATCTTTTCGCGTGTTTAATATTACAATGGCTTGGCAGGAAGCAGTGGCGTTGCAATCGTGGAGAGAAGGGGTGGGGGTGGTCATTGCGACTGGGACTGCGACGAATAGGGGCCCATTGAGACTTACTTCCTCAGGTTCTCATGCACCGTTTGGTGCATAGGGCGGCAAGCTATCTCCCCAGAGATCGGTCGTAGGCGACTTTCATAATCTCTTACCAGCTGGTGCCCACATATTTTAGGTCTTCTACGAATGTGCTATTGAAAGATAATTCCCCATTACATTCGAGAAGATGGACAAGCCTAGGGTGTCAAGTCCCCGTAAGATGTCGCTACTAATTTAAGTGCCAGGACACTATTCCTCAGTGGCGTGGTATTCATAGCGCGAAGGGGGTTCGATGAAACTGGGCCCACGACAATTATGTGCCTACAACCAGTGACGGAACCATGGCTAGTGGTTTTTTTAAATTGTGTCTGTGCCCATAGCTCGTGCAAAATTGGAACCCGCCCTTGGGGATGACACTTTTCACTTTTGTAAAAGCCGATTTCAAACTGTGCTAATGGTCGTTTGGTAAATGTACAGACTAAGTTTGTTTTATGTGGAAGGGGGGGGGGGAAAGAAACATATTTTGGTACCTGGGCCCACTGGCAACTGTTTATGACTCTGCTATTACTTGTAAGAGGTAGCTAGTAAATTGAGTGTCAGGACACTGTTACTTGTAAGTGTGCTGGCCACAGTACATCCTAATAAACCATAAGCCAAGGAAACACGGAGATCACTTTTACCTCTCACACAGATATGTTCAGCTGGAATTTGAGCTCCAAATCAAACTAGTTTTGAAACTCAAATCCCCTCTGGCATACCCAGAGACGAAGTGGTGGGGGTGAGGGCGCTACTTCTTGTGTGAAACAGTTTATATACACATCTTTATTTCTTCCACTTCCAATGCTTTAAGTAGATTCTTAACATAAGGTGGCAAGGAGAAGTAATCGTGGGAAGCCTTGCACCCCAAGAAAGTCCCGCAAAGAGCAATGTAGTAGTTGAGGCCTTAGTTGGCTTGGACTTGTCCACAGAATGTCACAAGGTCGACTTCCACAAAATAGTTTGTATAAGAATCTACTAGAGGCAGGAAAGCTGCAGATCGACCACTAATAATATAGACTAATGTATGCCAACGAGACATGAAGCTTTTCAAATTGAGCATTACCAGTTGGAAGAAAAAAGCACTGAATAGATCCACGCGGACAGCAAGCATAAACGGAGGGTCCTGGATAGCAGGTGATGTACACACCAGAGTAAGAAAGAAGGGTGGAATTGCTACGGCGTCTGCTGACTACAGAAGCCCAACATAAGACCTCAGCAGTGTATCAAGGATAAGCCTCTTAAGTGGAACGAGACGCTGCAATGGGAAAAGACAAACTTCCGCAACGTAAAAATGCCACCAAATATAATAAGATATACAGTACATAAGTACAGGAGATGGACGTCTATTGAAATCATCATGTAAAAGGGTCAGCGTACAACAATATATAAGATAAGATAAGATAAGATAAGATGATTCATTGATTTATATTGTTGTACATCGTTTGACATTTCTTGCCCAGTGTTCTATATTTCTGCCTTGGTCGTTCTTCAGTGCCAGAGTGTATAAGTTTAATGTTAGGACAAGAATTACAACAAAACGTATGAAGGCGTTGATTAGAATAAAAATGGCGGGCCCCAAAATTCAAGACAGAACGATTGATAAATAGAAATAAAACGAAAGATGGCCTTGAGTTATCAGCGGCATGATCCTAATTATTTTTAACCCTTCTCATCTCTTAAACGATTTCCACTTCTTCCACCATACCTTGGACTTTGATCATTACATTATGCAATATACGCAGGATAATTTTGACATCTCTATATGAAACAGAAAGAATATAACTAAATAATAACCCCACAAAATAATATATATCTACTTATTGGCATATCTCCTTCATGTCTCGTTAGCCAACACCAAACCAAATAAAGCGTCTGGACCTGATGGTATTCCAGCTAGATTACTCAAAGAACTAAGCAATGAGCTAGCCCCAGTGTTCAAAATACTCTTTCAGGTATCGCTTAACCAGGGCAGAGTACCAAAGGACTGGAAAGAAGCTAATGTCACCCCCCTATTTAAAAAAGGAGAAAAATCTGATCCAGGAAACTACAGACCAGTATCACTTACCAGCATCACATGTAAAATACTAGAACACATAATATGTAGCAACATCATAAACCACTTAGACAAACATAATGTCCTCACCCCATACCAACATGGCTTTAGGAAATATAGATCATGTGAAACACAACTAATAGGACTAATTGATGATTTCTCAAAAGGTTTAGATAATAGTGAACAAATAGATGCTATCTTACTAGATTTTTCCAAGGCTTTTGACAAAGTTCACCACCATAGTTTGCTTAAAAAATTAAAATATTTCGGCATTAACGGTCCACTGCATCAGTGGATTAAAGATTTTCTGATAGGGAGAGAACAAACTGTAATAATAAATGGCTCTAAATCAACACCAATAACAGTAAACTCAGGTGTACCTCAAGGAACAGTCTTGGGTCCACTACTATTTTTAATTTACATAAATGATTTACCAAATTGCATTAGTTCAGGAACAAAAGTCAGATTATTTGCAGACGATTGCATAATATATCGAACAATAAAAACAAAACAAGACACAGATATTTTACAAAGAGAATTAGATGAAATGGGAATCAAATTGGGGCATGTCTTTCCACCCAGAAAAATGTCAGTTGTTAAGAGTAACAAAAAAACTAAAACAAATTAATTCCACTTATCTTATTCATGGCAAACCAGTAACACAGACTAAAAACTCAAAATACCTAGGTGTTATAATAAATGAAAAACTGTCATGGAATCCACATATTGATGAAACTATAAAAAAATCCAACAAAGCATTAGGGTTTATTAAAAGAAATTTCTATAAATCAAATAAGAACATAAAACTAAAATGTTATTTAACCTTGGTTAGGCCAATAATAGAATATGCATCCACCGTGTGGGACCCCTCAACTCAAGAAAACATTAAGAAACTGGAACAAACACAAAATAGAGCAGTGAGATTCATAACAAACGAATATTCACATTTGACTAGGGTAACACCATTAGTAAAATCACTAAATTTAGAAAGCCTTCAGGACAGAAGACTCAAAAGTAAAGTAGCAATTATACATAAAACACTGAACCATAATCTTCAAATACAAAAACAAAATTTAATAAAATACTCTGAAAGACACAAAAATAAAGGCACATTCCTCGTCCCATATGCTAGGACAAATTTGTACAAATACTCCTTCTTCCCTAGTGCTATTAGAGCATGGAATGGGTTGCCTGAGCTAGCCAGAAAAACCAGTGACTTGGCAGAATTTAAGTCATTGGTTAATATGCATGACTAAATGCATGACGCGTAGGACGTAATCATCTTCTTTTTTGAAGTAACGTCTGTATTATATAAGATAAGATAAGATCTCCTTCAGTTCTCAACCAATAGGAAGAAAGGATGAAAACACTAGAAACACTCAGTAACACTAAAAAACTAGAAACACTAGAAACACTAAAAACACTAAAAACAATAGAAACACTAAAAAACTAAAAACACTAAAAACAATAGAAACACTAAAAACACTAAAAACAATAGAAACACTAGAAACACTAAAAACAATAGAAACACTAAAAACAATAGAAACACTAAAAACACTAAAAACAATAGAAACACTAAAAACACTAAAAACAATAGAAACACTAAAAACACTAAAAACAATAGAAACACTAGAAACACTAAAAACAATAGAAACACTAAAAACAATAGAAACACTAAAACACTAGAAACACTAAAAAACTAGAAACACTAAAACACTAGAAACACTAAAACACTAGAAACACTAAAACACTAGAAACACTAAAACACTAGAAACACTAAAACACTAGAAACACTAAAAAACTAGAAACACTAAAAAACTAGAAACACTAAAACACTAGAAACACTAAAAAACTAGAAACACTAAAAAACTAGAAACACTAAAAAACTAGAAACACTAAAAAACTAGAAACACTAAAAAACTAGAAACACTAAAAAACTAGAAACACTAAAACACTAGAAACACTAAAAAACTAGAAACACTAAAAAACTAGAAACACTAAAACACTAGAAACATAATAATAACATACCAAAAAATAATAAAGGATTCTAAATAAACCTATTTATACATGTGATGAAATGAGGGCTGAATGTAAAAGCCTTGTAATCACAACAAATTTCCGTAAGGATCAATAAAGCAGTCTTAGTCTTAGTCTTAGTCTTTTACAACACAATTACACATATTACAAATATTCACGCAAATCTATGGTGCATAGCCATTTCCTTTTCGTTTCCATGACGATAATGTTTCGACAATCCTAGATTCAAGCCTGTTGATTTTAATCCTCTTTTGATTTTAGATTGTACATTTAGAAAGATTGATTGACTGTAGCTATAGATATCAATTATGGCTCTAAAAATTGCAAAATAATACTTTTGTGACGAGTGTGATCTTATTTATAATGTTCACATTTAAATACTTGGATTAAAAAATAATAATAATTAGTTGGAAAAGATAAATAGAAAGTTGATTTTAGTTTAGATTTCTTTTTAAAGGGGAGACAAATAAAAAAATGAAAGAAAATAAAATATTGTATATTATTAAATATTACTAATATTCTATAAATAATAATAACTCAATATTATTTTAGTCCTTTTTTATATAATTTATTTAGAAATATTATATTATATATTTTAAACTTATTATTGTTTTAAATTGTACAAAATGTAATTAAATGTTAAAATAATTTAGTCAGTATTTGTACTAAATAGTTTGTTTATAGTTATGCATCTCAATTTCTCCTATGGTTAGACATTTAGCCTTCAATTGTCTTTACACACATTGTAAACGATTATGTGGATTATAAAATATTCATACCCACTGGATAGGAATCGGTGGAGTTACGAGTTATACCTTCATGGCTGCGTGTGACAAGCCAGCTGACCATATTAGACATTGGAAAAAAAAAGATGATCTGTACCATGGTCACGCCCTCTTTGACCGTAACGACATTAAAGTAACATCATCAAACCCTCCAGAAAAGAATGTTAACATGTGAACAACTTTCGCTTTGCCTTTTGAACAATACAAAGATAGCATTTTAAAAGGAAACTCAATGGAAAGAACTCAACACATATCTGAAGTTTTAATATTGAGTGTCATTACAAAGTTATAAATACGTAACGGTAAAACTAGAAAGAAGTGAATGTACATATCGTAAAAACTGTTCACATATTACAATCATAATAACTCTTATCAGACTCCTGTAAACCTTTATGGTGGAAAGTGTACAATCCCTTACCTCGGGACTCTTCAGAGAAAACAATTGTTATTAGATGATTGGAAATGCATCTATCTTATGTTAGTTACCAAAGTTATTGGTCTTTAAATAGAACCTTGCTTTTTCAACTAGGAATATTTTTAAGGTATTAATTATATTACCTCAAAGTAAAAAAAAAATTGTTTTTCTTATCTATAAAAAAAAAAGAAATATTAATTAGAAAGGAATACTTAAACTATTAATTACATTAGATATTCATCACAGGGACTCAAAGTTTATCAACAGACAACCAAGTCCGGAGACTACTCTCCACAAGACAGATCAAGTTTTTGTTTGTTTTCATTAATCTTGAACTTTCTACCTACTATTTATGTAGATTCACTATTTTAATTACTAATTAAGTATGGATTAATCATATTTCAAAGTTTAGTTTTAATTCTTTATACTTTAATATTAGTGAAATGTAAGAACTTATAATTAAAAAAAAAAAAAAAGCCCCCCCCCCCAAAAAAAAAAAGAAAACAGGCAAAGAAAAAGAAAGAGGCCTAAGGCCCAAGGATTCCTAGGATGACGAAAGCTAAAATTAAATAGCGCAAATTCTGAGGTTTCCTTTTTTTTTAAACGTTTTGATTTCCCATAAATTAAGGAATGTAATTAGTTGGCTATGTGACACTTACACCTATGTATCACCCCAATCGTTTGAGCAGTGTTTTGTTTTTTTCATAAAGTGCATAAAATATAATGTACTTTAAGCTGCAATATTGCGCTAGAAACATTTGAACCACAAAGTAAAATAAATTTAGAAAAATAAGTTTCCTTTTTTTAGAAAACTCACTCCGTCTGTCTGTCTGTCTGTGTGGTAAAAACTTGGTATACGTAATTTCCAACTTTGTATTCTCAAGTTGAAAACTTAGCCCATTGTCCCTAACAAAAGATGATTCAATAATAAAAAAAAAAGACTAAATAATTAATCATTGGTTAATTAATTTTTGTTTGATATAGATAGGGGGGGGGTAAAGAAATATTACAGTATTAAGAGATATGGATGTAAGTGGTGCTGTCCCTTCACGTATTAAGCTCTTTAAAAACTGTCTCGATGTTGGCAATGAATCTCCCCTGAGCTCAATTCACAAACATGCTTCTTTTTTTTTTTTTTTTTTTATTGGAAGGGAAGTGAGAAGGAGAAAGCCTTGACAGTTTGGACAGTTGGTTATCCCAAATATTAAAAAAACAAACAACAAAACAACAACACGTATTTCAACACACATAGACAGTGATTCTTTTTTTTTTCTTTACAACACACACACACACACACACAGACACAGACACACAGACACACACACACAGACACACACACACACACCAACACATAACCTTCCATTGTAACGCGATCATGAGGATACGACGTTAAGTGATGTAAGTGGATTGTTTGGTTCGAAGTACATTGAAAGTTTGCTCAGATATCACTAGTGTGACCCTGGTAAGATTCAATGCAATTCTAAGACAATAGGAAGCTGCATACGCTTCAATAAGATTGTGATGTACTCTCTATGATCAGGCTCAATTATGTGATGTCATGAAAATGTTCCGGTAAGACTTTTTTTGTGTGTGTCTGTGCTCTACACGTCCCGGTAAAAGTGCATTGTGTTCTATGGGTCTCAGTAAAAGTGTATTGTGTTCTATGGGTCTCAGTAAAAGTGTATTGTATTCTATGGGTCTCAGTAAAAGTGTATTGTGTTCTACGGGTCTCAGTAAAAGTGTATTGTATTCTATGGGTCTCAGTAAAAGTGTATTGTGTTCTACGGGTCTCAGTAAAAGTGTACTGTGTTCAATGGGTCTCAGTAAAAGTGTATTGTGTTTTATGGGTCTCAGTAAAAGTGTATTGTGTTCTATGGAGTTTCAGTAAAAGTGTATTGTGTTCTATGCGTCTCTCTCCATCTAGTGCGGTCTAGGGCTAGGTCTTCCCAATGGTCAGTATCAATGTTCACTGTTTTTAGGTCCCGCTTTATTACATTCACGTAATGGGGGTGGGGCGACCAGTTTTTCTTGAGCTAGACGCCAGTTACCCATAAAGAAGGACTTTCGGGATGAGATTGTCCACCAAAGCGAAAGCCACCTTAATCTGCGATACATGTGGACGGGAGTGTCATTTGATTTTACTTACAAAGCCTATGGACGTTTTTTTTAAAATTTGAAATCATTATGTTCTACTGCAAACCTTGACAACATAGGTTTGCTGCGGGCAGGCCTGCGGACAGGATTCGAATCAGTGGCTAGCGTCCATGACGATTATTAGTTTGAAAATGTTTGTCTTTTATATGTACTGTATATAATTTTGTTTGTTTGTTTTGTTTTACATGTTTTCAGAGTTGAAGATAATTTCCTTCCTAGTCCAAATCTCCTGCAGGACGACGGGGGATGGCAGCGGGCAGGGTTTGAACACGGGACTATCGATAAGTCTGAACGACAGTCAAATGCACGTACCGCACGACCAGCCAGCCATTTATCGACCAATAGTTGAACTTTATACCAGTAACAAGACAATGATTTAGATGACTAGATATATTGATGTTAAATATTTGTATCTTTTTAGGTTTACCCAAAGAGATAAAACAAAGAGCACCAACTCTCTATGTTGTTTGTGAACAAATAAAGCTTGGGTTCCTTCCCCTCTAATATGATAAAGACAACTGAGGAGTTAGCGAGGGAGCTTGAGTCAAGCCTCAACATAACAGCTCAGGAGTACTTCCAAATGTTGACTCGAAACCTAAGCAGCTTCAAATGGCGATCTGTGGCCCTGGACACGTCAGAAGGGCTGCTGTGGGTCATCCTGACTCCGCTGGTCTACTTCGTACTGGTCGGCGCCCTGATGACCGCCCTGTTGGTTTACTACTGGCACGCCGAGGGGCGCGCTGATGTCCCGACTGCTTCCTGCGCCTCTGCAGCCAATGGTCAGGCGACAACGGAGCTGAGCTTGCCTACGGAGCTGGCTCGAACGTTTTTAAACATTGACGGAGCCTCGCAGGTGAGACCATTGTGTTAACATACAAGTGTATGTGTGTGGTTAGTTCATGTGAAGAGTTATCACAATTACGTAAGATTTTTAAAGAGATGATTCATACTTACTACTGTATACCATAGTTTGATCTCTTTCTAGTAGTGGATATTTTAGACTAAAAGACTGTTGGTGTATGTGTGTGTATGAGAGAGATTAAACACGCTAAGATGATAGTATTTCCTTTAATAAACCCTTTAAACACAGACACACACACAGAGATAGAGAGAGAGAGAGAGAGAGGGGGGGGGGGAGTTTTCCTTTTTTATCAGCTAGTAATAAATGTTAACCAGCTAATTATGATAAACGCAATTTCATTTCAATGTTTTTAAAAACTATTTGAAACTATAGGTTTGAGCTCACACATTTCGTTTTTCTTTTCCTTTCAAGTAAAGACTATGGTAAACATCCCCATTAATATGAAGTCGTAGGGTATATATAGTCTATATACCATGTAAGTTCTTATGACATTGATTTTTTTCACCTTTTTTTCCACCCCTTACCTCTGTGTCCTCTCCGTACCCGATCCTCTAAAATCACGTAATACTCTTTGACCACGTCCACATAAATAAATATACAAAAATGTTGCTAAGGGAGAGTATTCGTCTTTCAGCTTTGCCGAAGAAAGAAAGAAAAATCCCACGATTAGTTCCCTTTGTTTATTTCTTGTTTACCTACTTTTAAGAAAATACATACGGACGTCAAGATAACGATTCCAAGCGAATAAAATTTTTTTTTTAAATACTCTCCAAACAAATATTTGTAAGACTTCAATGTCATACAGTGTTTGTGATATGAAATTTTGCAGTGTTCTAAAATTAGGGATGGATTTCACTATAGGTTGATGGCAATGACAAACATTGCGTCGGTTTATGTAAGTCCTCAAATCATAAACTAAACCCACGACAGTCTCTATACTTGAATCCGCGACCTCCAAATCAGCAACACATTCATGTCTCTTTCAAACTCCTTACTCTTGACCAGTAGTGTCACAATATGCAATCAAGAAGAAGACAATCAGAATGTATTTTCCTTGCGGCGACTAACGATCTAAGCTACAGCTATCGGTAGCGAATAAAATCCTACCTATGGGTAGTGAATAAAATCACAGTTATGTGTAGCTGCTAAAGCTCCAGCTACGGGTAACGAATAAAATATCGTCTATGGGTAGCGGTTAAAGCTAATTCATAATTCATAAGAAGCTAAAGAGTTCTATAGACACATTTCTGTACAAACACATTTCTGGACAAAAACGACACATTTCTGTACAAACACATTTCTGTACAAACAAATTTCTGGCACACATAAGAAGACACATGACACATTTCTGAAGAGATACGACTCATTTCTGAAGACACACCACGACACATTTCTGGACATACAAGACACATTTCTGAAGACACATGGCATATTTCTGGATATACATGACACATTTCTGGATATACACGACACATTTCTGGACACACACGACACATTTCTGAAGACACACAACTCATTTCTGAAGGCACACGACTCATTTCTGAAGGCACACGACTCATTTCTGAAGGCACACGACTCATTTCTGAAGGCACACGACTCATTTCTGAAGGCACACGACTCATTTCTGAAGGCACTCGACTCATTTCTGAAGACACACGACACAATTATGAAGACACACGACACAATTATGAAGACACACGACACATTTCTGAAGACACACGACACATTTTTGGACACACACGGCTCATATTTCTGGAAACACTGAAAACATTTTCACAGTAAGAATCGGTCTGATTAAGAACGCATGCTTTTAATAAACCATCGTTCTTAGCTCTTATACACTGCTACACCAATAATGTTAAATGCCTTCATTTATTTCCTACATATTGTCCTGGCACTTGGTCGGTATTTAAAAGTGAGAGCCCCTGAATCTGTATTTTCTCAAAGCTTCTGTCAACTCAAACTGTCTGTCAAAAAGTTTTGAAGACGTCACTTCTCTCACACCCGTTCTAGGATCAACTTGAAACTTTGCACAATTATTTCTTATACCTGACAAAAAAAGAATCAATAAAAAAAAAGTATCTGATTAGTTAACTCATTAATTAATTATTTTTGTTTGGTATCGAACAAGGGAAAGAAATTTTACTTGACTGGTGTGGCACTGTAAGTCGTGTAGAGAATTAGGTCGTCACTTAAAAGTTTGAAACTAACAATAGATAGCTGTGAAACCTTTTATTTTCATGGTCACTTCGCTGGTCCAGTTGTTAGAGCATTGACTTGAGGAGGCACGAGCCCTGAGTTCGAACTCAAGTCGTACAACGTTACGTTCACCTAGATACCCCAGTTTTTAACCGCCCCCTTTCTCACCGCCCCCCCTTTCATACTGATGAAGATAAGTGATAGGTTCATAGTTTAGTTAGAAACCTAATAGAATGTAATTACGCTAAATAAAAACCATTGGTAAAACTATTTCTAGTCGCTCGGATTTATTATTTATTATTATTTATCTATTACACATTTAATCACGACTAATTCAAACTGATACAATTACACTTTATAAGCTTTAGTTATTTTTTGAAGTATTTTAAGCGGCCCCCCGAAAGGGGAATAGATGCTATTAGTTTTGTGTTCGTCTGTCTGTCCGTCCGTATGTCCGTCCCGTTTATATCTCGTAAACTAGAAAAAAAGAAAATCCGACATCATATTTTAGGCCTTTGCCTTTGATAGAATTTAATTCTGATAATCTTTTTAAAAATATTGAAACCTACCTATTTACTTGCCTGGGTGAAACACTTCGGGGACCGATTTTGAGTCTGTGTTTCCACACAAACTGTCTTTGTAACCTTTATATATATATATATATTTTGTTAGTTTTGTGAGCTTATACAGTCATTGCTGTTTAGCTTTGAGTAAATAAATGCTTTGCTTTTATTTCAGGTTCTAACTCGATCTTTTAGTATGTCCAAAGGTTCTGTTCGGTCTTTAGGAACTTTGACCGACCTTGACCTAAGTGTCACTACACCTTGTTCATTCAACAACGTCATCAAGTCTGCTAGTTCTGCTGTCCCGCACTGGTCACGGAAGAACGAAATAGAAATGGGGGTTATCTCGGGGTCAGATGGGCGACCGGAAAGGTTGACTGGAGATGGTAAACAAGCGGCGGAGAAATTCCCAGCCGACCCTGGCTCGTGCCGCTCCTCAAACGTGTTTGATTTCCACATGAAATACCCGCCTCTGGCGGCTAATGAGGTGTACAAGTTGGTCTGGGTGTCGGGCGATGAAGTTCAGTCTGATGTCGCCTTGGATACATGCAACTCGCTGACCAGCAGTGGTTCTCGCCCTTTTAACCCCGTGGGATCCACAGGCACTCATAAGCAGACGACCACGAGGGATCTGAACAGATCAAAGCATGTCAAAGAGAAACCCTTGAGGAAAATATTCTTGCGCGAGCATCTGCTAAAATATGGCGCCAGGCTAAACAAGACTTCATGCAATGCAGACAGTTTGGCGACGATGACTCGTGAAGATCAGGCACAGCGCCACTACACCGATCCCCCAGTGCGGCGTCACGAGAGTGATCTCATATCTCCCAGGGTTATTTCTGATGGATCATACTTGGAATATGCGCACTGTTCTGACCCGGATGTTCTCAAACTGGGTCAACCATATGACACAGCTAAAGACGAAATAATCCAAAACGGCAGACGACTATTTTCAAGACATTTAGAGCTCGATGACGAAGCCTACACTAATGATTACCAATATTGTTCTGGCAAGGGATCTTCCAACGACTTTTCATGTGGTCCTGTGGACGTGTCCGACTATCAGGACCTAGACTACTTCGATACATGCGAAGACCAGCTATACGCTGAGGAATCTGATTGGACAGCTTCAAGTGTTGGCCACGCAGATCAAAGCTCGCTGTCTGAAGATTTCGGTGCAGACGACAGTTCCGAACTAAGTCCAGCGTTGAGTCTCCCAAGTAGTATATCTAGGTAAAGTATGTACGATGTTTAGAATGTATTACTTTGTCAGTGCTAAAATACTACTAGTATTAAAAATAGAATGTAAGTCTAAAATAATACTAGCAAAGAATGTAATGCTTAAATAACGCTACCAAAGAATAGAGTGCTAAAAATGCTAGTAAAGAATGTAGTGCCTAAATACAACTAAAAGATGTAGTGCCTAAATGCTAATGTAGATCATACACTTGTATGTAGCCTAAAGAATGCAGTACTAAAATTTAAAATGCATTTTATAATAACCTTTTAAATTACACATAATATTACGTAAATGGCAAAATTAAAACAATTTTATTTATAATACAGACATGTTCTTTGTAATGTAAATCTAGAGTTGCTCATTTTGCTTTTATCCAAAACTTTTCCTAAAAGGAGTATTGAAGACTTACTACTACACAATCAAAAAGTTCAGTTTTACATTCATAAAGGATTGCTTGTACTTGACCTTAGAGGTCTGAAACCTAGCTCAGAAGGAATTAATATCATCGCCAGATCTTACCATTGCTTTACAAGATGCAAGTAACACAGTCATATATAGACTGAAAAATAAATGAGTTCCTTATGAAAAAAAAAGGATATTGTTAGATAAAAGAAAAATTCAAAGGAAAACAAAACTTGAAAAACAACAACACGTTATTTGAGAATGTTTTCTTTTTCATTCCGGAAGTGCTAAAAAAAACTTTGCACCATTAGCTCTTCAATAACTCCTATTTTATTTTGTAATATTCAGACTCAACAATCAAGAACAAGGAAATGTCTAAAGTAAATTTATAATTTTTAAATGTATATAAATTACCCCCCCCCCTCGAACCCTCTAGATAAAAAATAAATATATATTTTCTTACATGTAGTATATCATTAATAGATCTAGGAACTATTTTTCCTTACAGATTTCATGCTAGCAAGAAAGGCGTGCAGTCAACTCCGCAAGCTAATTACCCATTCACCGATACCCAGAGCGTGGCTTCGTTCGCGGGGAGAAGTGTCTGCAGTAATGAAATGGAAGAAACGTCTCTCTATCCCAACGCTGGCAGCGGAAGCCAGACGGGAACGACGCAGACGTCAAAGGTGAACTCCATGGCAGACTCGTCTTTTGGCAACAATACTCACAGTGCAGAAATTAAACTCCACAAAGAAGAGCTGAAACAAGGCTTCCAGAATATATCTTTACATAATCCATGTTTTCACTCTTATTTTCAGATGTCAAAACAACAAAATAAAACGACCGTCTTGAAGTCTGACTTAGAACCAGCAAACGATAAATCGCACTTGACGTTTTCAGAACCGGATGGGGCGTGTTCGATCAAAAGAGGAGGAGAAAGAAAGAAAAAACATAATCGGTTCTCATTGGATATTCTGAAATGTGGGCGTGTTACGGTGGAACATCGTTTAGAAGAATTTGGATTTCTGAAAGCTAAGGGACGCAAGTATTTCATCAACCCCTCGCCTAGTCGTTTCTCTCGGCGAGGCCTCAACGGCTGCAGAAGTTCTGATTGTTTTGACAACTCCAAAGACCCCGAGCCTGGGCTTCCTTCGGATGAAGAGAGCTTGACACGAAGGCAGCAGGAAGAGAAGCATGTAGAAGGATGTTCAGACTCGTTCTGCTACGGGAGCTACGAGAGTAAAACTTCGGGTCTGATGGATGTAGACAAGCTCAAAGACAATATGCTGCCCGTCATGAAACGCGACGAAGGCGGCGACAATAACAACAACAACTTAACGTACATCCGAGGCACCGCCGTTGAAGACAGCGACCACAAGTACCACGTTTCGGGCGACTTTCGGGCATCGAAGAAAATTTTTGGCGAACGCTTAAGCCTGACCCAACACAAGTGTTCGGTCTTGGTGAATCACTCGGTCAGTGTTGAGTTATCGACAGAGGGACACTTGATTGAGTCAAGTACAAATGATACAGATTATTTTCAAGGTCATGAGAGACACACATTTGACGTTGATCACAGTAAAGGCAACATAGACCTAAGCGCCAAGGACTCATTGCATGATATTTATGTTTGGCAAGACGAGAATGGACATGCAATGTCTACCACTACGAGACCAGTGGTCAGTTCGATGTCTAGTCAGAGGTGTACCATTGACAAAGACAGTGTTCAGCTCTTATCTCGGACTAGCGATAAAATCAAACCAAAGTGTATAGGTCATCAGTCCGCCATTGACAGGAACCGAACCCATGTCGTATCACGGATGAGCGATGAGGTGAACACAACTGCGAAGCTGAGGCAGTTCTGCCTCAACCGTATGACCACTCTTGATCTTATCAGACTGACCGGGGGTCTGTCGGCGGACAGCGACTCTCAGGGATCAGACTTCTTTTCAAAGCAGCATGCATCCCTTATGACGCCACCCACGCCTGATACCAATGATGAACACATGTTTACCATATCCTCACACCACAAGTACACATCTACCCCGCTTTATAGGCAATAAAGCATCACCTCATGTACACATCTACCCCGCTTTATAGGCAATAAAGCAGCACCACAAGTACACATCTACCCCGCTTTATAGGCTATAAAGAAGCACCACAAGTACACATCTACCCCGCTTTATAGGAAATAAAGCGCTTCGTACACAAACATACTATTACATCAGACATAAGTGGAGTTTAATGATATTTAGCTATTAATAAACTTAAGATTGTTGACCAAAATGAGCTGATAAAAACCCCACATTGACCATTACGATGGACTGACTTAGAAGACAATGATGACTGACAGTGAGCTTTAGATTGGCTGACATTGACTTTGACTGCAATACTGACATTGACTTTGACTGCAATACTGACATTGACTTTGACTGCAATACTGACATTGACCTTTACGATGGGCTGACAAAAGCACTATAATTGACTTATAATAATCATCCTGTGGACTACTAGAAATAATTGACATTTTCTTATTACTGACCTTTCAAATCACTTTTTTTTTTACCATTTAACACTGCAAAAGACTTTGATATTTAGTAATACGTTGATGTCACGTTATCTCTGACATTTGTCCAGTCAAATTATTTTGTACGCTAAATGTCACCTAAATGTTAAAAACGCTAAATGCTGACTCTGACCTACCTCTGACCTCGTTGACCACCTGTGTGTTCATTTGACCACAAAAATATAAACAATAGATCACTGTTCCTTGTACTATTTACCAGTAGTTTTGTTTGAACGATGACTGGACGGATTGTGTTACTCTTAATGAGTATTTGACTTGCTTTAAAGAATTGTTTGGTTATAATACATAGTGTAAAATGGAACAAGTCGTTTGTCTCTTGTGTGATTTAAAAGCCTAAAAGAATTTGTTTATATATTCTGTACACTATATGTGAGTCACACTACACAAATTCGTTTATTACTTATGTCAATAATATGTTTATTTCAATAACACTTTTAATAAAATGATTTTGTTTGTTTGCATATATGTTTGTTGTCAAGTCGGAGTTGTAGTATTGAATCGCATTTATAATTTGGTTCCGTCCGATTTTTTACAATTTATTTAGTTAGCCTGATACTGCTGTCATGTATTCTACGATAAATCCCCCAAACAGTCAGTGCAGGTTTGAGATCTTCATCTCTATGTATTAACTAAGCTTAGAATTCAACAACAACAAAAAACAACAAATAAAACCCACTCACAAATTATTAGAAGATACAGATGTAGTTAAAATGAAAATGTAACACATCTTAATTAAGTTAATCCTTTTTTTTCGGATCTACAAGATTTACCAAGGCATTGTCTTGCCAAACCAACCAGCAACAACTTACTAGCCCTGGAGTAGAATAGGAGCGGGTGAAGTGAGCCTAGAATGGGTGGATGAAGATATTTGCATTTGAAGAGTAACGCCATCACTAAATTATCTGTAATTTCTCAGTTTAAAAAAAGTTCTTTCAAATGATGAATGATTTTGTAACAAGCAAAGACGTTTTTATAAACAATGACCACTTTATTCTTAAACGTCATAGCTTCAATGCTAAATAATAAACATCATATTAAAAATGCTTAATCAACAAATATATTATACAAATCTACAGTGCATCAAATAATCACATAGTTTCAAAGATTTGCACAGACCAGAAACGGCTCAGGAAGCTGCTTCTATAAAGTGTTACAACTCAATGCCCACGAGTTCATTTCCGTATTAGTCACATGTGATTGTAAAGGTAATACTCCAAGCCTCAGTTACATATCACAATTAGTCTGCGAAATATTTACAATGAATTACATATCACCTTCCATATATAAACATTTTGAATAAAATATTTTATTGCAAATAATGCAAAACAATATACATTACACGGAATGATTTATTGTACATCATAATTAGCATAGGGATATAAATAAAGGCATGTATTTAAAACTAAATATACGTCACAAAATGTTTCTCTATATATTTACTATCCGGTCCTTAGTAGCTGCACAATACGAATGCATATTTGGAATAGATTAAATCGATTACAACTTCAGCACCGTACAAACTCCCTCACAATTTAGTCAATTGTGTGGAGGGAAAAAAGTTTTCATGTATGCTATGGATTGTGCGTGTGCGTGCGTGTGTTTCTATGGTGACGGTAAGATTGGCTGGGGGGCTATGCAAAGACGATGATGAAATTACAATAGGGTCTCGCGTAATGCAAATGTGCAAGAGAGACAACTCCAGGATGCCAGAGTGTAAAGACATGTTTTTGTTGTGAGTTAGATTTAGATGTAAAATATACGTCTACTTCGTGTTATCTCCCTTGATTTCAGTGGAATTTGTCTATAGTTTTGTTCACAAAGAAGTTAGTTCTAGGTTTTTGGAGTTAAAATAATAATACGCCTACAGCGGTTTAGTTGTCTACCAGCAGATCGGTGCTACAAGTCAACGACCATCAACAACATATGTCTCATTACCTAACTGCGTCTAGTCTAATCTAGATCGATTCATTAGATTCTGGAGAAAAACAATATTTCACAGTTTTTACTCTTACTCTTACAATATGAATGATCGAACACATTTTCAAATCTAAATTTTAGGGATAAAAACTAGAAAACCAACCCAATTTATCACAGTTACACGCTCAGTTAACCCAAGTCTATCATAATTAACAATTAATTTCCACATGCAGACCTTAATCTTAATCCATCGACATGGATAGATCTTATGAGCACTCTTATCTAAATTAGCCAAATTTAAGAAATAACTTTACCAACATATTAACATATTCTACAATTTTACAATATGCATGATTTATAAAGATGAATTTGGATTATCACGCCAAAAGTGGGCATTTTATGTGTGTGTGTGTTTAAAGTCACTCGAAAGCATGACAAAAAAAAATGTAAAATCAATAATGACAGATTATTTTATACGAAACGAGCCTTCATTGTGTCACTGTTTACCATGACAACCAATAAGGCAAACACAATTAGAACTCTATTTAAACATTGGAGGGTATGCACTATGCACAGAGCACATTTCAGAAACGAAAAAAACGAATTCACAATTCAACAAATATCCAAAACGAGTAATCCGTTGTTCATACCAGAACTTAGAGATTGTATTGTAGACATTCTCAGTGTCACTTGTATCGATCTACAATCTTTGTTCTTGGCATAAGTTTCTAGTGAGGATCAAAGACATTTAAATGGACTGGCCTAACGTGAAAGAAAGACTGACTGGTTTGTATAGAATAACAAATAAATAATAAGGCTACACTTAGATTAATGTATATACACTGTAGCTTTATCATTGTTCATCTTAATGTACGCTACAGATCAACACGTGTACCTTCTATGACAGTCATTGGTCACTTTTTTTTAATTCGTCGGAGTGCAACGACGTCAGAATTTAACCTATTGAAGTTCAAGTTAATACATGCTTGATTTTGATTGGTTGGTTAACAATGTGGCTTAAAACCATGACAACAAAAGGAAGCCTTAATTGGCTCTTAGATCATGGCTGGGAGTCGTCATGCCTCAGTACGCGTACAGTAGCCTGGCCAGATCAGATGCATTGTGGGATGCACTCATGACCTTCACTTTGTCCACAATTTCCTGCCTCCTCTGCTGCGCCAGAGTCGTGGTGTTGGCAGAGAATTTGTTGACCACGTCGGCGTCACTCAGTGGGTTCCTCCAGTGACCGTAGGGCGTGTCACAGCGGCCACGGACCTCCGACCCATCCTGGAATAGAAGTACCAGGGCACTGGTTAAAAAACAGAAATGATAACATAGACAAATAGAATATTCCTTACATAATTAATTAACAACTTAAATCGTCTTATCAAACGTTGGGGGCTCAAACATTGGCCAAGCAAACCTTGGTATTTATTGAACTGTCATATTAACTACGCATTTGACATCGGCCAAATGATTTAAATCACTTCTCGATGTAGAACAACATAATATCTAAGATGAAGGGCTCTGAAGGGCTCAAACTCCAGATCACCGCGTAAGTCAGTAATCATAGAAAAAGTAAAGTAAAAACCTCCTTTCAGACCTTGCAATCCATGAGGCAGATGATGTAAAGGTCACTTGTTTCCTTGGCTAACGGTTAGCGATCAGGGTGTCATGTGGCCAGAACAATGACCAACCGCTTTTAGTTTCCCCAACTTAAGTTAATACCCATTAGAAATGGGGGAACTAGGGGGGGGGCGTCTTTAAAATCCCGAAATTAAAAAATTCCAATCTTCACCAAGATTCAAACTCGGGACCTCTCTGTTCGGAAGTCAAGCGCTTTACCACTCAGTCACCAGGCCACCATAATCGTGGCTGCTGGTAGAATATCTGCGTGTGGACTTACCAACATATGAATGTGCACCTCGACATACATCTCGTTGAAGGATGGCTTGTTGTCTTCCGGTGTTTGCACTTCAGTCTTCTCCAGCAAGTTCACCAACTCCCGCCTGGTTCTCTGGGCGTTCTCGAAAGACTTTGGAGTGACCTCCCCATCCAGCAAAGCAGTGCATGCGTTGAACTGGAAAGAATGCCGGGCTTCGTGAGTTGAAGATGGCAGAGGTCTGTTGATGTACTTCGACCTAGGAAAACAAATTAGCTTGTTAGCATATGCACTCAAATTGCATTGACGAGTTTACAGCTTTGTGTAGCGTCATGGAGAATAGAGAACCTTGGCACATACTCTTTTCCCGACGCCATATATTTTATGATCCAGTTTAGATGCTTACAATGATGAAGTATTAGAATTGAACAGAGTCTCATGATATGTTATATTGGTTGTAGTAAACTAGATCAGCAGACTAGTATGACATAACGTTACAGATAAACAAATGTCTATGACGTTTTAAACTGTTAGCTTGAGATTTAAGCGAGAAAGTTCAACAAAACCCCAAAACTCAGTGTTGGCCAATGGTCAAAAGCACTTACTTTGGAGCCCTGACGATGACTTTCTTGATATTGTCCACGACTAGAGTATCTTCCAGGTTGGACCGCACGGCCAGAGCAGCGTCAATGGTCCAGTGCATGCCAAGATGAGCCGGGAATCGTTTGAGTGCAATGTCTTGGTCATGGAGCAGAAACTCGGGATTATTTACATTTTCTGTCAAAAAGATATAAATAACCATTTGTATTCAGAAATTTACTATCATTTTAATGCGCGCATTTTCATGGAATAGTTAATGCAAGGGGTTTAACCTTAAAATGAGCAATACTTGCTAATATTGAGTTATAGTTCTTTGATAACTTCGATTTTTGTTAAAAAAAGTAGTTAGCCTTTACCTTTCAGTAGCATCTCGGGGTTGAAGTCATCATAGAAAGCTCCGAAGCCTGAAGGCATGTCAAGTATCTTGTTGTTACCTTCTATCCCTTGGTCCGCAAGTAAAGCAGCTTCCAAACCGAATCTAGAAAGAACAAATGGAAAACAAATATTAAAATAACATATCGTTAACCATTTTTTAAAAAAAGCCTGTTAGTTTCTTTCTTTTTTATTAAGTAAGCTTTCAATTGACAGATAAGATGCGGCTATTCTAAATAGTCAAGATATAATTTAAGTTTCTCTTCAAGTTCCTCAATGGGCTAGGTATTTACGAAAAACATGTTGTTCTCCTATGACTTATCTGCTACAACAGACATTCAGAACTTTAAAAAAAAAAATTGTTTCTTTTTCGAATGCATTCTTCTAACCTGGCTGCTTTGCCTGCATGCAGGGGTTTGGTGGTAGTGCCAGCATTGGCCATGGGTGCCCCGGCGAAGGAAGCGGCAATGCCGAGGGCGTTCCTGCACTTCTCTGGCCCGAAACCCAACAAGTTAGCACAGGCAGCGGCGCTCCCCATGACACCAACCACTGCAGGAGGGTGGAACCTGTGGATTAAAACACGTAATTAGAGCCCTAATATTCCATAGAAATACAAGACATTAAATCTAACTACACTAAACTACAAATAATACCTAAAATACCTAGTGTTACATTGAATTCTCCTAGTCTATCCACAGTCACGTAGCCAAGCTACTTGAATAAACATTTCGCTACAATTTTTTGAAGTGCTGTACTTGTATATAGTTGTAGTTTATCAGAATAATGTATAGTATTGTGTAAATGGACAATATATATATGAACTCTAGCGGCGTACATGTGTTAACAAGAATAAGTGGATGTGTATTATTTCACCATGTCATTATTTATCGCTTGAAGTCAATTCATTTTGTAAGTAACAAAAAAAACAACAACAAAAACCCTCCAACACTATCTGGACTACGAGACTACGTACTTGCATGGAATGCTTTTCAAAAACCAAAGAAACTCCAGTACTATCTGGTCTACGAGACTACGTACCTGCATGGAATGCTTTTCAAAAACCAAAAAAAACTCCAGTACTATCTGGTCTACGAGACTACGTACCTGCATGGAATGCTTTTCAAAAACCAAAAAAAAACTCCAGTACTATCTGGTCTACGAGACTACGTACCTGCATGGAATGCTTTTCAAAAACCAAAAAAAACCTCCAGTACTATCTGGTCTACGAGACTACGTACCTGCATGGAATGCTTTTCAAAAACCAAAAAAAAACCTCCAGTACTATCTGGTCTACGAGACTACGTACCTGCATGGAATGCTTTTCAAAAACCAAAAAAAACCTCCAGTACTATCTGGTCTACGAGACTACGTACCTGCATGGAATGCTTTTCAAAAACCAAAAAAAAACTCCAGTACTATCTGGTCTACGAGACTACGTACCGGCATATAATGCTTTTCAAAAACCAAAAAAAAACCTCCAGTACTATCTGGTCTACGAGACTACGTACCTGCATGGAATGCTTTTCAAAAACCAAAAAAAAAACTCCAGTACTATCTGGTCTACGAGACTACGTACCTGCATGGAATGCTTTTCAAAAACCAAAAAAAAACCTCCAGTACTATCTGGTCTACGAGACTACGTACCTGCATGGAATGCTTTTCAAAAACCCAAAAAAACAAACTCCAGTACTATCTTGCCTACGAGACTACGTACCTGCATGGGATGCTTTTCAAAAACCAAAAAAACTCCAGTACTATCTGGTCTACGAGACTACGTACCTGCATGGGATGCTTTTCGCAGAGGCGGAGGATCTGAGAAGGAGACCCTGAACCTGTATCCCGACGTTGTAGGCCACTAGAATGTTCTCTAGAGATGGCCTGTAGTCGCCTTGCATGGATTCGGCCAGTGCGATGATGGCCGGTAGGGTGGGTCCACTTGGGTGGGTGGCTGGATGCCAAGTGTCATCGAAATCCATCGCATGGGCGCTGACGCCATTGATGTACGCAGCTGTGGACAGAAATAATATTTAGGAGTAAATTTTTTTTAAAGGGACATAATTAAATCATATCGCAGTCATTTGTATTATACTTATTCTTCGTTTATTTTGTGTGTGTGTGTAAGTGTGTTTTATTAATTAATATTAATTTAAAAATAAATGTAATCTAATTTTAATAAAATAAGATTTTGATGAAAACATTAATTATATAGTTATTCATTTTTAATTTTCAATGATCATTATTGAAATTAAATTTAACCTGATACAAATTAAAAATTTGTGAAACCATCATTGTCATATATATATATATATATATATATATACATGTACTAGTATATATATATGCCACTTATAAACAATATATTACGCAATATAAATTAGAATATTCATTATATATAAAGCATAATTAGTAAACTTAAATTAAAATGGTACACGTCTTTTGACGATAAAGCCATGATGATAAAATTACTTTGAAATGAATTACAAGTACAATGAAATGCATGTTCTTCTCTAGAAAGGAAAACCAACAAACCAGTAGCTGGCGAAGCTCTCATATTCCTGGACCCCCAAATGACGGATCCTTTGTGGTTGCCTTTTGCTGAGCCTTGCTCCAGACCAACACACGTCTTCATGACGTTCTGGGCTATGTCCGTCTGGAAACCGAGTATCCCAACGCCAAGCGTGTCCAGCAGCATGCGTTTGCTGCGGTGTATGGTCCTGTCTGAGAGGTGGCTCAAGCTGGTGTTGGAGATCTGATCTGAGATCCATGTCGTGACGGACTTGGCTGGAACAACTTTTTGATGCACTGAAATCAAATAAAGCATTTTTTGTTGTGGAAGAGAAGGGGGTGGTGTCATGTTTGCAGAACTAAGATGTATGGCGTACTGATTGTCATGTAAGTACTGATTGTCATGTAAGTACTGATTGTCATGTAAGTACTGATTGCCATGTAAGTACTGATTGTCATGTAAGTACTGATTGCCATGTAAGTACTGATTGTCATGTAAGTACTGATTGTCATGTAAGTACTGATTGTCATTTAAGTACTGATTGTCATGTAAGTACTGATTGTCATGTAAGTACTGATTGTCATGTAAGTACTGATAGCCATGTAAGTACTGATTGCCTTGTAAGTACTGATTGTCATGTAAGTACTGATTGTCATGTAAGTACTGATTGTCATGTAAGTACTGATTGCCATGTAAGTACTGATTGTCATGTAAGTACTGATTGTCATGTAAGTACTGATTGTCATGTAAGTACTGATTGTCATGTAAGTACTGATTGCCATGTAAGTACTGTTTGAGATGATTTTGAAAGAAAGTGTGTGTTGATAACAACTGTTTGAGATGATTTCGAAAGAAAGTGTGTGTTGATAACAACTGTTTGAGATGATTTCGAAAGAAAGTGTGTGTTGATAGCACTATCCCTTCCTAAGATTTGGTCCTTTCTAAACGATTCGTTATGAACTCTAAATGCTGGTCTTGCAGACCTTCAGTCAGTTGCCTTTTAGACCCCTTTAGATTGGACTTCTTTGTCACTTAGACCTTCATTAAAAGAGACTAGTTATCACACAGACCTTTCTGTGGGAACATTGCTTTTTAGACTTTCAGTGAGGATATCAAATTATTGGGACAGAAAGTGGGGACATTATTTAGACTTTTAGTCCGAATGAGCTGTTTAGACTTTTAGCAAGAAAGCGTTACTCAGAATTGTAGTCATCTTATCTCAACTCTGCCTGTGATCCTGTCTCGAGCATAGGTCACCAACCAGCCTCCACCCGGAGTCTTTTAGTGAGGGTATGCTTTCATTTGTTTATTATGGATCTATGGTGGAGCAGGCTAGTTGTTCAAGTCTTCAGAATCTCAACAACTGTAATGTTGTTGTTGTTTTTTTAAACGAAATTATTATTATATTGGTTAAAACATCGATACATACAAATAGTATGTTTTATAGAAGGGAGCCTACTGCGATGACTGTCCATTGCGGATGCGAACTTATTATCTAGGACAATGTGGCAGAGATTATGTACAAATAATGTTTTTTTACCCATGACACGGCAGTAATTGTAATGTCGCTCAAATAATTACAATGATCTATAAATAGCTCTACTTAACATTAAAAAACGCGGAGTAGAAATGTAGTATCTGGGTAAGCATCAGTCACGTGAGCACATCGACTAGAACACACAATGGAGTTTTGTTTTTCCAATGGGTTTTTCGCAAGAAATAGAACAAATAACAAAGACGGAAAATCCCATTGACTTCTTGATAGTCACTAATAAGGAAAGAAAATACTATTTGTATTACCTTGCAGAGTACGCATAGGATTATAGAAAACATGTCTTTATATTAGAGAAGAGAGGGAATTGTGCCATGTTGGGGGGAGGGGGGGAGCAAGTATCTTTTTGCAAATCAGTTGCTCAAAAATCTTAGTCAAGAATAAATTACAATAGCCTAATGAGTGGTGTGTGTGTGTGTGTGTGGGTGACAGCGGAAGTGCATGAAGGTAAGAGGTTCAAGAAATGCTCGGAGCAAGAAAGAAAATTGTTAGTGTGAGACTCACCTGCCGCAGCGGTGTGGTTCAACCTCCTATCCTTGCTTCGATCTATTCCAGAGGTGGAGGAGAATTCCTTTCTGGGCACTGGCTGGCCCCCGTGGAAGGCGGTCAGCGTCGTCCCCATTTGATTGGCGCTGGACATTGCTCCTGGAAGCCTCTGTAAAACGTAATGCGACACCTTTGTGTTACTGTGTACAGAAATTTTTACATATCCAAAACTCTGAGCGAGGCTGGTGCAGGTACGATTCGACCCTGACATTTCCAAAAGACCACAGATTGTATTGTCACAAGATCAATTAGTTTTAACTCCTTGCAAGATTATACTTCAAAAAACATGTATTACAAAATATTTTGGTTGGATCTGACAAAGGTATGGAAACAATGTAATAGATCTATAAAGATTGATTAGTTTCTCTTCACGAAATTGTATTGAAGTTATGACTTTCTGACACCAATAGCCGATAAATTGTGCAAAAAATTGTTTAATTTATAATTTTAACGGTGCAAACTAAAAAACAGTGTATATTACAGTACATATTTTTAACATCGTACACATTTACAACACTCCCTGCAAGAAACTTTCGGAAAAATGAAATTGTCTGCAATCGAAGGGGAAGTAATTTGATTACAATTCGGGAAATAAAACAAAAGCTGGGGCATCATTGAGTAGCTATATTATCTTTCCCTGGATGTGAATGAACCCACGACGTGACCCCACACGGCAAGGTCAGCTTTACGGAGTCAGGTGTGTCAGAGCGGCGTACAATACCTGCGTGCCCAATCAAACGAAACAGGTTAATTATGAACATCACTGAACTTGAGAGTGGTCCATTTTCTTTCCAATTCTAAATAATAAAAAATTGAAACAAAAGTTGTGAAACAAAGAATGAAAACGCTCAATCAAGTCACCCATTCACACCATCTATCAACTGCCTTTTTAATGTCTATAAATAGCCCAGTAATGCGAATGTTTTGTTTTTTTACTATACGTTTTGGATGAAATCACTCTATAACTGCATGAATAATGGATAGAATTTGAGTAAATATAGCTATTTTGTGACGAAGGAAGAGTGTTGCCACTATTGAGATGTTTTTTTTTCAATGAACTTCTACGATCTATTTAATGATTGTGTGTGTGACCTAGACAATGCTCTAGTGCTGAACCATTCGAAATGTTTAAAAAAAAAATAAAAAAAATTGTGTTATAAGGAGCTGCAGTGTATCAATACTACTGAGAAGTCATGAACATAATAATGTAATAATAAGATGCAATGTAATTGCGCTAAAGTAATAATACTTGACTAGAAACAAACAAGGGTGGATGGACCTAGACGCAGCACCATGCTACACCTTACGCCCCCTCATAAAAATTTGTATCGCTGACTTATAATATATTTGGACTTTAAAAAAAGCCCCCCTCCCTTAGACTTTTTAAGTCTAAATACGTAACAGTATAAGATTTTAATAAAAGGCCTACGAAATGTTATGATAAATTTTTGTATAATCCCACCCCCTCTCCCTCTGGCTTTCATGAAAATGTAAGTGACGTCTACGTAATCACGTTTAATTGAGACCAATTGTTAATAGTAGGCCTGTGGGCAGTGGAGAACAACAGCTTGTTGACACGTCGTATAGACCTGTGACAAGCTATTGGTCTCCACTGCCCACAGGTTGCGACGTTGCAGGTCAGTGTTCAGGCCTTTTATGACGATAGGTCTCAGTCGAAGTCTCTCGCTTTAGTGACAGCAATCTGTAATAAAAAACATTTATCTACAAACCATGCGTCCAGTGGTCAACTTCTGAAGTCCCCTCGCCTTCTTAAGTCCGGCCAAGACGCTTATCTGTTTGGCAACAATGGTCTGCATGGTAGTAGGTTGGTAATTAGACACTTTATTGAATCAATGCCTTCAAACACGGTCTTGAAAAAAATATTATTACTAAACACTGTTATTGTATTTCTGCAGAAAGATCTCGCTTGCAATAAGCTCGATGTCTCTATCTCGCACGGTTTCTTTTTCCGAATGATTAGAAAGGGAGGCCATCGCTTATATTTATACGGTACATTTTTTTTTCCTTAGTGTACAAAGGGGAGATTACGCTATATGCGTGGGGGGTGTGGCGAAAATCCGTAATCTATAAATAGAATGATGACGCGGAGAAGGGGATAAAATGGTTTGGTTACACAGGCGCATGTTCGTCTCCGTGGACAGCTTGGGTTTTCGGGAAAATTGCCCATTTAAGAAAAAGGGGTTGGTGAATGGGGGTTGAAAATGAATGTGTTGATGTAATTTGGGGGGGGGGGGGGTTACGTAGCCTTGGGCCGCTGAACGTTTTTTTAAAGACACGGAACTGCAACGAGGCTTATGTCATGTGATTGGTATAAGTGGGGTGCAGGAGGTGGACTTTCCATGGTGAGAGAGAGAAAGAGAGAGAGAGAGAAAGAGAAAGAGAAAGAGAGAGAGTGACAGAGAAAGAGTGACATAGTGAGAGAGAGTGACAAAGAGAAAGAGAAAGAGAGAGAGTGACAGAGAAAGAGTGACATAGTGAGAGAGAGTGACAAAGAGAGAGACAGCCAGAGTGACATAGTGAGAGAGAGTGACAAAGAGAGAGACAGCCAGAGTGACATAGTGAGAGAGAGTGACAAAGAGAGAGACAGCCAGAGTGACATAGTGAGAGAGAGTGACAAAGAGAGAGAGAGAGAGAAAGTAACTGAGTATGACAATCAAATACCCACTTAAACCTTTTAGTAAAAAGTTTTTTTTTTATAAAACATTTATTCGTATTTCCACATCGCTAGCAATAAATAAGACCCTTTTTCTTCAGGTCCATCCACCTCCACTAGTCTTGTAGTCTTGTCTGCTTCTACGCCCATGGCTGCGAGTGTTTTGACATGATAAAATGCCGCGCTAGCTGAGCGGCAAAGCGATTGGCTTCCGAACCGATGGTCTCGGGTTCGAATCCTGGTGAAGACTGTGATTTTTAATTTCGGGAACTTCGGGCGTCTCTGAGTCCACCCAGCTCTTATCTTCGGTCGTTGTGCTGGCCACATGACACCCGCGTTAACTGTAGGCCATAGAAACAGGTGACCTTTACATCATCTGCCTCTAGACCACAAGGTCTGAAATGGGAATTTTATTTTTAAATGATTGACAATAACAACAGCAACAACAAAGGCTCTCTAGTTTTTAGTTAGTACAAAGTTAAGCTTAGCATCCATCGCAGGTGAATACAGAATCTGCTAAAGAGTTCGATAAGAAAAGATAAGATAAGAAAAGATAAGATAAGATAAGAAGAAAAGATAAGATAAGAAAAGAAAAGATAAGAAAAGAAAAGATAATAAAAGAAAAGAAAAGATAAGAGAAGAAACATGAAGTAAGTATGAAGTAAAAAGAAAAAAAAACTTACTAGTTCTATATGTGTGTGTGTGTATATATAAAAGTATGTATGTGTGTGAGTCTATACGTGTGTATCTGTGTGAGTAAAATGTGTTTGTGTGTGTGTGTGTATGTGTATACTTGAAGGTCAGAAAAAAAAAGAAGGCAAAGGTTATCTTGAAGATATCTTCGGACGCGGTCCGCTGATCACCATTTGTTATGGGCACGTGACCTGCAGCGACGCCTAACGGATGCACAATTACTCACAGGAAACAGGAAAACATCACTGCACTGGTCCTGAGGTGGGAGGTAAGCTCCAGCCAATCAGAAGAGAATCTCTGTTCGATTGGTTCCTAAACTCCGTCACCCAGGTGTGACCCTCTTGTTATTGGGATAGATTCATAATTGTAAACATTATCAGATCATTAATACCGTTTCTATATTTAATTGTTTATACTGATTAATAATGGCTTTTTTTGGTTTTTGTATGTGAGTGTGCGCGTAGGAGGGCTGTGTGTTCACAATGATCTCCTTTAGATGACGCCCATAGACATAAATAGAATCACAAAACAATGGAGACATTGTTTTATTTCATAATGTCATCACATAAAGAACATAGAACATATGTCACGAAATAATAAAGCAGAACAAATGTTTACTTTCAACAGGGGACACATTTTTTAGTTATAATGTTCTTAAAAAAAACAACTAATTAATAAATGTAATATATTAATTAAATTATTAATAATAATCATAATAATAATAGGAGGCGCGCTGGCTGAGATAAAGCGCTCGGCTTCCGAACCGGGAGTCCCGGGTTCAAATACTGGTGAAGACTGGGATTTGTATTTCGGGATCTTTGGGCGCCTCTGAGTCCACCCAGCTCTAATGGGTACCTGACATTAGTTGGGGAAAAGTAAAGGCGGTTGGTCGTTGTGTTGGCCACATGACACCCTCGAAAACCGTAGGCAACAAAAACAGATGACCTTTACATCATCTGCCCTCTAGACCACAAGGTCTGAAAGGGAAATCTTTTTAATAATAATAATAATGACACATGTATTGATTCGTAAGGATACTCCTCCTTTTTATAAAAAATCATCAAAAGCGGTTCTCGAGTCTGCTTTACTAGGAAAGGCCAATTTTGACCGACAAAATGGTAGATTTTAATCCAATACTAATAATAATTAACATCATCATCATTAATATATTTATACTATTATTATTATGTTAGAAACAAGTGAGTAGTCATTCACTGGCGCTGCCAGGGTCGAGTTTCGTTAAAGAGAAACAAAATTCATCGTAGTCCCTTTAACAGTTTCCACTGAGGAATTTTCTGGTGATGTGGCAGGTCTGCAGCGGTACCGCCCTCTGACAGGCAACGAGAATGTTCCTAGGAATGTTAAGGGCCTTGAAGGTATCTGTGAGGTCAGTTGTCATTATCCCCTCGGTTGATATAGCAATGGGGTATATTGTTATCTTAGACAACTTTCATAAACGCTTAATCTCCAAGCCTAGGTTCCCATATTTTCGTTGATTTTCGATTTCAGTTTTTCTTATGAGACAGCGGTACGGCGATGTCAATATTTTTATTATTAGTAGTAATATTTATACTATTATTATTAGCATTATTTTAGTTATGATGTCATTATGAAAATACCAAAGGGGTCCAGTGTGCACATTTACAAACTCCTTGACGGTTTCAAATATAGTAACTGATTTTCTCTCTATTCTGGTAGATAACACACATAGCTCCTAAAAAAAAAATAGACAAAAAAAATAGACAAAAAAAAAAAAAAAAGAAAAAAAAAATAGAAACAAATACTTTAAAACAAGAAAAACATTAAAAATAATTTAAAAAACAACAACAACAAAAAAGCTTCTATTCAAAGTTGTTATATCTATTACTTTGGATCTGTCATGTTATTCAATTTGTAATAGATCTAGAGTCAATATACATTTTCACCAATTGTTTTTGTTTAGGGTAATTTCATAATTTTATCTTTCTCACTACTCTATGATCCTATCACTTGTCTGGACCAGTTGGGAAGGGGTGGAGGAAAAAGAAAGGGATATCTGGGTGATCGCTTTTTAAATGCCATTATTACAAGAAAAAAGGTGAACGACCTGAATTCGAACTCGAGAATCTTCACAAAATTTCCAGGGTCTCGAAGACCTTCACAAAATGTCCAGGGTCTCGAGAATCTTCACGAAATGTCCAGGGTCTCGAAGACCTTCACAAAATGTCCAGGGTCTCGAGGATGGAAGTCACGTGTTCGAAATTTGCACCAGACAGACAGACGAGTTGATATAAGCTTTGTAAAAAGATTTGTATTAATATATTTAAATATTTTGCATGTTAGGACAAAAGCACATGAGATTGATATGCCAAGTGATTTCATTAGCCTGTATGCAGGTCGTAACTGGGTTTGCGTAGTCATGTGAAACACTGCACTCATCCTTAATCTTCGGAATCGAAGACATTGCCATTATTGTATTACATAAAATAACATGATATATTATTTCTGCATCTTATGGTCTATTTAAAATACACTAAATATCTCCATATTTAAAAGGTTCGTCACCTAGTTTATTGCTCTCTTTAACTTTAAGAAAAATGATGAAACATACAGTAATATGAAACGATCAGAGTGTATTTTTTGTATTACAACAAAATAAAAAGAATACAGTACGCTAAATACAATATTAATAATATGTTTTCTTTCTCCTCTAGTTGTCACAAGAGAAGCTCATTTATTCTGTTTTATCTTGCTCTTCCCTAGGTAGGTTATGCCCCTTGACTTTTAGTACTTAAGGACCTTAGTGAAAAGGATGAACTATATACCTAATGACGACATACTGCATTCAATTCGGTCACCCACATACCATGTTAACTTTTACATTTTATTGCTAGTTGTTTTATGTAGGCGGACCGCTGTGTTTGATTGACAACGGAAGTCATGTGACAACTTAAAAAAAAAAAATTTCTTGATAGTCCATTCTGGCCTCTCATCGTGAGCGCTCAGTAGTTCTTGTTTGTTTATATGCCAGGTAAATCACAAGTTCGAGCAAATATTATCTGTCTGGCCTACTTTAATTAAATAATGTCTTTCTTTAGGTAACATGCAACTATCAAAACAAATTTGCCTAAAAAAAAACGGGAAACAGTCACAATTAGTGTGAATTTCAATACAAAGTCTCTTGGTCATTGACATTGTCGTGTCTGATTGAATTAGTTCAACCTGTCTGACTCTATGACATTGCTTAGGTCATAGCTCAGGGCGTCTGGTTTCATCCCAGCTTCATTTATATTTGCATTCACTGGAGAAGAAAAGGTGTCAGAAGTGAGGTCTCTTTGAATGAGGGCTGTGTGTATGTCTGTCTGTCATCTCTATCTAATGAAATGTTGAGTTTAATAAAAACCTCATTAAAAAAAAATCATTTTTTAACTTTTGCAAAAATGTTCCTACTTCTGCACAGCTATGCTCTGTAAAGTGCTCATCAGATAGCCAGTAACTCAGTAACTTAGAGAATGGTCAGCGAAAGGGCCGAAGAAGTACCAAAGGAATACTTGATGTTAAGTCTATAAAAGAAACCTCAAATAACTAGTGAATGATATAGTTCTCCATAGTCAGCAGTGTGCTTTCTGAGAGTCTGTCTGCTTTCTGAAAGTCAGTGTGCTTTCTGAAAGTTAGTGTGCTTTCTGAAAGTCTGTGTGCTTTCTGAAAGTAAGTGTGCTTTCTGAAAGTCTGCGTGCTTTCTGAAAGCCAGTATGATTTCTGAAAGTCAGTGTGCTTTGTGAAAGACAGTGTGCTTTCTGAAAGTCTGTGTGCTTTCTGAAAGTTAGTGTGCTTTCTGAAAGTCAGTGTGCTTTCTGAAAGCCTGTGTGCTTTCTGAAAGTCAGTGTGCTTTCTGAAAGTTAGTGTGCTTTCTGAAAGTCTGTGTGCTTTCTGAAAGTAAGTGTGCTTTCTGAAAGTCTGCGTGCTTTCTGAAAGCCAGTATGATTTCTGAAAGTCAGTGTGCTTTGTGAAAGACAGTGTGCTTTCTGAAAGTCTGTGTGCTTTCTGAAAGTTAGTGTGCTTTCTGAAAGTCAGTGTGCTTTCTGAAAGCCTGTGTGCTTTCTGAAAGTCTGTGTGCTTTCTGAAAGCCTGTGTGCTTTCTGAAAGTCTGTGTGCTTTCTGAAAGTCAGTGTGATTTCTGAAAGTCAGTGTGCTTTCTGAAAGTCTGCGTGCTTTCTGAAAGTCTGTGTGATTTCCAGGCTGGTAGAGGCACATTCAGGCATGATTTTTGTCTTGAGTAAATTGCAGGAAAATGCAGCAAGCAAAACCTGAACCTGTACTCTGCATTCATTGTTGATCTCACCAAATCATTTGACACAGTGAGTCGCATTGGTTTTATGGAGGGCTCGGTTCATCGCTATTCTGAAGCAACTGCTTGAGAGTGGAAAAGATCAAATCAGATACAACGGATACCCATTGTTTATCAGTGTCTATTGCATTTATAGTGTTGGCCTTTCACCTGTTTTATTTCGTTATTTGAGTGTTACCTCCGTTAAGACCTTCTGCACAAGACACAGCGACGATATGGCTTCCTTGACATAGTTTTGTTTTGTCTATTATATAAAAATCTCTCCCAATCTTTCCATTATATCGCCTCTAACTTTTTCATATTGCATGCTCTTCTTTTTCTCTCTTACAGAGTTTAATTGCTTAAAGAAATAAACAAATAAAAAATCAAAGTGAGAGATATGAGCAGATTACTGTTGTTAAAATTTAGTGTAAAAATCTACCATGAAGTTAACTCGGAAAGGCGGGAAATTTGAATGACGTGAAGTCGTGAACCATGAACTTGTGTGCCACATACAGTAAAGGTTTTTTTTTTGACCCTTTGCCAATTTCAACAGTAGTGTTTCCGACGTAACTAGGTATGCATGAACCAACAGCACATCTAATAACATAATTTTCTCGTATTCCAAGATTGCCATGTAAAAGAACGTGATTTTATGAAGTGAAATTTATTGACCTTAACCCAAGTAAAAAAAAATATTGACCTTGACCCAAGTCAGGAAAAATGTATTGACTTTGACGCAAGTCAAAAAAGGTATTAGAAATTAACAAAAATATCTTTATCCTATGTGGATTTGTCAAGCTTTAGAAACTATCACGAAAGCCACAAAGCATCACAATTAAAATTGGATTAGAATACAATCAAAGATGTCAATGAATACATAACACTACACGTATAACATTACCCAAAGCGCATACCACAGCCCAGAGTGCAATCCACACTACCATGTAGCCATTCATTTTTTACTATGCCGACCTGTTCATTCTTTACCTGCATGTTTCGACCTTGACATAGATATCAATTTACTTTTCTTATAATCGGCTATCCTGAACAAATAGGTCAACTTAGCCTGAGGTCATTTCGTTCTGCGGCAAAGCATTACTTAGAAACTGCAAAACAATCTACAAAAACATTTAAATACAAATGTAAAGCGTGAAATTTAAATGTCAAAAAATGTAGCTCAAATGTAAACAAAATATACAAAAAAAGCAGACATAATAATACTAATGTTAGAGTGAAACTGGGAACTACATTTTGCAGCGCATAGTCACTGCAAGTACAAAATCAATATTCCCTTCCGATTTTCTCAGGAAACATTTGAGGTCGTTAACATATGTCTGCTATGAATTATAGGTCAAGGTCATCATGACAATGAACGTTTGTTTAGATTAGTAAAAAAGCAAATGGCTAGAAAATGACCCATCTATATCCTTTAACGAGAAAAGTGGGGCTTATGTTTCTTAAAAAAAATAAAGTACACCTTTTTGACCTTGTGATCTATAGGTCAAGTGATCTAAAGGTCATCTGTTTCGATGGCCGATGTTTAACAAAGGTGTCATGTGGTAAGCGCAACGACCCACCGCTTAAGTCAGATATCGATCATCCTCATCATCATCATCATCATCAAACTCCATTTAAGTAATGGCTTTAGAGACTCAAATCCTCTCTTGCAAAAGCCCTGGACAGAGACTCTGCAATTTGCGTTGTGCATAAATGTCACCATAGAGGTCTAGAATGTGTGGTTTCCCAGACATGTCGAGACGAAGATTAGCAGGTCTGGGGCAGTCTAAAATAATATGAGACATGGATGTCCATCGGAGTTAGTGGACCCAGGACGTTCTACAAATCCCGAAGTTCAAAACTTCTGCCTTTACATAGACAGGTTCCCGAGACTCTTTGGTTCGGTAGCAAGGCGCTTTACCACTCAGCCACTTCGCCCCTCTCTAGTTTTTTAAAAAAGTTGATGTTATTGTTTCTTACAATGTGTGGAGTGTGACCTCAACAACAAAAACGGTAGTCGTAAAACAAGTTTCTTTGTCAAAGTTATATATCGAACATTTGCACGTTAATCGATAGCCCGATTGACTTATTTAATTATGGATCTCAAAATGGTGAAACGTTTTCCAAAGATTATATTTTTCGTCTTGACAGTGAACAGAACTTTTTTTCCAGTCTGTATTCTGTTTTCCAGTCCGTAGGTGTATGGGGAACAAACTTTCACAAAACTCCAGCTTTGAGTAGGAAATACTGCGATTCACTTCACTGACTCTCCAAAATAGATCTATTCATATCTATTCACGAGACTTGTGTGTGATTGCCCTTTCATAGAGCACAGTCTCGACACAAGCACATTCCTCGTCCCATATGCTAGGACAAATTTGTACAAATACTCCTTCTTCCCTAGTGCTATTAGAGCATGGAATGGGTTGCCTGAGCTAGCCAGAAAAACCAGTGACTTGGCAGAATTTAAGTCATTGGTTAATATGCATGACTAAATGCATGACGCGTAGGACGTAATCATCTTCTTTTTTGAAGTAACGTCTGTATTATATAAGATAAGATAAGATAAGCTACGCAGATCTAGGGTGAAGTTTGAGTATTGATCTGAATATCTGTCTCTCGTATCATGACGACTATGTAATAGTGAAAAACCAATTTAAATAAAAAGAAAACAACAAATACAGTTTGGAGACAGCTTTATCTTCTTCGTTCTCATTTTTATGTTGGAACGTTCAGATGACTAGACCAATACATGAGATGAACTGCGCAGTGGTTTCCAAATCAGAAAGCTCTCCATATGGTTTTCTTTCTATTGGGGTGTTTTGGGGCCAGTGTCTTCTACGGGCCTCTTGGTAAAATGAGCAGTTTCGGAGGACATGGTCAGCATTCTCTGGTGACACTCTACATGGGCAGATTTCACTGGTTCCAATTTTGAGCAGATTTTGTCTCATTCTGTTGTGTCCGGTCCTGAGTAGAAAGATTAGACGTTGATCTTGTCGGGATTGCTTATAATAGCCTTTAATAGGCATCATCTTTCTTGTGATTTGGATAAGAGCTTGAACATTTTTCAGCTTTATGATAATTTTTGATACTATTGTTGATTCGATTTAGATTTATCCAAAATATTTGGACACCTAGGAACAAGTAGGTTGACTGTCTGGTATTCCTCTTTGACTGTCGTGGCGATGTACACGAGTTTGACCCCTGCCCACATTATCCCCTGCCGTTATGAAGGAGATTGTGGCTTGATCGTAATCATCTTCATTCCAGAAGGGACCTCCGAAACTTGCAAACTTTGGACATTGAGTCATTGGTTATGACTTTTGAATATTCGAGGACGTATTAACCACCCGATTCTATCGCTACTCTTAATCATTTTACAAGTTCGATTAGTTCTTGAAAGCGACCTCATAAGCAACCAGTGCTATTGCTTCCAGGATAACATTTTATCTGATTTTTTAAATGAGTTAGATTATGGTCAAATTATCATTTCATTTGATGTTTTAAGTTGAATTAATAGATAAAAGTTATATTTAGTTTTGTTTAAAGTAAATCTTTTTTTTTTGCGTTTTTTTTTCAAGCTCTGCATAAATATTTTGATACTTCTACATTGGTTTAGTTATACCAGCTGTTTGGAGCTACTAACCAACTTGGACACATTTTTTGGCCGCCCTAAAATATACGCCCTCGTACTCAGCACATATTGCGCTGTAATGTTGCGGCGGCCCTTGCAAACTAAAAAAATAACAACAACCCTAAGAACACCCCCTCTAAACGACCATCCTCTAATAACAACTAATAACAACCACTCTTATTGCGACCACCCCAATAACAACTATTGTAAAAGCAACCGCCCTAAAAACTTAGGAGGTCATCTGACCTTTGATGTCTGGGTTTCAAAATCTATGCTGGTGAAAAAGTTCTGATCAGAAAGATTCTTTTTGTGAAACTGGATAGTCCAGTGGGTCATTCTCTTAGTACTGCGTTGCTGATAGGTGAATCGAATGTGTCCATGAGTCAATCCATGGTCAGGATTGAAGACTTATCTTATTTCGCTGTCTTTAATACTTCAGGATTGAAAAGACATTTGGTTTTCAGTGCTGGATTTTTATATGAATTATGAGTGCATCATTGTTTCGGCTTCACATTTATATTTATCCTTGAAGCAACCACTGTAGTAACAACCACTGTAGTAACAACCACTGTAGTAACAACCACTGTAGTAACAACCACTCTGCAATGTAGCAGTAAGCTTTCCATTTCTCCTCCCCCTCCCCTCATCCCACTTGTTACCCGACACTTGATACAGTGACATGAGTCAACAAACTTTCGACCGCTGTGTTTCTTCATTAAGCGAGAGTACTGCGAATATTGTGGTATTTTACTTTCACAAGGCCGAGGCGGGTTAGTTTTCCCGGAAACTGTCCGGTGAACTTTGAATCGTACAGACACATTTCCGATGTCTTTATTTAGCCTCGTAGATTCAAGTCACAAGGCTACGAACGATAACACACACACACTTCTCTTTAATTTGTTTTGGTTTAAAATTATCTTCTTTGCAAACACAATCACTTTGTCCCACGGTGGCCTGCCATGGGGGCGCGGACGAGAACTCTATGGTCATATTGCAAGGTCCTCGGGGCTCGCTGGGACCTTCTTTCGGGGATCAGTGACGAAGAGAGCGAGGGGGGGGGGACAGCATGGATGAATGGACGGGCGTGATTCTGTCCGGGTCAGAAGCCAGAGAGGAATGGAAAACGGCGGTCAGCAGATCTAACGGTCTAACAAACCAGAGGATAGGTGAAGATTTTTTTTTTACAAAATATTAATCCATTGATTACAATTCTAAGTCAAGACTTGTTATATGGGTCATGGACATACGACTTGGGCAGGGGGAATCACCGTGCTCGTATTTTTTGGTAGAATGAAAGGCTATTGCCTGTCAATCATAAACTGTTAGCGGGAGCAGGGGAACACGTGACATCTCGGGCTGCTAAAATTAAATAGACATAAATCTATAGAATGCGTGTCCCAATTTGGTTCCCAATATTTTTTTTTTGCTCAAGGCCGTGTTTGTATTCACTAGCGGTGGTTCGGGACTATGGTACTCAACTCAGTTTGTCTCAGAAAGAAATATAGGCTTAAAACAAAACAAAAGAAGCCTGGCGTCTACCATTAGTAAAAGTCAGCTTCAGTAAGAAGAATAGCCAAAAGAAATCTATATTAAGTACTCGTATTTGGATTCCATACCAGGACAAAGCTATCATAAAACATGCACTACATAAGTAGACTAAATCTCTATTAAGTACTCGTATTTGGATGCCATGCCAGGACAAAGCTATCCTAACCCTGACCCTAACCCTAACCCTAAAACATGCACTACATATTATTATAGATTATTATAGCTTTTATATAGCGCTACTTTCATGCTTATAGCATACTCAGACCGCTTTTGGTCCAATCTCATTTGTGGACCAGTGGGGGGCAGGGGTATCTGGGAGTTGGTTTTCCGTGCTGCTCAGTAAACCTCGAGCCCCCTTCTAGGTAGCCAAGCCAAACCAAGTTCAAGCGCACTTAGCCTCTCTACCACGCTTCCCACCAATGTAGACTTAATCTCTATTAAGTACTCATATTTGGATGCCATGCCAGGACAAAGCTATCCTAAAACATGCACTACATATGTAGACTAAAGAGTTTTCCTTACAACATTGCTTGCTCAAAATAATAATCGGGAAAAAAGGGGGGGGGGACGTCTTGATGTCAACAGGTCCCAGGACTTATGACGTAATTAATCCCCTGGCTGTCACGTGCTGTTTTGAATCATAGCCTCAGACAGAAGCAGGTCCGAGCTTTACCACAAGTGACCTACATTGGTGGGGAATTTGTCTAGCCACAGTGTTTTCCCACCGAGGCATTTTTCCAAAATATTGACGTGCGGGCAACAAGACTGTACAGCTCGATTTTCCGGGAAAACCTTTGAAAATAGGATTTGATTGATGTGAGAAAAAGCTCTTTCTTTCCCTCTCTCTGTCTGTCTCTGTCTTTTTCTCTGTCTCTTTCTCTGTCTCTTTCTCTGTCTCTCTCGTTCTCTTTCTATTTTTCTATCTCTTTCTTTCTTTCACTCTCTGTCTCTTTCTCTGTCTCTTTCTCTCTCCCTTACTCTCTCTTTATCTCTCTCTCTTTCTGTCTCTCTCTTTCTCTCTCTCTTTGTCTCTCTGCGTCACTCTTTATCTTTCTTTTTATCTCTCTTTGTCTTTTTTTCTCTCATTTGCTACCTAGGGTGGTTCTGACTTTAGTCTCTGCCCTCAGTCTAGCAATATTTGGAATGAAGATATATGCCTTTGGTGGATTTGCCAAACGCTTGGTGGATTAGCAGTGAAAAGAGTATTCCAAAGAAGGTTGGGGCCAGGACACATCCTTTTTTGACTCGCTGTTTATACTGAAACTTTCGGAGCAGGAGCCGTTGAACTGCACAGTACCCATCATATTTTGGTGGAAAAACGACAATAATATTTAGCAGCCTGGGTGGATTAAATCAGTGATTACGATGACTTAATAAAATGTCCTCTGTTAGTGAAAAGGTCTTGCCGATGATTTATTATGCTAACATCTGAAGTATTTTAAGTTTTAGTATGACTGCCTGGCAATCTGAGCATTTAAAAAAAAAACTTCTTAAAAACTTAAATGCTGCTGGTAAAGGCATTGGTGAAAAACAAAACCACAAGAGACAAGCTGTTTCAGAAAAACATTCATAAGAAAGCTGAATAGAAATGAAATATCACCTTTTGGGTCAGGATTTTGGCTTGACAAAGAATATACAAGACACAGATTGCAAAGACAAACAGACACAAAAACTCTTGTACCCTAGGTAGTCAGATCATTAAATACAATTGAACAAAAATTCCTCAGTGGACACTCATAAAGGGGGACTACTAACGAAACTCGACCCTGGCTTCGCCAGAGAAGGAATACTCGTTTTTTTTCGAACATAATAATAACGTTAGAAACGAACGAGTATTCATTCTCTAGCACTGCCAGGGTCGAGTTTCCTTAAAGAAAAATGTGATTCATTTATTGTCCCTTTATGATTGTCCACCGAGGAATTTTCTGGTGATGTGGCAGGTCTGTAGTAGTACCGCCCTCTGACAGGCAACGAGGATGTTCCTAGGAATGTTAAGGGCCTTGAAGGTATCTGTGAGGTCAGTTGTCATTATCCCCTCGGTTGATATAGCAATGGGGTATATTGTTATTTTAGATAACTTCCATAAACGCATTATCTCCAAGCCTAGGTTTCCATATTTTCTTTGTTTTTCTGATATTATGAGACAGTGGTACGGCGATGTCAATTGTTGTAGCATTTTTGTCTTTTTTAATCAATAAACAGAAGATCAAGGCGATACAAATCTACCGTTTTGTCAAACAAAATAGGGCCTATCCCAGTAGAATAAGTGATCAAAGATTTGAGAACCTCTTATCGCGTGTACTTGTAACTTTGCAGTTAGTAATTATCTTTTTCTTTGGATGAAGTCTGTAATGTATAAGATGAGATAAAAGTGGAACGCAGTGACGTCCATGGGGACCGGATATGGCACGAGGCATATAGTATCAGCATCAATGTTATCAAAAGTGGTTACATAATCTTACCTTTACATACAAGTCTCTAGATATGTACAGTTAGGCCTGGTGGTTGTTTTTCTTGTGAATACCCCTGACATCGTAAGGAAAGAAAATTGCTACTAATATTTGTGTCCATACTATCACTTTTAGCCAGATGTGTCACTAAGATCGGCGACAACTGGTGCGGCCAGCTAATCTTGTCAACCCCCCCCCCCCAAAAAAAAAAGTTTCCCAGTAAAACTATCGATATTATTAAACTTTCTTTTTTCTAAATGTCATAAGAGGAGTCTATGACTCTGCGAATTCTTGCTTCCATCTGCCTGTCTGAACAAACATCTGTATTGGAAAGATCCAAGCAGATGTACATTATTACATACCTGTAACTGATAACTCATATTCCAAGGCGCTCGGATTAGAAGCGAGGCCAATGGCCGAGCACATCGGGGAAACTTCCCCATATTCCTTCTCTGCACTACATCAGCCGTGAAGGTGTTCGCAATAAGATCGGTCCTTGGTGACATGCTTTTTTGGGTGGCTTTCTTCAATCCCCGTCAGTGCAATATACTTGGTACTTAGGCACCCCCAACAGGGTTTCTTAGTTTGCTTCCCTATTACCTAATCGTCTTCTCTAACGACTTTTCTACCCGAGCGCCACAGTGAGAAAGTGAAAAAGTAAGTAAAGTTCCCCTTTCAGACCTTATGGTGTATAGGGCAGATGATGTAAAGGCCATCTGTTTATGTGGCCTACGGTTAACGAGGGTGTCATATTGCCAACCGCCTTTACTTTTCCCCAACTAACGTCAGGGTAGCTGGGTAGACTCAGAAGCACCCAAAGATCTCGAAGTTCAAAATCCAGGTCTTCACCAGGATTCGAACCTGGGACCTCCGGTTCGGAAGCCAAGCGCTTTACCGCTCATCCACCGCGCCTCCACGGTGAGACAGTGAAGCATTGGAATATTATTAAACGAACAGAAACATGAGTGACTAGCACCAGTTAGTTTAGTTTAATTAGTTAGTATCTAATGCCTAAAACAGCTTGAACAAAATAATATGAAAAGTTTATAATTTAAAAAAAATGTATTAATGATACATCTTTTCTGTCACTTTGCTGTTAAGCTGTGGTGCAATTTACCCGGCGCGACTGCACCCCTCCCAGCTTACGCAGACGACTCCACTGCTTTAATCTACCAAAGCATAGAATGTATCCAAAACAAAACAAAACAAAAAAAATGGGTAGGAAGTAAATAAATAAAAAATAGCTCTTATGTCTTGTATTTACTAGACAGCTAAATTCGCTTTCCCATTCTTTTTGGGGTTGTAAACACAGCAAGACAATGTTTCATTTCAAAGTGGCCACATCGAACAGACGTCTTGTTCTAAATTTAAATTTGTGATTTGACATAATTATAGCATTATCATGACAACGGAAAAATTGAGTTTTTATACAAGATACATTGTGACAAGGGTGACCACCCTGATCTGTTATAGAAAATAAATGTATCGTAAACTGAGTTAATTCCCTTGGCGACATTTTTCACTATGATATGACAGAGTAAAGGTGTGGTAGCACAGAAAGCGCTCGACTCCCGATGCGAAGGTTTTGTGTACAAATCCAGGAAAGGGCTGAGAACTATGAATCAAGACTCAGTTCCCGAGTTAGGTAACATTTAAAGCAAACCCTGAGAAATTTTTGACTGAACCCCCCCAACCCCCTCCCCAACCGGGTCAGTTACACAGACGTGACATTAGGACATTAGTAAAAATGAACTAATTGCTGCTAGTTGACTACATTATACCGGACATTAGTAAAATTAACTAATTGCTGCTAGTTGACTACATTATACCTGACATTAGTAAAATGAACTAATTGCTGCTAGTTGACTACATTATACCTGACATTAGTAAAATGAACTAATTGCGACTAGTTGACTACATTATACCGGACATTAGTAAAATGAACTAATTGCTGCTAGTTGACTACATTATACCTGACATTAGTAAAATGAACTAATTGCGACTAGTTGACTACATTATACCGGACATTAGTAAAAATGAACTAATTGCTGCTAGTTGACTACATTATACCTGACGTTAGTAAAATGAACTAATTGCGACTAGTTGACTACATTATACCGGACATTAGTAAAATGAACTAATTGCTGCTAATCCCTAGATTATACCTGTCATCAGTAAGATGAACTAACTGCGTCTAGTTGACTACATTATACCTGATATTAGTAAAAATGAATTATATGGTGCTAGTCGACTAGATTGTACCTGACATTAGTAAAATAAACTATTTGCTACTAGTTGATGTGTTGGTCTTTCAATAACTATGTTCTAGACTTAAGAAACAGAATAGCTTTCTACATTATGTTTCCCATAAAACTCTAGGTCCCATCATTGGTAATAAATGCGCCTTTCAGACCTTGTGATCTAAAAAAAGGGGGGGGGGAGGATTTAAAGTTCAGGCCTAAGTTAAAGAGTATACCAAGTGGCGAGCACAACGACCAACCGCCATTGGATTTCCCCAACTATTGTCAGGTACCCATTTAAGTTGGTTGGACTCAGGGGCGCTCTAAAAATACGAAATTAAAAAATATCCAGTAACCAGGATTCAAACCGGTGCGTAAGCCAAGCGCTTTACCATTCGGCCATTTGATTCAGTAATTGTCAGATCTCAGTCACACCAGTTGCTGTATAAATTGCTACCTCTTTCCTTGTGTTGCATAAATTGCCCTTAAATTGCTTTCAAACAATCCAAAAAAAAAAGATCAGGTTGGTAAAAAGGTGACGCGGACTGTGGAGCAGGGGCGATAACAATGAAAAACTGCAGTCTTATACGGAATTAAAAGAGTTACAGAAACAATGCATGCTCATCAAACGCTTACACTACAGGCCCATATATGACACCATTAATAAAAATGCTTTTCTTTTCCTCTTTTCAGCAAAACTATTTTTTTTTTTAAATCTTAGTAGCTGCCTAGCTAATGGTGACTAAAATTGCTTTATCGATGTTATTCTTTTCTGTGTTAGTTTGGGTTCAATACTTAGTAAGTACAAATGTTACTTCAAAAAAAAGAGAGGAGATTATCAATGAATTAACTCCCATGCATTGACATGTGTCAGCGTACAATAATAAATAGAGTTCTTTGCCAGCATTCGATGATTCGAGCCTTCAAAATGTCTTAACTACGTCTCGTGTCTATATTCATTCCTCATTAATATGGATTGTCTCCTATTTCCGTTGGCGGAACTAATCATGAGGCCAGTTCAAGTTACTCATACATCCTGATTGGAGTGGTGTCCCTTTTGTATCTCTCCTCTTGCGTGTATCAGAACACTATGACCTTTTACAGTGCGGTGTGGGCATAGTGTCATAGGGCATCACTTATGCCCAACTTTAAATATAACTTCAGGGCAAATTTCTGTAACAGTTTGAGATTTATCAAATCTTGTAATACAATTATTATCAAATCTTGTAATACAATTATTATCAAATCTTGTAATACAATTATTATCAAATCTTGTAATACAATTATTATCAAATCTTGTAATACAAGATTTCTCTTAGGCCTAAGGTTAACTAAATAATATATATACAAAGCCTATGCCTATATTAATGAGTAATATATTACTTTAATCTCAGGCTGGCCACACACCTTTATTATGGCTGCCTGGTCGTGCGGTTTGCGCGCTGGACTGTCGTTTTCTATGAAAACTAAATCCGAGAAACACTTAGAAAATATACCCTCCTGAAACTATTATATGCGATTGGTCTGCATTATTCTACTGCAGTTGAATAAACTTATATTTGGTAGAAAGGTTTTTAAATGCGCTTGTCATCCCTAAGAAAGAAAGAAAAAGTTACACTGCATACTCTGATCCAGTGTGATGTCATGGAAAAAAAAACAACTACAGGAACGCTGTATAGGATAAAGTCTTTCCGGTTAACATAAAAATGACCTGAGAACAAAAGACAAAACAAATAAATGAAATAAGACACAATGCATCTACTCGGAATTAACGAAATATTTCCTAATCTATAAAAGATAAGATAAGATAAGATAAGATAAATTTTATAGATCCAATCAAATAGAAATTCAGTTTGACTACAATTGACAACCTCAGCGAAACTACTGTACAATAACAACATAGATGCAAATACGAACAACATTCACACACGAAACACATACACACTCCTAACCAGCGCTTTATAAATTAGACAATCTATATATAGAATTATTTTCTTCCCTCAAGAGATTGGACGAGAAGAAGAAGTAAAGGAAAGATCATTCTCTTATTTCTGTGGATAGTCACCCCACAAAAAAACAAAAGATGCGGGGGAGGGGGAGAACAAGAGGGTATTCACACGTCGCTACGGATGGCTGCGCGCAGGACTGTCAAACACTGGCCGCTCGTATCCCCTTTCGTCCTGCGGGAGGTTTGGACTACGAAGTAAACTATCTTTAACTCTGAAGGAACATCCGAAACATGTTAAACATTTTAAAAACAAAAATTTTACAAACACTAAATAGCAGCGCCGGACTTAACCTTTGTGACCAAGAAGTCATGGAAAGAGAACAAATAATCTACTATGTATATTTACAGGTCACTAAATAGCAGGGCCGGACTTAACAATTTTGGGGCCCTATGCGAAAAGGATTTCGAGGGGCCAAGTTTGGGTAGGGAAGCGGATAATAAATGAAATTTAAGAGTTTATATTAGAAAATAAATTCGTCTATGCATTTTATTCATTCTTTACTACGTGCAGAATTTCTTTACTAGCCTTTATCATAATAATTCTGTTTCCTACATAGATCACGATCAATAGCAAGAATTACAAAATGTTTCAATCTATCTTTGAGAATTGTTGACCTCAAGTAATTCTTCATTAGTTTGAGGCGCGAGAAGCTTCTTTCACCCGATTACACAACTACGCTGATGCATAATGCCGCGCGTAAGATTGGCGTTTTCCACATTTAATGACATCCCAAAATGACAATTTTTGTCTATATATTTCCGTATATTTTAAGGACTTTTTCGTATATTTTGCAATTTCGGGAGACTTCTAGGAGCTCCTGGTAAATTGACAGGAGGGCACGCGAAATCTGTTTTAATGTATAAAATGGTTTAATTTAACAATTTATACACCTTGATTTAGCGCGGGTTCTATGAAAGTGCGGGTTAGGGTTAGGGTTAGTGCGGGGTGCACTACGGTCACATAGGTTGCAGCGGCCTAATGACACCCCCTCAAAATAGCGGCGTACATTTGTACATTTTACCAAAGGCAAACGTGTCTTTCTTGATGCCTTGAATGAGAGATTGGCTCTTTAGAAAACCAGCAATTAGAAAATCATTTGATAACATCAGTTAGGCGAGGCTCAAGCTGAACAATATCGTTATAAATGTCAGTTCATAAAATATTATTAATGTAATAATGTCAGTAATAACATTAATATATGTCCGTACACTGTGGTAACATGTGGGCATAACAATACAATACTATCGGGAATACTTTTGATCCGTACACGTCTCCTCTTTGTCTATGGACAAAGACAGGGCTGTGTTTAAGTTCATAGCTTTTTGATAGCTTCTTTTAGTCATGCTGAAAATATTGAGCTTTACCTTTTTATCTGCCTACATCGGGGGCCGATTCTGAGTTTGTGCTTCAACACAACTAACTTTGTAACCCTATAAATGAATGAACTGGAAGATCATATACAATTATGACCGTCTTTATTATTATTATTTTTTATTTTTTTTACAAAACCTCTATCCACCTCACACCTTCTTGGAAAAGCATTCTGGGTGGGTAGGTGGGTGGAAAGAACTTTAACACGGATCTCAAAAACGGCTCTAACGATTTTCCAAGAATTCTGATAGTTGATAGTATATCGTTGAGAAAAAAATTACTAGCTCGTTGGCCACAGTTGGAATTTGAATGACTTTCATGGCCAACTTTAATATTTTGCATATCTTACCACATCTGATGGAGACATTCGCTGGACAACAAATTTTATAAGAAAGAAACACTTAAATTTTTTTTTTTAATTTGATGAATTTTTATTTATTCTCTTTAATACTATCAAATATAACAGCAACAATGATTTACTTCGACATAATCACAAATGTCGACATTAAGTAGTATTTTTTAAAGTAATAAATGGAAGCAAAAATTACAATTTTCATTTTCAAAATATCAGCTTTTCTTTTCTTTATTTTTTCGTAACATAAAATAATACGCTGTCATAACAATAAATTAACAAAACAAAACGAAATTCAGTAAATATGAATTTGAATGACTTTCATGGCCAACTTTAATATTTTGTAGTGCAAGAAATAAATAAATTAAAGAGACCTTGTTATTCAAGTCCAAATGCATAAGAGTGTACAATATATACAGGCAGTTTTGAAGATATGTCATTTGTATCACAACACCGTTTGAGTTGATATGTAAGTGCACAGAGGTTTTTAATTTTTTTTCAATAGAAATGAAGTTATATTGTTTTGTGTGAAACACCAATATACCCACACAGTTGTCAGAAATAATATATATATATATATGAATGCCTACACACACGCGCGCAAATCGGGCCTCTTTCCTTCTTTCTCTCAATGCTCATGCTCTCTCTTTCTTTCTCTCTCTTTCTCTCTGTTCTTCTCTATTTTTTTATTTTTTCTCTCTTTCTCTATCTCTCTTTCTTTTTTTTTCTCTCTCTCTCTTTTCCTCTTTCTCTCTCTCTTTTTCTTTTATTCACTCTCTTTCTCTCTCTCTCTTTTCCTCTCTCTCTCTCTCTCTCTCTCATTTGCTTCACTTACAAATGCCCATTTTTCTCATACTATATCATCACTAGATAGCCAGCTAATGTTCTAGTAACGTATGACCTCGGTACCACCTATAAGGCAGCTAGAAAGACTAGAAATGTATTGTGTTTCATCCACTAGATACAAATTTAAACAATCAAAAACAACAATACATCGTTATCGTAAGAGTCAGTTAACAGCTACTCTCCACATTGTGTAAAATAAAAACAGTTATATATAAAAATGAAAAATAAAAAATGCCGGACGTATCCGGTGGATTTAAGGCTAGTTAAATAACACAAATAATAGCTACACTCACTAGTTTGTTATACAAGTTCAAACACTCTTCAATCATTTGTTTAAGTTTTAATACATCTGCAACATCCTACTTCAATTACCTAAACAAAAAAAGTTCATTGTAAATATCTTTATTGTAGAGGCTAATACGAATGGTATAATTCTGTCTGCGAAATAATTCAATGAAAATGGCTAACTGGACATACGTATTTTTGTTAAATTTTGTAAAAGAGCTTTTAGTTTTGCAGTAGATTTTCTAGTTTGAAAATAGACTCTTGAGTTTTGCATCTAGATTTAGAGTTTTGTTTGGACCTGGTCATCCTCAAACATCGGATTAAAGGTGGCTGCTGGTGTCACTTTCGCGTTGTAGTCGGAATCTTTTCGTCTCACTTGCATCGGCTCGTAGGCGTCGCTTCCGGCCGAAGAGCTCTTCGTAGACACCGAGTCCCCTTCGGAATCCAAACTCTGGTTCAGTACCGTCCCGCCACTTCCGCCGGCGGCTTTCTGACTCCTTCTGTGTAGCGGGTTGAGGCTCTCGTACACCTTGTTCATTTTGCCGGTGATGCTCTGAATGGGGCGTGGCGGAGCCAAGGAAGAGATATTGATCAACTGGGCATCGTCCTCCACGGTTGACTCCGCGAAGCTGACGTCGAAAGAAGCATTGTTGTCGGGAGATGGCACTGGCGGAGCACCGGTTTCGTCGTTGTCGTCATCGTTGTCATGGTGATCTTTTACAACCACAGTGTCGTCATAGACGGGAACATTTTCCATCGGGTTATTCTGATCATCCTAAATCAAATAAGAAAAAGACTACGTTATTCTATTATTTTGTAATTTAAAGGAAATTTGTTTTTAATGAACCATTAAAGTAACACTCCTCTTTACATAGTCAATTAATCCTTTCTGTAAAGTTAGACGAATGAATGCAGATGGAAAACTTAAGATTTAGGTAGATTCTGATCTTATTTCGAGCTAAATCCAATAGATTTTGCTTTCTAATGTGACAAAACATCACAAACATACATAATATGCAAAATTACTTTAAAAATAAGCCTATACTAAATCATCATTTTATCTCATATAATACAGACGTTATTTCAAAAAAGAAGATGATTACGTCCTAAGCGTCATGCATGTTAACCCATGACTTAAATTCTGCCAGGTCATTGGTTTTCCTGGTTGGCGTAGGCTACCAATTCCATGCTCTAATAGCACTAAGGAAGAAATAGCTTTTGTACAAATTTGTCCTGGCATATGGAACAAGGAATGTGCCTTTATCTTTGTTTGTCTTTCTGGAAACATAGAGTTGAAGCTAGGTGCTGAAACAAATTTTCTTCTTCTTCTTCGTTCTCATTAATTATGTTGGAGTGTTCAGATGAGTAGACCAATACATGAGATGAAATGCGCAGTGGTTTCCAGATCAGGGAGCTCTTCATATAGTTTCTTTTCTATTGGGGTGATTTGGGGCCAATGTCTTATACGAGCCTCTTGGTATAGAGAGCAGTTTTGGAGGACGTGGTCTGTATTCTCTGGTGATTCTCCACATGGGCAGATTTCACTGGTTCCAATTTTGAGTTTCCGGTACATGTGTTGTCGCATTCTGTTGTGTCCGGTCCTGAGTCGAAAGATTAGACGTTGGTCTTGTCGGGATAGCTTATAGTAAGCGTCATCTTTCTTGTGATTTGGATGAGAGCTCGTCCATTTCTCATTTATTTTATTTACTATTAATTCCTTCAATTCTTCTGGATAGAGTGCAGAGTTTATTAGTGTGTTAATTCTCCCACTCTTGGCGAGTGAGTCAGCCTTCTCATTTCCTTCTAGTTCTATATGAGCTGGGATCCATTGAATTACAAATGAAACAAATGATACATAGTTTTTAAGAGAGAAAGTAGTGAATTAAAATGCTACGAAAATAAGGGCATGCGCCGACCGAGGCTCGAACCTGTGACTCCGGATTCGACACCATTAGATTTCGTTTTTGTATATGAAGATTATGATTCAGTGTTGTATATATGATACTTTACTTTTATAAACACAGTACACATGCTCAACTAATTCTAGTACGGTGTACTCAACTCGACTTCACTTGAACTAATATTTGTAATCGATTAGATCTATTAGTAGTACGCAACTAGATCTAGCACTTGTAATCAGCTTGTACTTGTAAGGACTGGATCTAGTATTTTTACTCGACTGGGTCTATTACTTGTATTCAACTGAATCACTACTTGTTCTGAACTATTACATACCACGAATGCTGAGTTGAGGTGACATCCGTTTCCAACAGACGTTCTTGCTGCAATGGTGGGCGGGACTCCTCCCTCCTGGATGAGTCTGACCTTGGCAAACATGGCCTCCACCTGAGACCTCGGTACCACGCCGATACGGAAGAAGGCAAGTTTCCCCTCCTTGCTCAGCGCTCGGCAGTCAACCACTGTGGAAGCCATGTTTTCAGGAGATGGTCCGGAACATAAGATACCATCGCACTAAAGAAGAGATGTATTCATAGAAAATAAGAGCCTGTATAGAAATTTAAGACTGCGATAAATAGCATTACACTATAAGACTAATAAAATAAAACAAAACATTTATTGGACAAACCAGCAAATTTCAAATTGAACTAACATTTACAAGTTCTGTGCCATACGTGCTAAATAGTGCTATATGTAGCAATGAGTGACAAGAACTGGTCTGGTATGACCAATTCAATGAACTATTGCCTTCAACAGAATAGAGAATTGGAAGTAATCAGTCCAGTACCTCTGTCCCGAATTAAACGTATATGCCTTATCCCAAACAATTAGTATTTGGAATGAACATCTCAACATTCATATTCTCCATAGCCATTCCATTAACTTAGAAAAATTCATTTTGTAACATTTTATAACAATCCCAACTATATCAGTCCCATCATGCTTAGGTGTGTTACAATCACATCATGCTTAGGTGTGTTACAATCCCATTATACTTAGGTGTGTTACTATCCCATCATGCTTAGGTGTGTTACAATCACATCATGCTTAGGTGTGTTACAATTCCATTATACTTAGGTGTGTTACAATCCCATTTTGCTTAGGTGTGTTACAATCCCATCATGCTCAGGTGTGTTACAATCACATCATGATTAGGTGTGTTACAATCCCATTATGCTTAGGTGTCTTACAATACCATCATGCTTAGGGTGTGTTACAATCCCATTATGCTTAGGTGTGTTACAATCCCATCATGCTTAGGTTGTGTTACAATCCCATTATGCTTAGGTGTGTTACAATCCCATCACGCTTAGGTGGGTTAGAATCCCATCATGCTTATACTCACATTCTCAAGGCCAAGTTTGGCCAAAACCTGGAGATGGTGGGTCGTATCAGCCTCTCCCGTGGGGTTGGCTGACGTTACAGCTATGGGTCCGGTCTGGTCAATTAGATGAGAGGTGACAGTGTTGTCTGGCATTCGGCAGGCAATACTGTCCGGACGCCCGATGTATTTTTCTGAAGCTCCAATGCCCAGACCTTGAAGCCACTCGCCTGTGACAATAAGTCATAAGAAAAAAATTATTTAGGAATGTGATATATATGACCACGCGAAAAAAAAACTATTGTTAAAACAAGCAAAATATAAAAATAATTTAAAAAAAAAGCAAGCTTTTATAAGGGGAAGAACTCCGCACTATATCTTTCAAAAATGTAGAAGGGATTTCCCTTATTAGATATTACAAATAGTTATAAGTTACCAATAATTAATTTACTAATAGGTTAATTAAAAAAATGACTGACAGAAAGACAGTCAATATAAGCTTTGTAAAAATGAAAATTCCTTGTTCTCATGACACATTCTTTCTAGAATAATTGTTACATGTTGGATATTTGCCTATTGTATGGGTTATCTCCACAATATTACAACAATGACCAGATGTGTAAAATATGTTTTTTCACCCCCCCCCCCACCCTTTTGATGGGACTTTGGATAATGCAGCTTGCTTGCGAGTGACTTCATAACTACATTAATCGACTCTAAAGCTTCAAGCAGTCCCACATGGAAAAGGGAGAAAAAGAGGGTTCACGTTCTGTTTGGGAATGAGCTTACAAAAACATATTTAAAAAAAAAACACTTTACCTTTAGGTACCACAAGACTGACCGTGGAAGGCCAGATCTCGTTCATCAGACCCCAGACCAGTTCTCCAAACAATTCTCTACCGGCTTCTAACTGCTCCACCTTTGAGATCCACATCGACATCGGTCTGTCTTCAGCGAGCTTCTTCGTATTGTATGCCCTCTGGTCAATGATAATGAGATACAGGTAAAAAGCAATCGAGAGAAAAAGATTAATTACATTGATGCAATAAAAGATAAACATACTGATTAGTGTCACTAACTATTAGTTCGAGACTTACCTCCACAGAGTCAGGGAACTTGCAGGCAGCAACGAGTGTGTACACGGTGTCAGTAGGGATGCCACAAATTCCTCCTTTGTTCATAATATCTAGGTAAAGTTTTATGACGTTGTTATTTTTAAATGAAAAAAAAGAAAACCTTTGAGATAGAATCATACAGCATTTGGAAGAAACTTTAGTTAGAAAAAAGAAGCCTGAAAAATAACTAACCTGCTATTGCTTGAACTCCACTGGCTCGACGACCGTCCGCCCAGAAAGCTTGTTCTCCTTGAGAATGAAGATAGCTGACCTGCAAAAATGGCTTGCCCAGTGGAAGAAGCTCTTTACCCCAGACTGACCTCAAAGCTGTTGCCACGAAGCAGTACATGCACACCACGACAAAGAGGACGGTGATGACGATCTCGTAGATGAAAGAACCATTGGCGCTAACGGCGTTGAGAAGCTGACCGACGATAATAAGATTAAACAAGAATGTCAGCAACGTCCAGGCTTTGTTGATGATGGTGGACAGCCCCAAGAGAAGAAGTCCGACCGCCAGAAACCCAACACAGCCTGTGATGATCGCTGCGGAATTGTCGAATGCAAGCGTTCCCAGACCTCTTGCCGGACCCCAGATCAACCACAATGACCCGAAAGTGAAGAACGCACAGCTCTCAAAAGACAAACCTTTTGCAAAGCAAATTGAGCCGACAATCATCTGTGCGATGCCGCCAAGGATCACAGCCCAGGGGAGAACCCAAAGACCATTTGGTGCCCAAAGTATAGCCACAGCAGCAATGGCATTTAAAGCAAAGCCAGCTATGTCAAAGCCGCCGTAGCGAGAATAGCCGAGGCTAAAGTCGGCAGAGAAGAGAGACTTGGAAGGGGACGAAGAGATGTCGATTGTTTTAGCGTGGGAAGAAAGAAATTTAAAATTTGTCAAGAAAAAGTTGGCAACTTTTTCAGGGTCAACGAGGCGGGTGCCAAGAGGGAGTTTGAACCCAGAATTTTTGACACGGGAGATGTGAGCGGCGAGCCCGTAAAGGGAGAAGACAAAGAGAATCCAGCCCATGGCGCCAAGGAAGGCCCCGTTGTTGTTGTCATCGACCAGAATGGCGACGCAGAGGACGCAAAGGGCCAAGTTCTGAGGCAGCTGGTAAATCTCCCTGGTAAGTGAGATCAGGGCGATAATGGCGAAGATGATGAAGTGGATGACAGTGGCGGCAACCAAGGTGAGCGGCACGTTCTGCCCGGTGACGAAAACGACCGTAAGGTTAAAACCGTTGGTGATCCAGAAGGTAGCGTGGAAAATAAAGTACAGGCCGTGGTAGATCTCGTTCCTCCTCACAGCTACAACTGCAGCGACCAGCTGGTAAAAACCTCCTACAATAACCCACGTGAACTCGGCAGAGGCGTGTCTGTAGATGCCCGTCACCTGCCCGGCGTACACAGCAGCGGCCAAGGTGTTCATCAAGTGAGCCATTGGAATATAGTCTCTTGAAGGCCTTGGGGGGTCACCACCAACCACCACCTTCCTAGACTCTCCGCTTCTAAAACGATGCCAGAGTTTGGACACAGTCATATAAAAAGTCACAGCCGCCAGCAAGAGATAGTAGGCAGCGGCGCTCATTCGGATGGGCCTCCACAGAGACGCAATTTCGAATATGCACGAAAGAAACATTCCTAAAGCCAAAATCGCGCTGAAACGGTCTTTGTGGTGAAGGGCTCCGCCTATGAAGAACAGATACGCCAAGAGAAACGTTCCGTAGCCTGCCCAAAGAGCTTCTGAATCATTCACAACCACAGGGGTGAAGAACTGCACTACATGGTAGAGACCAATCGCTGTCCACATACCACTGATGGACATCAGCAGTGACCGCAATAGACTGGTCTCTGGATCTTGTGATGTGACAACTGGGAATATAAAGGTGATTGAAATAACAAATGTGTAAGGATGGAAAGTAAGGTACTAAGGAAGAAATGAATGAAAAATTACAAAAACATTTCTGGAAATACAAATAAAGGAGCAGAGAAAATGAATAATCATAGATACAATAAGTGAAATAAAAAAACATACTTAAAAATAAAGGTTATCTAAGGATACTCATATATCTCAATACTGTAAGAACTATTTCCATTTTTTTTATATCAAACAAAATTAATTGACCTTTACATCATTTGCCCTATAGATTGCCTGATAGATTGTCTGAAAGGGAACTTTACTTTTCACTTATTCAATTAACTATTCCGATAATGTTTTGATTGATTCATGCTTTGTCTTCGAGAATAACTAATAGACATCATTCACCAATCGTAAACAAACCACATTGAGCCACGTGATTCCCTATCTCTTCTATACACATTATTTAATACTTTTATTCAACAATGGCTATCACGTGACAGTTTGTGTTCGTTGTTTTATCAATATCAATTATCAAGTGACCATTCGTTTCAATGAATGAGGTTCAATGTGCAAAGTTTCAAGTTAATTCAACAATGGGGAGTGGGAGAAATAAGGTGTTCCAAATGTGTATCAAACAGACAGAGTGAATTGATTGCAAACTCATACAAAGAAAATACAAAGATAAAACAATCTTCCATCGGCTTAGGAACCTGCAGGTCTTTGTGATGCGATGTTAATAGTGACCAAAGAGCTAATATCATTGAATTCAATTACCTAACTAGCGACCAAAGAGTTAATATCATTGAATTCACTTACCTAACTAGCGACCAAAGAGTTAATATCATTGAATTCACTTACCTAACTAGTGACCAAAGAGTTAATATCATTGAATTCACTTACCTAACTAGCGACCAAAGAGTTAATATCATTGAATTCACTTACCTAACTAGTGACCAAAGAGTTAATATCATTGAATTAACTTACCTAACAGCAACGCTGTCAGTGACAGCACCATCAGAGATATTCCCAAGCCGAGGTTGATGGGCAGGGCATTGTCCACTATACTGAAGTTGAACACCGCCACAACGACAAAGATGATGAAGTGAGTGTACAGAGTGGCTATCAGAGCACTGGATGGACGAATGGACGCCATTTAGTTGTCCGTTAGAATATTACCCTTACACACCTAAAATACAGGAGAAAAAAACACACCATTACACAAGGTAAACAAATTTGTCTCTATACCTAGCTCAGCTGGGCTCTATCAACGCTTAATGCAAAAAGATTGAGTTTCCTAAATGTTCAGTTTGTGTGACATTTCACAAGTGTGGGAAATCCTATGAACATATCGATGCTATTTAAAATACCAAACTGAAAGAAAAAAACAACAAAGGTTTGAGTAGTTTACTATGTACATTAAAAATGTAAACCACGACTATGATGAGTCAAGGCTGGGATAAAGCAGGTATGTGTTTGTCACCTTTAACCTATAAATATTGATGACTTAAGAACGTTTAATCTTTATTAGTAATACATTTTTAAATAGAGTTCTCTTTTTTAAGGAAGTCAATCCAGACGTTTATCTGACCCCTGGGCTCCTACCTGGAAAGACAAGTTTTCTCCATATGGACACGTGCGTCATGGGTTATCACGTTGTGGTTGTGTGTCTAGAGCTATGATTGTGTGTCTAGAGCTATGATTGTATGTCTAGAGCTATGATTGTGTGTCTAGAGCTATGATTGTGTGTCTAGAGCTATGATTGTGTGTCTAAAGCTATGATTGTGTGTCTAGAGCTATGATTGCGTGTCTAGAGCTATGATTGCGTGTCTACAGCTATGATTGCGTGTCTAGAGCTATGATTGCGTGTCTAGAGCTATGATTGCGTGTCTAGAGCTATGATTGTGTGTCTAAAACTATGATTGTGTGTCTAGAGCTATGATTGCGTGTCTATAGCTATGATTGCGTGTCTATAGCTATGATTGCGTGTCTAGAGCGATGATTGTGTGTCTAGAGCTATGATTGTATGTCTAGAGCTATGATTGTGTGTCTAGAGCTATTATTGTGTGTCTAGAGCTACGATAGAGTGTCTAGAGATATGATTGTGTGTCTAGAGCTATGATTGTGTGTCTAGAGCTATGATTGTGTGTCTAGAGCTATGATTGTGTCTAGCGCTATGGGTTTATGTGCCAAATGCAATGATTGTTGGGGTCTAGTTCATTTTGTGTGTCTATCGCTATGATTGTGTGTCTATCGCTATAGTTGTGTGTCTAGTGCTATGATTGTGTCTCTATAGCTATGACTGGACTGGCTGGTTTTCTTCTTATTGAATTGTAATGTTCTAAGGCTTCCATCAGCAATAAAGATTTTAGCGCCCTAGTCTACTTCACGATTGAAGGGGATGTCTACAGGAAAGGCTTTGACCAAAACAAAAACAATAAAGCTGTATAAAGGAAAGAGCAGCAGTTTTATAACCAAACGTCGGAAAACTCATTTTTCTTATCTCTGTATCAAACAAATGTAATTATTTACCACTGGTTAATTAATTAATTAGTAAATTTTTTTATTGGTTCATGTTTTGTTAGGGACATTGAATAAATGAACAAAGTTTCTAATTGATTCCTGAATGGGAAGTGGCTATACATTGAGTCTGAGTGCATATTCAAGTGCTCTTACAAATTTCAATTCAGCTTTTACATCTATATTTTATGTCAGAAATATAGTTTTAGTATCGATAAAGACATTGTGGATGTTTTTGATGCTTAGCCAAATTACGTAACAATTTGATCAAGTAATTAAAAATAAAAATCAAATATTTTTCCCTTTCAATGGACCCAATTGACTTAGTAGCATTGAGTCTCATCGATACCGGGTAAAACTTTAAGAATAAACTTTATAAATCTATAAATTTAAACAAAATTAATTTGTTCCAACGATTTATTTTACAGACTTTTTCAAGTGTCTAGCCCCCCCCCCCCACACTCTTTTTAAAAAATTCCGATACTTAATACACAAATTAAAGCGAGGTCGGCTTATCGTTACTATAGTAGCTTGCAAGATAAGTTCAACATAAGGGGTACGCTTAAAAAGTTATTATCTTACTCTTTCGTGTATTTATTTGTTGAAAGATGTCTGTAATTTATAAGATAAGATAAGAAGATATAATTAAGCGCATTGCGACTATATAAATGGATCAGTAAAAGTTAATTAGATAAAACTAACTCTAAGGCACGACAAATAGAGACGATTGAACTTACCTGTTAGTAGAAAATAACTGTCTGCATGAAACCAAACGAAACACTTGTTTGCAACGATTAGTTTCAACTAATTTACAAATTACCAATTAGGCAGGATGGTCAATCCAAAAACTCAGATGACCGTCGGGGTCAGTTGTTTGTCCACAAAAATAAAAAAAAAAAACAAAAAAAAAAAAAAACACTCAATTCTTCGTTCGAAAAATGTTTCTGCTAACTTAAAAATCTAAACTACGCAGGATTTTTTTTGTGTTTTTTTTTAACGAAATAAATAACTTTTTAGTTGAAGTTTCTTCTTGCCCGGCTTTAACTTGATGGTAAACTAACTAAAAAGTCAAATGAAAACAAAAGAAGTACAAAACAAAACAAAAAAAGGTCGACCGTCTATTCACCTGCCTGAGACCTAAGTGACTCGCGTGTCTTATTGTGTACTGTGTTTGTCGGCCCGGCTCATTGACGCGACGTCTGCTGGTGGAAGTTATTTTATTATTTTCTACATGTCCGGTTGTAGCTTTTTTTTTTTTTTCAACGTAAATATACCAGGGCGCTGTCTCTAGGTGGCGTGGGGTGGGGGCTTTTTTTGTGTGGGCGTGTGTTGATGTGATTGAGTGTATGGTTATTACGTTAGGGGGTGTACCAGTTCACGCTTGACTGAATGACTAATTCCGAGATACCCATCTAAGTAACCTCCTACCTTAGCGATACCTAAAAGAAAAGTTTCACCATTAATTCAATTATTAAAAAGTGGACTTTAGTCTAAATTTAGAAAACTCATTAACCAATGGCACATCTTGGGCTGGATATGGTAATATGTCAGACTTGGTTATTGTGTACACTATGGTGTTTGTTGTTGTATTATCGACTGTAATTAACTTTGAAGACAGAAGAGTTGAATGGTGTGAACTGATAAACAAGTTTCTAAAATATCGGAATTCAATTACAAAATAATAGATCCATTTGTGTACCGCTGATATACCGCATGGGCTATGAATACGGAAAATTAAATATTGAAACGTTGAAAATAAGGTGAAGAATTTTTTTTGAATATCGCGTTTACAATTTCCTGCTCATATCAAGTTCATGCAATCTGGTAAAATGTCTAATGGAGATTTTCATAGATGGCGGAAAACCTATAATTAGCAAACTTTTTGGTGTATCCGGTGTACAAAACAATTCCATGTTTTTAAAAAGTTACACGATAAACTTCGTGCAAATTTTAAGACTTCAGAAATAAATTGTGTAAGCTCTTCAGTTAGTAAGTTTTATTTAGTTGGCAGTTTTGAAGGTTTTTTTTTTTAGCGTCCTTGACATTGTTTAGTTTATGTGAAAATCTCCAATGGAGGCGAGATATTATCGTAATAACGTCTTTGCTTTCGTAATCGTTCTGGGAGGTCAGTTGGATCTTGGAGGGACCGTAAATCTGTTCATGGGAATGAATTATCTTATCTTCTTTAATTAATTGTTGATCTGTTTGATGGAAAAACTATTTGTATGTTCACATAATGATAAGTGTCTGTGTCTGTTTATGTTGAGGGTTGTGAGAAAATAGAGATAAATTTTAATGCTTAAGGGCCCATAATGTCAAGTAATTATAATTTCATAATTGCTGCGAAAAATATATTTAAAGTTGTGTATGTGTTTAGATCAATCAATAAAGAGCATGGAAGATAACTGCTTCATTGATGATTGAATTTCACCCAGGGACACGGCAGAAACCTCTCTCTCCACTACTGGAATGAATAGATGTATACCGTAGTATTCCATTGACTTTTATTTCATATAGAATCAAAACATTAGAAATCACTTGAATAAATCTTAGCATTACATTATTTTGAAATAGTTTTTTTAAATTCAACACCTTCAAATATATTCTTCCACAAAGTTCGGTCTATATTGTCTGCCCCTTTTTTTTTTTTTTCCGTAAGTGAAAGAGTTGTCGAACTTGCTCTCCCACTGAGAACGTGAGATAGAACAAACGCCTCACACAAAGCAACCCACAAAAGTATTGTTCACATTATTAAGGGGGGGGGGGAAGTAAGAAAACACTTTTGGTCTCATCATTTCAATTTCCCATGTTTGCAGAAGTGTAGAGAGTTATGTTTGGATTGATTCATTTCATGCTCAATTTCATAACATGTTATGTGAGCCAATTCTTCTTCATTGAGAATTGTTTTGTTTCATTGTGGAGTGACGTGCCTGTGTGTCGTTTCCCTGATAGCTCGTCATGGCGGCTAGAAATGGAAAGTTGAGTTGGCAACGCGCGAATTTACATCTTTATTTCCCACTTCTGCGTCAGTTGCGACCAGGATAGCAATGTTCTACACCCCCGATCTACTGGTCATCATCAAATCAAAACACAACAACATATCCATCTGCCATCTTCAAGGAAACTGCTCACAACAACAAAAAAATCAAACGCCCACCTGCCTGCTAGTCCGGTAATAAAACAAATGTACAGATTAGTTTTGATCGAATCATCGCCATCTTAAGTGAAGCGTGGAGCACTCGTTTGAAAGGCTAAGTAGCACCGTTATCATATCCGGGTCAACTATCGCCTTCACTGATCAAGTCATAGAGCCAAATTCTTGATTGGTGCTTATTTTTATAACAGTGACGTCACCAGCAGCGCCGCTTTAAGGATTTCGCTGTATTTATAAACGCAATGTTACCTGTACAACTGCACTGACATATATTGCCTACAACAGAGGAATCGTATCACCAAGTTGAAGACGGGTATTTTAGTTATTCGTTTTTTCCCGAACCTGTCGTTAGATTTTTTAACATTTTTTTAAAGATTCTTTTTATGTCAATAACTAGTTACATTATACGTGTCTTTAAATTTGAATAAATAAATAAATAAAAAGTGGTCAGAATAGTTCAGACAATTTCGAGAAGGTCTAGTGGAAAACTCAGAGCTTGCTAATTGAAAACTACTTTTGAGTCTAACACGAAACGTCAACAAATCAGATGAGATCAATTGATCGCGACAGACGATAGAACTTTGAAACGTTGGAGCTGATTTCATTGGACAAAGACTTAAAAAAAAACAACTCTGAGTAAGTTTACTAGTTTTTTTTTCCTCTTGGCTGTTTGTGCATTATGTTTGTCAAAGATCTTCTGGCTAAGGTGATAAATTAAAACAAAGAAGTGAATCAGAAGTGGACGATGTCACGATTGGGTTGTCCTGTTTGTTGTTTGTTGTTTGGGGGCAAATCAAACTCCAACTTTGTATAGTCAAGCATTTGTGAGTACTAGAGGAGGTCAACGTGGTTCTGTAGTCACACTCCCAGGGATACTTATTGATACTGCCGACTGACGCTAGCAATTGCTACACGAGTTGACGTCTGCTAGTTCAATTTAAAATCGGAAGTGCACAACTTGTTCATAGACCATTGCATTCTGAACTCCTTTCACGTGCCTCTCACGCGCACTTATTTGTTTAACTTTCTAAACCACGACGTGACGCTTTGTTGACCTCAAATATTAATCCTCTTATTACAAACTAGGGAACGCAACCGAATCTATAGTGTTTAATAAATATAAGCCATATATCTTATAAATATTTAGCATAATTTATAATTACATACAATAAGCAAACAAGCATGGATGTGTAAGACGTATATAACGGTTTAGTCGCTGCAGAGGTAGACATTCTTCTTCGGAGTTACCGTTCCTTGTCGTCTGCTGGTTAGTATAATCTTATCTTGTCATGTTTCATCAGCTTTTAAAAAAAAAAAACAACTTAAAGTGAACTTACATAAATTTACATTGTTATAAACATTTTTGTATACTATATTAACTAGATCTACATCAATAGTATATTTTATACAATATAAGTCCTAGAGCTTTTTTGTATTCAAATGGAAACTGCTTTGTAATATTATAAGTAATTTGGAGCTTCAAGTATCCAAACTTCTATAGGCCCGTGTGAAATAATTATAACCATAAACTGATTAAAACATTATAAATATATTGTAAAAATCATAGTCAATGATTAAAAAAAATAGATAAATTCTAATTTAAAAAACAGACTACTGGATAATAATTTAAATTAAAAATAAAAATAAATATGTGGTGTGAATAGCTGCGAGAGAATAACGGTAATATAGATCTAGCCCTTTATATGCCCTACTATATTCTTATCATTATTATAGAACAGAATTATTTTCATTCTCGCTACTACTGGCAGGGTCGAAAATCGTTAAAAAGAAACAAAATTCATTGTGGTTCCCTTAACAGTGTCTGGGAAGTAATAATAATAATAATAATAATAATTAATATTAATTATTATTATTATTATGTTAGAAACGAACAAGTAGTCATTCTCAGTCAATGCCAGGGTCGAGTTTCGTTAAAGAGAAACAAAATTCTTTGTAGTCACTTAGTTTCATCTGAGGAATTTTCTGGTGATGTGGCACGTCTGCTGCAGTACCGCCCTCTCACAGGCAACGAGAATCTTCTTAGGAATGTTAAGGGCTAATTATTATTATTATTATGATTATGCTAAAGAAAGATAACACATTAATTTAATTAGTTTGCCTCCCCTGTCACTGGCTATGTCCATCTGTAGCAGTCTACTTTCACCTGTTCAAAAGAGGATAATGTAGTCCTCGGCTCCATGTAGAAAACAAAACAGGTAGATCTACAAATAAATTAAAAAATAAAAAAAAAGTCTTTCGCCTACCCATTATTAAGATTTTTCTAAGTGTTCAGACAAAAAAACTTTGTGACATCCTTTGATTGTGTGAGCGTGTTGTCCTAGCGTTCCCTGCGAAACAAAGCGACTCAATGACAACACGCACTGAATGACAGCCTCGAGTTTCAGCTTTTTGAAGGGACTGAAACAATGGCCATGTGTGTACACTTTCCGATTCTCACAAAACTGTTCGGTGTGCTTTGTTTCTGGGTGAACTTGGACCTCTGATGTGGATACTGCATTTGAAGTTAGGAGCATATTGCCATGACATGTCGAAGTGTTTATGACATGCCTCTAGGGTGCTACCTTTCGTAAATGTTTTCTTGCCTTTCCCTGGCTTCATCAGGCTATTCTTTCTGTCTTCCAATGCAAATCGGAAAGAAGCAAGTTTTGTATGTATTCTGTCTGGAGTTGTACGGAGAAATACAGGTAGGATCGGGTAGTTTTGAGATCGACGAGAGGTCAAATCTGTGCGTTGCATCTCAAGTCTCTGTGGTTTCTTAATTGTGATTATTTGTACAAGTTGCTAGATCTTAATGTTACCGTGTAATGTGCATTAGTGGATGAAACGTTATTTCATGGTCACTTTACATTTTTCGATGTAGCATAATAGCACAATAATACTTGAATAATAAATAATAATTAAATGATACATAATTTTTAATAACATAACATAATAATAGTCATACAATAATCATATAGTTGTATAACTTAATTATATATGCCTATAATACAATAGTTACATACTAATAATAATAGTATAAGACAGCTATGGTAACGTAACAATATTTTAAAAAATAAACATAATGATAATAATAATGTTAGTATAATAATAAGATAAGAATAATATGCTTCATGGTGATGCCTTTTCAAAACAAACATAAACGTATCATACTGTTTAATGTCAAGTTTGTGCATGTTCCCTCGTCTATCATCGAATCAGTTACGTCGAATTGAAATGCTGCCATGATACTTTTTTGAAAATTCATCATAATTTTGTAATAAAAAGGTAATGGTTAGCGTCTTGAACTCCAGTTAGTTCTACATAAAATTCTACTTAGTTTAATTTTTATTTTCAGTAAGTTCAACTTAAGCTAATAACTGTTGGATGTTTTAACTTTAAATTCCAGTTCGCTTAATTTTTGTAACTCCAGTTAGCTTAGCTCCTTATAAAATGGAAGGAGAAGCAGAAGATTTCGCTGCCATCTTGTACGCCGAGCCCGGCGCCCTGGGGCTCATTTCCAACATCGTGGCGGCCCTGATGATCGCCACAGAGAACTGCCTGGACCCTCCCTTCTCTTCCACTGCGCTCACGTTATCAGGTAGGTCTAAGTATGTCTAAATGTGTCTTAATGTGTCTTAATGGTTCTAAGTGTGTCTTAAAGTGTCTAAGTGTGCCTAACTGTGTCTACGTGTGTCTAAGTGTGTCTTAATGTTTCCAAGTATGTGTACGTGTGTCTAAATGTGTATATGTGTCTAAGCCTTTTAATGTGTGTAAAGAATGTTTAAATGTGTGTGACATTGATGTGTAGTTCGTTGGATCTTTTCTTTATTAATATTCACATTTTAGCTCTATATAGATCTACATTAATTATCTGATAAAATATGTAGGCCCTAGCTGGATCGACGTGACCGTATGGAATAGGAGCCTACTTCAATATAGCATGATCTTCGGACTCGAAGTCACTCGTTTATTAAAATATCTGGGTTTTTTTTTTACTAGGAAAATCACTTTTATGTAAATCTAGGTTTTAAATAATAAAAAAATAGAAACACTTTTGAAACAATGTTACTGTTTCATTGCCTTCGTGTTTAATGATTGGATACAATAATAAGAGTGTCATTTTCCTTTATTCAAGATAGGGCCTACCTATTCTACAATGATAGCACTAAGAAAGACATTTTATTTTTGAAAAAAAAGTGAAACAACAGTGGTATTAGTAAGGAATGAAAGACTTTACTTCAGCTTCTATAATTATTGCCATTCTCAAGGAAGGTTTAGACAACAAAAATGACACTAGAGCCATTAAATTACTTTCAAGAGGAAACCTCAACTTGCACCATTACTGACATGTTTATTTTAACTTGTATCTGTAGGTGTCCATCTGATCGTAGTTGGAGGAATTCTACAGATTGTGGCTGGACTTTTGTCGTACCGTAGATGGGATCACTTGACCGCAACAGCTTTCATCGTCTTCGGGTCCCTCTGGACATCCATGGGGATCTCCCGCATTCTGGCCGCTCAGACAGGGAACGTCGAGGCCATCCGTGTGGGGACACTCCCGGGCCTTATCGGCTTCATGGCAGTGGCAGTCATCCTCTGCGTCTGCGCGGTGACAGTTAACTTTCTACTTCCGCCTGTGCTGGTTGCCATCCTGCTGACGCTGATTTTCGAAGGCGTCGGCGCCAGCTTTGCTTGGGGCAGGAGAGTGGCCGCCGCCTTTGAGCTGTTCATCGTCATCACAGGTGTGTATGCGGTGGTGGTGATGATGCTGAAGGGAGTCAGCCAGAGGTATATTCTGCCCGGCTTCGGAAACGCGCCCTACGATCCACTTCTGATGAGAGCCGCTGGAGGGCCAGCCCCAAAGAACGAAAAGAAGAAGGTCACCAAGTACTCTGAGCCGATGGGGATGGGTTTCCTTGGCAACGTTGTCCCAGCTGCGGTGTTTGCTTTCCACCATCTTGGCTTCTTTCAAGACTTCCGGCCTGCGATCGCCATGTTTATCTTCACCGCGCTCTGCCAAATCCTGGCCTCCTTCTACTCGTTCCTGCGACACGACTTCTTCCACGCAATCACCTTCATTGTCTACAGCACCTTCTGGAATTCTAGAGCGATCCTGCAGTTTCTCATCTCCATGAACCTACCCGGCATTCTGGGCGCTAGGGTTAATTTCTACGGTCAGTGGACTTTGATTGCCTTGATCATCGTCATGACTATAGTCTCATCTAGTCATAACAGGTCTGTATACGCTGCACCATTTTTACCCTACCACATGCCGTATAATCTTTGTAGAGTATATAATTATTGCGCTCAGTTCTTTTAAATCCACACAAATTCATTTTGAACAAAAACATTGTGCCCTAACACAGAGGCGTAGCTAGGGTGGGGGTAGGGAGGGGAGAATCGGAAAATTCCCCCGGGTCCTCATTGAAGCCTCCGAAATGAGTGTTTTTTTTTTATATTATTTACCCGGACCCCCAAATGATGGCAAATTCCTAGCTACGCCACTGCTCTAACATTACTTTTTCCAAAAATAAAATAAAAGGGTTGGAAGACAGTTTTAAAATTCCCATTCTGAATATTACAAAATACTTTAAAAGTGAATGGGGTAACTATTGGAGATTTTCATATATAGCGGAAAATCTAAAAATAGCAAACTTTTTGGTGTATCCGGTGTACAAAATAAGGACCTGTTAATAAGCTGTTTTTTTTTTAAGTTTCATAACTATTGATGTGCACATTTTAGCACTGCATAATCAAATTTCGTAAAGCTTTTGTGATTGTTACTTTTATTTAGTTGGCAATTTTGAAGTTAAATTTAGCGTCCATGACATTGTTTAGTTTATCGTAAAAATCTCTAATATAAATTTGTGTCTAAATTTAGTAACGTGCACGTTCATTCACTGATGTTTCCTTTACCTTTTTTTCTCTCCAGAGTTGTCTTTCTTTACAACATTATGTTCACCATCATGGCCATCCTGTCCATAGACCACATTCCCATCCCGGTCCACAACTTTACCTTTGGCGTGACGGCGGCTATCGTGGCTGTCCTGAGCCTGTATGTCGGCATGTCCGCCCTGGAGAACTCCATAGCCGAGAAGGCTGTGATGTACATTGGCGCTGAGCTGGTGCCTTCAGACAAGCTGAAGGCGTTTTTCGGCACCATCTTCTGCACACTAAAGTAAGTCATCTACAGTCCTCGGCGTTATTAAATTCCCTGGTGTGAAGTCTCTGTGAAGGTGTAGAACGAGCATAAAGGGATAGAACAGAAAGATAACTTTCTAGATAACAATAGTGTCAGAATATTCTTATCTTATCTTATATAACACAAACGTTACTTCGAAAAAGAAGATGATTACGTCCTATGCGTCATGCATGTTAACCAATGGCTTAAATTCTGCCAAGTGATTGGTTTTCCTGGCTAGCTCAGGCAACCCATTCCATGCTCTAATAACACTAAGGAAGAAGAAGCTTTTGTACAAATTTGTCCTAGCATATGGAACGAGGAATGTGTCTCCATCTTTGTGTCTTTCTGAGTATTTTATTAAATTTTGTTTATGTATTTGAAGATTAAGGTTCAGTGTTTTACGTACTACTGTACTTTGAGTCTTCTGTCCTGAAGCCATCCGTTATTTGGGATATAGGGTTCTTTATAAATATCATAAGGGAATTTCTCCTTTGCTTTTCTTCAAAATGATTGAAAGTATCGCTGGAACCATAGTACCTTATGTTGCCTTTAGATCTAGGTAAACGATTGGCATGCAGTATCGTCATGCTAATTGTATAACTCTATTGGTCTCTAGGGAGAAAGAAAGCGCCACGAACGAATACGACGACGATGACGTCATCGACCTGAAAATAGTAGACACCATTGTCTACACTGGCAGCACCGTGGCCCTAATGGCACTCTCCGCCTCTGAAGCTTCTAATCCAGTATGTATTAGTTTTATTTTTTTTTTATTTATAGAGGTTTTAAAGGGAGATAATACGTATATAATTTTATTTCTTTTCTTGCAGCTGTATGCTCTCCCTTGGTTGATGATTGCCGGTATTTTCTTACACTTTTTCGCTGCCAGGTTGGCCTACGCTGCTGGCTCCTTGACCAAATCGTACTCATGCGTAGTCCTAGGCCTCATCTGGATTGTCTGGACAGCTTTCTATCTAAATGGTAAACTAAGAAAAAAAAATATTGTCAATTTTGATTCTTATTATTAATAACAAAATGTATAAAGGCCATATAGCCTAACGTCTCTTCTACATAGAGCAGCCTAAACCCAATGGAAAATTTACAATTAGGCCTACTAATAGGCAAATACCATGTAAACTATAATCTAACTCTTTATAGTTTTTGCATCGGTGGACTCTTCAAACAAAACTTCATCTTATATAGTTTTAAAAGGAGATTAACCTTGTCGTGCGGTTTGCTTGCTAGACTGCCGTTTGGATTTATTGATGGTCCCGGGTTCAAATCCTGCCCGCTCCCATCCCCCGTTGGGAGGTTTGGACAAGGAAGTAAACTATTTTCAACTCTGAAGGAACATCTGAAACATGTAAAAACAAACAAACAAACACATATATTTTTGAAACTCAATAAAAAAAAAGACATTCATTATATTTAAATTATTGTTATAATTTTTTCAAACTTATTTCATTTCAGCAAATTTAGCTTTCGCTTTAAGACCACTTTCGGTTGGGCTCTTGTGTTTGTTTACTGTTGTCATGGTGATCAGCCCTTCGTTCACTCGCGTGTGGATTCCATTCACATTGTTGATGGAGCTGGTGGTCATCACTCAGGTGGTCACGGTCTTCAACACCAACCCCAGATGGATGATACTGGTCACTGCACTTTTGGCAGGTAAGGATTTTTACTTCAAGCAACTATGTGATAGAATGATGAATCGGGTGAGATGTACAGAATTCTACTTTGCCAAATAGGATAAATCAATGGCTCTATAAAGTCTCGTAGGGTGGCGCACTGGCTGAGTGATACAGAGCTTGGCTTCTGAACCATGGGGTCGGGGCTCAAATCCTCCCAGCTCTAACGGTCACTTGATTTTAGTTAAGAAAAGTAAAGGTGGTTGGTAGTTGTGCTGGCCACATGATACCCTTGTTTTTTGTGTGCCACCAAAACCTTTACATTATCTGCTCCATAGATTGCAAGGTTTGAAAGGGGAACTTTATAAATTCTTGTCATAAAAAGTGTGAAACAATGAAACTTCTTACGTTTCATAGCCTACAGTAAATACTTCAAAAGTTGATAGATTATCTGGTTTAAACTGTGTAAAATATTTCTTATCCACCTTGTGTTATCCAGATAAATTATTATGCACTTCAGTTTCTATAGCTATAAAAGATTCGAATTTATTTGCTCAATGAGTTTTGTGTCTTAAATACATTTCCTATAGTCCAGTGGCTGCTATGTCAAAATGATTCTTAGTGTTGGTGGCTGCCGATAAAAAAAATTCACAGCTGCTATTGAAAGCAAGTTCGAAGAAAGAGGGTCAACAAATCTTGTGTGGTGCCCCAATAGTCCAACAGAATAAGGGATAGGTGAAGGTGAAGGGTCTGCTACAGAAGACAAACAGCACAGCACAGCTGTTGTAGTAGGCAAACATCCCTGCTGTTGTAGTAGGCAAACATCCCTGCTGTTGTAGTAGGCAAACATCCCTGCTGTTGTAGTGGGCAAACATCCCTGCTGTTGTAGTGGGCAAACATCCCTGCTGTTGTAGTGGGCAAACATCCCTGCTGTTGTAGTGGGCAAACATCCCTGCTGTTGTAGTGGGCAAACATCCCTGCTGTTGTAGTGGGCAAACATCCCTGCTGTTGTAGTAGGCAAACATCCCTGCTGTTGTAGTGGGCAAACATCCCTGCTGTTGTAGTGGGCAAACATCCCTGCTGTTGTAGTAGGCAAACATCCCTGCTGTTGTAGTGGGCAAACATCCCTGCTGTTGTAGTGGGAAAACATCCCTGCTGTTGTAGTGGGCAAACATCCCTGCTGTTGTAGTAGGCAAACATCCCTGCTGTTGTAGTGGGCAAACATCCCTTCTGTTGTAGTGGGCAAACATCCCTGCTGTTGTAGTAGGCAAACATCCCTGCTGTTGTAGTGGGCAAACATCCCTGCTGTTGTAGTAGGCAAACATCCCTGCTGTTGTAGTGGGCAAACATCCCTGCTGTTGTTAAGGTATAGGTGAAAAATATCATACATTGAATATCAGCCAAACATTATTTCTACTTGACCCAAACATGCTGATTGCTGGTATGGGTTTCAGAAGCCAACAAAAGTAGCTTGTATGACAGCAATAAAAATAACATACTTTAATAAGGGTTTATAACTTCAGAAATTTTAACATTTAATATAAGGTTAAGGGGCGCTCAAATATTCGACAATGTTCAATTGCAATGAAAATAACAAATTAGTCTTGATTCCCTTCTTGCTTTCAGCAATTGTAAGTTTGTATGCTGCATTCGCTGAGTATATCAACACCTTCATACAGAGTGAAGTTATTCCAGTTGGACATCCTATAATCAAGGTTTGTTAATAACATGTAGCGGTGTAAAGCATTAGATAGCCCTTGCACCTTGATGTGAGGCTAAAGACAAGAAGAGTAACTTCTCTTGTTTCCTTTTCATTCACATACAGACATGCACACTTTGCCTTATTAATTTTTTCTCTCCTAACTAACGATACCAACTTTGATTTCACCAGAATGTGGTAAATAATTACGGAGAGAAAGAGTTAAACTTTCTAAACAAGGGGGGTTAAGTCAAGTCAAAATGAGTAACTTCTCTTGTTCCCTTTCCAATCACATACATAAAGGCACACTTTGCTTTATTTAATTTTCTAAACAAGGGGAATTAAGTCAAGTCAAGATTAGTAACTTCTATTGTTCCCTGTACACTTACATACTTTGCACTATTATTTAATTTTCTAAACAAGGGGAGTTAAGTCATCCTTAACTTGTGTATTTTACCACAGGAGAAAGTAAGTGAGGCAGACAAGGCGGAGCCCCCTTGCCCACTTTTTACATCTCGCAGAAGTTCTGCCCTGAGACAGGTGGCTAAACTGCTAGACCAAGGCTGTGTCATTGGTGTTCCCACAGACACTGTTTATGCTGTGGCTGGATCGTGCAAAGTTCCTGAGTCCATCAAAAAGATCTACATGGTCAAGGTAGGTAACTCCCTTACAGTCATTTAATTTTCGATTTTTTAAATTTATTTTTGGAAGTTGTATTCTATAGCCTGACTTTTGACTTTATAATGAAATGTTACTCTTTTATATAACAAGCAAAATAAAAAAAACTTTTATTTTAAAACAAAGCTTATATAAGGGAAACAAATAAACAAATACTGCCATATCTCATTTATCTCCCTTTTTCTATATAAAACAATATTAAATAATGACCACTTATTAATTCATTAATTTATTATTTTTTTAAATGTGCAAAGTTGTTTTTTTAACTTGATCTGAGAATGGGAAGCTGGAGAAATAATAAATACATGATTTGTACCAGACAGACAGATATAGTGAGTTGATATAAGCTTTGTTAAAAGCACTATTGTTTTCATTCCATAAATAATTAAAACAATTTTAGAGTAAATAAAAAAAAAATGTTGCTTTGTTTGTGTACAGGGCAGACCAGCAGAGAAGCCCATATGTTTGTGTCTATCTAATCTGGATCAGTTGGCTGCAGTGGAGCCACCTTTTAGTGACCTGCTCTGGAACTTCATGAGACGATGTTATCCTGGTGGCATTAGTTGTGTGGTACCTAAAGGAGACTGGTTAAGGGTAGGCATAAATACTGTATCTTCTTTCCTTATTCTGTCATTTTGCTTCATTCTGCCATATCTCTTTGCTTCATTCTGCCATATCTCTTTGCTTCATTCTGCCATATCTCTTTGTTAAATTCCACATTATCTCTTTGCCTTATTCCACCATATCTCTTTGCCTTATTCCACCATATCTCTTTGCTTCATGCCACCATATTTCTTTGCTACATTCCACCATATCTCCTTGCCTTATTCCACCATATCTCTTTGCCTTATTCCACCATATCTTTTTGCTTCATTCCACCTATTTCTTTGCTACATTCCACCATATCTCTTTGCCTTATTCCACAATATTTCTTCTTCATTCCACCATACTTTGATATCTACTAACTGAAAGTATTTATTTCCTCTCTGAAAGATTAGCAAATAGACAACTTTTATATTCTGCTATAATTATTAAAACAAAATTAAATTGCTGTTGTAAAAAAATATTTTGCTGAGTCATATACATGAGTTGATCATCCCTCAAGATGAACATAATATTTTACTTTTAGAGTTGTATAAAGATTATCATTAAATTAATTTATTTATTGTTAAGGATTACTTGAACATATCTGCCTAAAATGATATTGATAAGCAGCTCATTCAAATGTATTCGTGTTCGCAGAGATTAGGTTTGGGTGATGCTGTTAATTATGTAGGCACTGAACACAGTATTTGCATTCGAGTCCCTGATAGCTCCGTGTTGGCTTACCTTGTCAGTTTGTCAGGACCAGTTGCACTGTCGTCAGCCAACCCAAGCGGTGGAGATGACAGCACTCACCATGACATGGTCATCAACTCACTTGGTTTGTCATCCTTTTAGTCGCCTTTTTAGTTATAAAATAAATACCATAATACCACATTAAATAAGTTATGAAAGTTAAATACCAATAACCCAAACTATTGTCAAGTTAAGACTTAACCCACTGAGTCGATAAATAAATATGACTTTTCAATGATATATTATTGTATAGGAGACAAACTAGATGGCGTTGTGTGTGATGGAAAATCTAATGAACTGGTGGCTTCCACTGTAGTCAACTGTCTCAAAATTGATGAAGGTGAGTATCATCTTTTAGATTTTGAGTCACTATCTCACAAGAAACATGAGTATCTTTAAAGTTTTGAGTCTAGCCTTGAGTGTGCCATGTTATATCTTTAATCTCATGTCCTGATTGATTGTTGATTGCAAAGCTGATCATAAAACAATCACATTTATTTTGTTGTTATCATTTGAATAGTCTTTTGTTTTCAATACGTCTGTAGCTAACGATCTCTTATTGACTAAATATTTGTTTTGTAATGATAATGAAACTTTTTCGTTATAATTAAATGGTGTGATTATGCAATATTTGACATACATCTTAAATGCAACAGTGATCAATATATAATACTGTCAATTCAACAGGAATCATTACCTACTTCCGTATTGGCTGCACACCACAGGAAGTTGTTGATGGTCATTTTGAAGCTGCCAAAGCAGAAACGGCTGCCAAACCCACCAAGTTAGATATGGATGCTAAGTTGTCTTCCTAAATCCCATCATTGCAAATATTTTTCAGAAAATTAACTTCACTCAACAGCAAGGATTTCTGTCTACACTAGGCCATTAGACAATTATTTTTTCACATCACAGAAATTACTGTATTTTGTTTTACCATTCTTCATAAGATTTTTTTTTTGTAATAAAAAATTTTTGAATTATGGGAGCATGGCTTTTACAAGCTTAAAATTTCTTCATTTGATAAGGAGAATTATAAGTTATATTTAAATTTCCTCACAAAGAATAAAGATTATTATTAATATTGTTCACAGTACTTTAATATTTAAATTCAAAATGTGGGTTAGTGTTATTTCAGGGTTGTTGTATACATGATACAGCTGAAATTATTTGTAGCTTTCAGTATTTACAGATAAATTAAAAGAACATTCATGGGTAGATCTAACAAAAAAAAAGTTGTGATACAAAATAAATTACAATGACATAACTGTAAATACAAATTCTGTAAATATTTAAGTTAAATTTGTATTTGTTTTGTGTTTTCCTAAATATAATTTAGCACTGACTGAATGCTGTCTTTATTTTGGTGCAAGTCTCTTATTGCAATACCTCATTAGAAAAACTTCACAAGTGTGCTGGCGCACTTTGAGCTTCCTCATTTTCACACATATTGTAATCTACCAAAACTTGAATGAATATTGTGTAAATGATTTGGTTGTATACCTGATTTAAATATTTATGCATTAAACGTTTTGCTGTGTAAATATTAGTATACTACTAGTAGAAATGTTTATTTTTAAATGATTGTTAATGAATTTTTTAGTTCTTAATAACTTAATACATGTAATCAATTTGCTTTTGTCAACTATTCAGGTTATTTAATATTAATTCAGACTGTACAATATAAGACGCTGAATGCTCTGTTGTTTTTATTTCATATAAAATATTATTTATGCTGTGTGCATATATTATATAAACAAAACAAAGCTACAAATACAAATATATTTTGAAAACAACTTTGTTGGTATTGACCTCCTTCAACGACTATGAAAGATTATTGTTTGTATACATAATAAAGAAATATTTTACACTTCAAAAAAAATTACTAAAAGGACATACTAGAATAATAAATAAAAAAATTGTACCCATGCTTCAAGCTGTGTGGCTGAAAGGCCAAAACCACTTGGATAAGTGTTTGCTGAGTGCAGCACTGAAACCTTTCAGATACCACCTTCCCCCACTGGTCCACAAAGAGATTGGATCACAACGCGCTGAGCATGCAATAAGCATAAAAGATGTGCCATGTAAAACAATTTAAAACAAAGTAAAATTGGGTTTTAGTAAAAAAAAAAAAAAAAGAATTTGTCTTAATGTTTAGAGGTACGACTTCTGGCCATTTTGATATAATGGATACCTCAACCAAAGACATTGGCAAAAAGTTAGTTGAAAAAACAAGTGTCAGTACATTATTTCCAGGTCAAACTTTTAATGGCACATTATATAATGCAGCAATGTAGCAATAGAACGCCACAAAAAATTCTGTATGGTGATAATAGAATGCAAGACAGCTGCTGGTTGCCCACTTTTAAGGTATGCTGATGTATGCAAACACAAGATGAAGCTCTTCAAAATCAACACTAACAAATGGGAAAAAGAGGCACTGGATAGATTTCCATGGAGAGCGAGCATAAGGCAAGTGTCCTGGATTGCAGATGGCTTACACACGAGAAGTAGAAAGAAGGGTGAAAGTGAAACAGCACCTGGTGATTACAGATGCCCAACCTGTGACCGCAGCTGTGTATCACGGATTGACACCAGAGAAGATGCAAAGGGGAAAGATCATTTCTCAAGACATTCAATGCCACAGATATAACGTACATACAGACATTAAATGCCACAGATATAACGTACATACAGACTATTTGAAAAAAAGCACACACACACAAGTTTTTTTTCTTGATCATTTATTATTAATATTAACATCAATACAAAAATATAAATAAAATCTGAAATCTTTACAAAAATGTTTTGCAGTCAAGAAAAAAAAAAAATCACATAACATGCATTGCAGATTTGTGCAACCAATGTATATGATATTTGAAACAATAATATACACTGACATTGGCTTGAACGTAGACCATTTAAAGCATTTAACCATCAAAACTACAAACAGCAATATCCCCATACACCTTGTCTAAGAAATACTAGCAGTATCCCCATACACCTTGTCTAAGAAATACTAGCAGTATCCCAATATACCTTGTCTAAGAAATACAAGCAGTATCCCCATACACCTTGTCTAAGAAATACTAGCAGTATCCCAATATACCTTGTCTAAGAAATACAAGCAGTATCCCCATACACCTTGTCTAAGAAATACTAGCAGTATCCCAATATACCTTGTCTAAGAAATAACAGCAGGTTAGTATGAGAGAAAGATTGACAGACTGCACCTTAGTATCAGTTCAGTAGCTGTTTACTTGGTCAAAAGTTATTGACTACAGCTAATTATTAATTAATACAAGTTAACAGAAGGCTTGCTGCTCCTCAGATCCGAATAAATACAAAATCTGATGACATAATATATAACTGTTTTCTTAACATGGATTAAAGAAGTTATATTTTAATTTTACTCAAATTTGAATAATTCAAACAAGAGGATGATGGGAATGAAAGAACATATGGGAACATATGGGGAAAAAATGTGAGATCAGTCATTCTTAAACATATACGATATACTAATTGCAACTAATTGTGAATAACATTACATCTCAAATGACTCACTGGGATTTATAAAGAAAACAATAAAAGCTTAGTGTTGTATACAAATTACCAAAAGTTAGTTTTAGCTGCCTGAATGTTCTATCAAGCTTCAAGCAGTTTATGTTCATAAAAACATTGTCCTAACAAAGAGATTGATTTGGGATGTGCCATTAGTTTGTAACTGTTAGCTCTTTCTCCGTAATAACTGAATACATTTCTTTTGTTTAAAATATTCAAATGATCTAACAATTAACTATACTATCATCTATCAAGCACATTGCCCATTTAATTCAAGTTGTATAAAAAAAAATGGTTAATAAAATATTTTAAAAAAATGAACTAATTATTGAATATCTGAATGTGTTTAGTTTGAATGCTGTGTTTTGTTTGATTGAGTGATGTGTATTTGTGTTTAGTTTGTATGCATGAGGTATAATGCTTGAGGTATTTTGTTTGCTTGCATGATGTTTTGATTTCTTGTATGATGTTTTGTTTACTTGCATTAAGTGTTTAGTTTGAATGATAAGTGTTAAGCTCTGTATAACTTGATTCCTCAGAGTCGATCCACTCTATTTATGTAGTTGGATATTTCTATCAGGTTTCCATCAGGATCTCTAATGTAGATAGAACGTATGCTGCCAACAGCGCCAGTTCTTTCAACAGGACCCTCCACTATACTAATGTTTAACCTCTGAAAAACAAAAAGAATAAAACTATACAGTAACTTTTATAGTAAAAAAAAACAACAAGTGACGAACACAGGAAATAGAAATAATTTGATTAAGTTACTTAGTTAATATACTTATAGAGGTATGTTACATTCACGAATAGATACTGTAATTTGTTTACTACAAAAAAAATAATTAAAAAAATACACCTAGTGTCTTATTGCAGTATAATTCAAATAGCTCATTGAGTGACTAGATTTATTCTTGTGAAGTCAAAAAGCCTTTCGATGCGGAAAAAAAGCCAACAGAAAAAAACTACATAAAGGAAATCTTTGGCTCAAAAGTTCAGATTCAATGGATTCATTTCATTTATATTACTTAGCTTTGCTTCAAAAATATATCTGATTTCAATAAAGTGATTCTGTCAGACATACCTACTTTTGGTGGACCTAATGAAGTCGGAAATTTCTATTCTTGGGTTTTGTTTTGTGTTTTATTCACGGTGGTGTATGAGGGAAAAAAAAGGCTACATCAAAATATATTAACTCCGTAACAACGCTCCCATTGTTGATTTTACCCAACTATAAAGCTCAGATCTATGCTGGCAGCGTCAGTGTTTTAAAATAAATTTGTTCTTTTTTTTTCTGCCGTACATGTTTTTAATTGCTTAAAACATTATCTTAAATAGTTTCCCTTTGCTAAACATTCTGAATTTTTTTCAATGTGTTTTTACAGAAAGATTTTTTTTAAAGTGGGGTCTTAAGAGTGTCTAAGTTCTTTAAATTGGTGTTCTGGATGATAGTAACATGAGATAATAAGCTCTGAACATTCATTTTATGTGTTTTAAATGGTTTTCATATAAAGTTATGTGGAAATATGAATAAATATTGTAAATAATTTTTGTATATTTAACATCATAATATATATAGACTTGACTTTTCATAGTGGTCATTTTTCACTTTTTCAATAGTAGTGACGAAAAATTAGCTCCAAGATTCCATTTATGTTTAGATGAGTTTTCTCTATAAAGTTTTGTAACAATATTGATTTAAAAAATATTCCCAATATGAATCCTACAATTTTTCCAAGATCAGGTCTATATGTAGATCCTGGAGATTTTTTCGCAATCTGTAACTTTTCATTTTTAAATTTCAAACATTAAATTAATTTTGTTTAATAAAAAGGCATATGTTCTTTAATTCTATAACAAATATATAATTTTCTAATAAAAACAAGTTATACAAAATTTAAGCATTTTTTGCACACTTAAAGGGCGAAAACATTGATTCTGTCCAAGAGTGGAAAATAATTCCAGAGTCAAAGAGTCGAATATGTATTGAATTAAAAAAGATACATTACTTCAAAAAAAAGTGAAGTAAGAATGTAATTTCACTAAGAAATGTCTTCATGAAGTGGTGAATAATTTTTTTACACACGTTTTTTTACTATATTACACTGCAGCATAATACATTACCAGCAAACCAAAGAAAAATCCTGCATTTAAAACATATAGTGTCATGCAGTGAATTTTAAGAGATGTCTTCATTAGTTCTAGGTGACCATAAAGCCTGTTATGGTCATAACATCATTATGTGTAAAGAATCATTTTTTAAAAAATCTTTTCAACAACTTTGAAGGTTAAAGTAAATGTCAGATTTCTTAATTAAATTGACTAATGTACCGTTTTTTTTATTATTTTTTTTTCGACTCATTGGCTGAGGCAGAAGTGTGTGGTAGAAAGTTTATGTGGACAAAATCAGAATCTTAAATGTCTGTATGGGTCAGTGTTAAACTGCATGACCTTCAGATCCTCACCTGTAGATGTTCTAATACATCATCTAATACACTGGTGGTCAGGAAACAAAGATCAGCTGATCCAGGGGTTGGTATATGAGATTTGGGTTCAAATTCCTTGCCATATTCGTGAAGGTTAATTTTTTGAACTCCGTAATTTAATGCTTTTCGCCCACCCTGGAAATAAAAATGATCAGTCCTATGTACTAAAGCACACACACAACTTTATATTAAAACATTTTTATAAAGAAAATTAATTAACTTAGACACTGCTGCATGGCACGTGACCTGATTATAGTGAACTATTTTTCTCAATAATAAGTTATATTAGGCAATTTCTTTTTACTTTTTAAAATCAAATTTTAAAAAAATCACTTTATGATCAAAACTTGTGGAATATAAAAAAAAAACTATTAAAACCAACTATAACAATGTAGAGAACTAAATTTTTCACAAACAAATTTCATAAGCCATGTGCATATGCACTTAACTGTTGATTGACCCACAGCCTCCAACTTTCATGGGGAAAATTATGAGACCATGTTTAAACTATCTGCAGACAGCAAATTTATACATTTTCATAAAAAAAAAAAAAGACTAATTTTTTAGCAGGAGCATGTTCTAAAACTTTTTGCTCATTTGAATAGATGTATCCTACCTTAAATGTTGTGACCTCCATTCCCAAAACCTTGGTGTAAAAATCGACAGTTTTATCCAAGTCTCTGACAGTCAGTACTAGGTGATCTAAACTAGCTATCTGGAAAGGGCGCCCTGAAGATTGATTGCTAGCATTCTTCACACAAGCTGTGGCCACTTGAGCTTTCTGTAAAAATAATTGTTACTATTAGTTGTATTTTTTAAAAATGTTTAATAACATTATAAGAAATCTTATTAACATATTACCATGTTTTGTTTGGTGTAATGCACAAATTGTAAGACAAATTTCATTATGGATAATAAATATTATTATTATTATTATTACCATATATGACATATAATGAACAGAAAAGATAGACTGGATGCCAAATTGAAGTGGATTCAACAGATGAAAATATTTGCGCACTACATAGAAATGTACATTATTGTAGCATATTAAAGGAGTCAAAAGTTTTTAAGCTGGCGATTTTTAAGTGTAGTCACTGGTCAGGTGTAAGCATATTTACAAACAGTTTTACCATGAACCAAATATTTGCCTCTAATAACTTTACACATTATATATATATATGTCAGCTAGAGGTCTAGTAGTAAACAGACATGTCATTGTTTCACTTCTATATTTTCATTTAAATTATGCCCCTTTAGAGGCTGAGTTGAATTGATTTGGTCTGCCTGTAGGTTTAATTAGCATCCTTATTGAGTCCAACTAGTTGTAGGGGTAAATCTTCTTCAAACAATGGAAGAAAATTCCAGAACTATCAGAATAGTGCTACAGAAGTTATGTTTTATACTAAATGCAACACTAATCATCATCATCATCTGTTCCTTGACTTTTGTTGTAGGGATGCTGTGACAGTTTGTGTAAAACCAAATTCCTCCATTTTTCCTGGACAGTAGCTGGTCCATTTTTTATAGTGTCCAGCCAGCTATTCTTTAGACTACCATCTCTTCATGCTCCCCCACTGTACCTTGAAGGATGACTTTAGACAGTGAGTCATATCTTAAAATATGACCAAACCAGCTCAGCTTTCATCTCTTCACAGTATTGAGGAATTCCTATCTTTTTTTGCTTGCGTTTTGTTTGACTAACTCATTTGCCTTCTGCTATCTGATACCCAGCTTTTTCTCTAGCAAAATGGTAAAAATGTATTTCTCTGGATATGTGGTTGAGTTGCATATTAACCTATTGACTGTCTATAAAATTAACCATTTCAAAATCCAACCCATGCTAAGTTGTGTTTACTGAGAGCCTAATGACAGTATGGAAACCTCAAAGATTACTTCTTTCCTCTTCCGGTATACAAAAGCAATTTTTTTAAAAATCTGAACAACTTATCTGAAAATAAAAAGTGTTAAAAACTTGCAAACTCAAACTGGAAACAAGGATCATAGGATTTATTTATATCTTTCTAGCTTGTCCTGAATTTCCTTTGTGGAATTGGCCAGTAAACTAAAATGTCAAAAGTGTTTAAGACTTAAGATGGATCAAAGAAAAACATTACATTTGGAACATACTTGTAAAGTAAAGAAAAGGTCAAAGTATGCAAAAGGTCAAAGTAGACAGGAGTAATATCTTCTGAAAGATTTTAAGCTTTATTTACAAGGCTTCATAAAGTTCACACACTCAAACTACTAACTGTAACTAACTAGGACTAGTGACTAGGGTGTCGCAGCATTGATCAATAAAATTATTAGAGACATGTTAACAATGTTACATAACAAAACACAGCCCTTTTTTTAATACAATACAAAAGTGACATGTAATATAATAGATCTAGATCTATAATAATTTTAAAATAGCAAAATTTTGAAGAAATCTGAAATGTTTACCAAAATTGGCAAAATAGATCTGGACTTGGAGAACGTAGGCTGCTTAAGTGCCAAAGCCAAAGATAATGCACTTCTCAACATATTTAAATAGATCTAGACCTATTCTTTATTCAGTTCCGAGAGTTATGGCAGTGCGTAAACTGTCTAATGCCCAACTGAAACTCACAATCACTGTCAATCAGTGAGTCCAGTGAGTCGGAGCTCAGTTAGACTTGGTGACCAGGAAATCGCTGAATGTGATTTGTTGATTAAATTCCGAAACTTAACGGGAATCTCCCATTTATTACTTGAAGTTGAATACTTCTTGTAAAATTTCAGACGACTAATAAACGACTCTATTTGATTACTTCAATAAAATAAATGTATACATTTTTTCATAATTTCAATTCAATTGTTTTGGAAGATCTAGATATATTTAAATCTAAATGCACGCAGTTCAAATAACATGCAAATATAGATCTAGTCAATGGAGGGGAGGGGGGAATGTTACAAATGTTATGCAACTTATTTAAAGAAATAGATTTAGAAATAAAACTCGATAATATTGTGATAAAAAAAAAGGAGGAAGTAATCAAGCCTGTAATGTGATTGTTTACGCTACGCTGGCAGTACTGTTACATTCTGTACTGTACTGTAGTGCTACTAGATCTAGATAGAAGAGAAGTGGATGATAAATCTAGATTAGTAGATCGTGCACTAATCTACTAGATCTATCATCTAGTACTAACTTACTATCTACTCATCTTAGTCTTAGATTAACTCGTCTAGATTCTAGTACATACCCTGGTCATACCAATTATTATTATTATTGAATTAATTCAATATCAAAAGTTATTAGAATTTAGAAAGATCTAGATTATTCTAGATAGATCTATATCTAGACTTTCTAGTAATACTGAGTAGTAAAAGTAATAATAATAAATAATCATGATTTCCGATTTAATACTCTTTGGGTATGTTAATTATTATAGTTATTAGTTAATAATAATTATTGTTAGTTTTAGTTTAGTTATTTAATATTAATAAATAAATTATAAATATGTAGATCTACTTGAAGTTCACTTGCAATATATTATTTAATTATTAGAGTCTCATAAAGTAACTATCATAACTATTAAACTATGACAACGTGGTCTATGTGTCAAACTATGTGACGTATAGTATGTCTGTTACTTACTATACTATTCTATTATGTATATAGTATTAGAGTCTAGTGTTACAGTACATTCTGAGTATTAGAATATAATTTTCACTATATATATATATATATAATATAATATAGAATTCTAGGGGCTAGGTACTGAGTTCTATATCTATACTATTAGATATTACTGTTACTAATCTAACACTCAGTGTTTCTAAGTTAGTAACATTGCTAACTCAATAATTGTAATTTAGTATAAAAAAACAACAACAGTTATTCATTTAGTTTGTGTTAGTAACGTTAAGTTAATCAATGTTAATGATTAACTTAATCTGTAGACTGGACTGTCTGTAGACAGTGTCTGACTGTGTCAGTGTGAGTGTGAATGAGTAACTTTTTTATTCTCTGTTACTGTTGACATCTATATAGAATCTAGATCTATGATCTAGTTAGTAGTAAAAGTCTGTGTAAGTATTAGTGTGTAGCAGTGTCTGTAGGATTGTGAAGTATAGACTACTGATAAGACTAGTGTAACTGTAATACCTAAATACTCACTAGTGTCTGTACTGTAGATTTATTGAATTGAGTTATTCATAATATATAATATACTAGATCTATGTTTTTAATAGATTTAGAATCTAATAGATCTATTATATATTAAAATATATTCTAGATCTACATATATTTATATATAAATTATATTCAAAGATTGTTGATTTATTGTTGTATACTGTTTTGCCATGGACCATTCCCATTTTTTGTTACTTATAACAATATATCTCATTCGGGGTGGGGATGGAACAAACAGCCCATTGACCCTAGTCCAAAAAGTCTGCCATGCTGTTCCACGTAGGAGGCCAACATCAGAAACCAGTTAGCTGGAGTGGCGTCCTGCTCAGAACAGTTGTGGTTACAGTATAGGAATATGAGACAAAACTCCCCATTGGTAGTGCTGCCCTCAGCCACTTATAGTCAGTAGGACCCAGGAAGGAAGAGAAGTAGGCTTTGTACGCACTATGGGCCCTTTACTCAGTCCATGGCTGTTACTGCTGGTAGCCCTCAGACAGGACTTGGGGCCAAGAGCTCCCGATCCAGGCCTGTTTGTTGCCTTTCCAAGGATCAATGGGATAATGGTGTCTTCTGTGCAGATTCCCTACTGCACTTTATTGAAGGTGTCATGGGAAAGCAGGTTGGAACTAAATAGCTGTGAAGGGCTTTGTCTGGAGTTTCAGAAACATCTTCAGTTAATACATGTAACACTAAAGCTGATGTTTGAATTGTAAGCTCATGGAAATTATGTTTGCTCATCTTTTTATGTCTGATCATAGGAACACTATAGTATTATTAATTTGTAAAAGGGCCATTTATTATTCTATCAGAACCATTATTTTTGTTGGGGATATGATAAGTAGAAACAATTTTTTTTTCAAGTTTCTTTCAATGGCTCTTTCATATATGAACAACTAGTCCTTTAAGGCATTAATCCTTATAGTTAACATGTAAAATTGTGATTGATCAATCTATTCCTCACAATGCAACAATAGACTTGTTAGATGATGAAGATCAATCATCATTTGGTGTGTGTGTGTGTGGGGGGGGGGCTGTGACAATATTCAATAAAAATACTTCTGGAAATAAATATACTTAACTTTACCTATATACCATCTTTAATAAAATATTCTCTAGTTATTTGTTAAACTGAATAGCTCATTACAAAAGTTATTCTCTCTAACAAGATTTATTACTGATAAATATTATTGAATAGTTTAATTCAGTTTTCAGAGCAAAACACTTATCTTACTTTGATGGTTTGCTTAGTGTTATCACCAGGTATAGTGTTACCAACTTTCAATTCATAAAAGTCAAGTTTCATGATTTTTTAAAATCTTACAGAGATTGCATTTCATTTTTTACTTAAATAAATGATTTATTTATTTTTTATTTTTAAACCAAACATACTCAATATAAAGTATTTAATTTGGCAGTACAGAGGTGATTACTGTAACTGTTTGACAGCTGCAAAGATTTTATTTTTTGGGTTGAACACAAGGCAAAAGTTATCTTTTTTTTTTGGCCCAGTCTTAAAGAGGACAAAAGAGCAGAAGCACTCTATCACAAATTCGTGAAAGACAAGTTTAGGTGTCTACACTTACTGTCATAGCAGAAAGCAGCTGACTTCTGAAAGAGACATCTAAAGAATTTTTAATGCCTCTCCAGATACATTTGAGAATTGAATAAAAGCTATAGTCAAGAGAACTTAACAAGAAACAGACAGCAGCTTTTTTTTTTCTGAAAGCAACTCCATGACAATATTATAACCAATAAATACAGTTTCATTCATGAAGTTGGTCATTTCTAAATCCATTTGAGTGATGACTTTTCATAGAACTGTGCACAATACTGTTATGCAACAAAAACCCAAACAAACACTTTAACTAAATGTGTATCTTCAACAATGTTATTAAATTTTTTTCTCAAAATCTTGTCAAGTGTTTTGAAAAGAAAAATGCTCATCGTATTTTTAACTGCAATTGCATGTAATTTTGTTTTTCAATCAGCATTTTAACTTATGATGGACATACATTTTTTTAGCTTAGAAATTATTAAAGTAAATTTTGTTAACTTTCTACAATTTTTACATTGTAGCTGTTATTGACTCAAGAGATACTTGAAAAAAAACAACAAAAGACAATTTTTACCTCATCCATGTTTGTTGATATCATTTCTTTTATATCTTTGTCCATGTCAAAGATTTGTTATCTTCTAGTTCATAGAGATAAAATACCTTCACACTAGAACTGTACTCAAGATACAGAATGTAGCCCTCAGTTCTTGGTTGGTCTGTGACCAGAATACACAGTGACATAGTATGGCAACAAACCTGGTCTAGTTTTTTTTTTTTCATCTCCATTTGTGTGTGTGTCTTCAGAGCTATGTCAGAAAAAAAAGGACAGCAAATTTTTAAAGTCACACCATTAAAGTTATACACTTAATCAACATAGTCACAAATTCAACTCAGCTTGAGTCAAGATTCAAACTGGAGCTCCGTCAATAGGCAACCCAGCAGTTTCTGTCACTAATCTACATAGCCCCACATATAAGATACTTTAAGTAAAACCAATTTGCCCAAAGTTATCATTCATGGCAGTAGTTAATTGAACATGTTTGCAAGTCCCCTCTGGATTTGTAAGGCTACTGCAGATGGGATCATTTCAATTGCTTAAGTGCTGAAGAGAGACAAGCCCCCACTTTGTGAGTACTGTGACTCTCGCCTCACCGTGGAACATATCCTTGTTGATTGCCCCAGATACCAGGATGTCAGGGAGAAATATTTTAGAGCCACTAACTTAAAAACACTATTCGATAATGTCGACCCTGGGAAGGTACTGGGCTTTATCCGGGAAGTGGGGTTGTCTACGAAGATCTGATTTATGAATTTGTGAACATGTACTATTTACATTAGATTTTTACTAAATTATTACATTTTTACTACCTTTACTATTTTAACTGTGAATAGACCTTGATTTTAATGATTTAACTGTATAGAATTAAGCCCTTGCTATGTAGAGAGAGAGAGTAGTCCTTAAGGGAATGCAGGCACGACATGGCCTAAAATTGTGCCGATGTGCCAAAAACCAAAACCAAACCAATCAATTGTTTAACTAATAGATTATCTGCTGCAATATAGCCGACTATAACATGATTCTGTGAAGTTCAATCTTATACTGACTCAATGTTGTGTAGTAGTTTGCATTGTTCATGAATAGTTTGAATTTTGTTACTCTCTCTAACCCAGTTGTATTCATAATATTCTCTCTTTTTCTTCTCAGACAAATAAATCCAAAGGCCATCAACCCTCTCTTTCTATATTTTAATATTTGAAAGAAATAGTTTAACAAAATTTAGAAATCGACACAATTATATTGTAGATTCACAAAATATGCATGTCAGATGCCAGCTGAAAAAAAAACTAAAAAACTTATTATTTAATTTAAAAAATGTTTATGTTGTATTTTTAGAAGCTATTCATCCAGAAAGATAACTTTGGCAGCTTTTCTCTCTTTCAGAACCCTGATGTTAAATGCTGGAGCAGTGCTGAATTTCAAACTGTAAGTGATGTGTTCACTCCTAAGTCCAATAATGTCTTGAAGCTTTTATTGAGTCTAATGAACACATTTCTTTGTGTCAATAGAACCATCAGGTTAGCTGACTTTAAAGGCTGTTAGAAAATTCTTATAATATCTAAAATAGTACATGAAATATTTCCCTATAAATAGTAATGAATAAATATATATTTGGTACTCCATTTATGTTTGATTGATTTAAAAGGTATAACCCTGAAAATCTTATTTTTGTTATTTCGAAAGCTTGGCCTTTGAAATTTGTTATGGTAACATATAATGATATTCTAAAATAAATAATGCTAAAAAAGAAAGTTTTTTGAATGATGGTTGCCATGGTAATGGTGGCCATGTTGTTTATTGTATACAAATTAAAATTCTGAATTTTGTAAAAACTATTGATCAGAAATATATGAAATTGAATTAAAAGATAAGAAAAAAGGATCCTCTAAATTGGTACAACGTCAGAATTTAAGAATTATGGATGTTAAAATTTTTACAAATTTTTGAATTTTTAGTATTTTTTAGACCTAAAAAAACAGGATAAATATTAATTAAAAATACTTTTTTAAAAAAAGTAAATAAAATATTGAAAAAAAGTCATTGTACGAGTAAAGTAAATGATGTCCTTAAGAAGTGTTTCAAATTTCATCAAAATCTATCAAGTAGTTTAGGAGAAATTCCTAGTAAGGCATAATGACATGTGCAAAAACTAACATTTTGAGAAAAAATGAGTTTAAAGTATACGTTTTATTAAGATTTTGTCTCATAACCCTTACAAAAACATTAAAAAAAAACATTTTTTAGACACAGATTTTAGCAATAAAAATGATTGTAATGTAATGAAAAATGATTGATCTACTTAATTATGTTATTAGTTAAAAATCGATATCTTAGACCAGACCTGCCTACCGTTACGCAAAATGCGTATTCGTTACGCAAAATCTCTCAAAAATGACCGTCAGTACGCAAATACGCATTTAACCCATCACGTTACGCATTTCGTATCCTTTTTTTCCCCCTCTTGACTAGCTTACGAGCGGTCACGGAGGTCACGCTAAGCCGTCCTGTTGGGCGGGTGGGGGGGGGAACAGAAAAGGTGGGGGAACACATTGTGTCCAAATTGGTTCTTAATAGCAATTAGATTTAGTCTAGAAATGAAGAACGCGAGAGTGAGGCAGTGGCGGGTTGGTACCAGGTTGGTACCGTCAGTTAGCTGATACACCAACGTGCCTTTTTTTTTTTTTTTTTTTTTTTTTGTAAGTTCATTAGTAGAAATTAATTATGTTGAATCCCTGATTCCCGTATTCATTTGTATAGAAAAAAAAAATATCGAAGTGCTATTGATTCAAAACACATTGAGTGACATTGTAGATATCTAGTCTAGATCTAGATTTGGTTTTAGATCTAGAATCTAGATAACTTGTTATACAGGAATAGATCTAGCTAGACATTACGTTATGTCATAATTCCCTACATTACACTCTACAATCTAGATCCAATTTAGTTGTAGTATGATTTAGATTGACTAGATCTAGATCGATAACATCTACTACCATCTAGTCTAGATCTAGACTAGATTCTTAGTCTTAGTATATAGAATAGATCAAGGATGAAGGTAGACCTACGAAAGTTTGGAGTAGACCTACGTTTGTAGCGGATCCACGGCATCGGTAACACTCTTGAGCCTAGATCTAGAGTAGATTATATTCATTATATAGACATAGATCCAGATCTAGTCTAGATATAATCTCTATTGTATTGTTTTATTGATCTAGATTTAGATTGTAGATCTAATCATGACATTTAGATCTAATATTATATATATATGACAAAATAGTGGATCGCGTAAGTGTTACGCATTCTGGTGCCAAAATACGCATTTTGACCATCAGCGTTTACGCATTTGGACTTTTTTTGGTAGGCAGGTCTGCAGACCTAAAACTCGATTTTCTCTAGGGATACCTCCCCTTAATTGCTACCAATTCTGAAACTGTCAATATGTAACTGCAGTCGTGTCATTATGTTATAGTGTAAGAGGGAAACATGGAATTTCAATTAAGGTCTTTGTTTGTCTTTGGAAGCAGACATTGGTCTACCCGGTACAGTATGTGTTGACCCATTCAAAATAAATTGTGTAAGAACAAATTTGAAGGGCTCTTGGCAGTTCAAGTGACCCTGGGTGACAATAGGTGATAGATGAATCTCTACTGACTTAAGATGGATGGTTAAATCTGTCAGATGCTAGTCTGGGTCACTGAATGGTGATGTGGCTGTGGTTTGAGTCCCTTGTTGGAACTTATCTATCTTTAACCATATTTTCTTCCCCCTTTTTTCCTCTCCATAACTATTGCACACTAGTGCTGCTACAATGTCACATCAAGTTTATCTGACATTTTTATCATCATCAAAGCTTCAGGCTCCATTTATTTCTGAAAAGTAACTAACATTTTTTTGTACAAAGCTTTTATCAACTGTCTGTCTGGGTGGAATCTTGTACACATTATTTCTTCAACTTCCCATTCTCTGATCTAATTGAAACTTTACACAATTGTTCATTGTAGATGACTACACATGAATAAATTTAAAAAAAAATTAACCAAATACTTAATTAATTTTTTATAAGCTAAAGGGAGATAAGCCTTGTTTAGAGAATTAGGTTGTTTGCTAAAAAATTTTAACTATAGACTTTTTTGGACTAGCTATAAAACCTTCCATTTTTATGAGTACTTGTATAGATCAGTGACTAATATGTCAGTTTTATAACATGAAGTGAATGTTAATTATAACCTCTTTGAGTTTCTTTTTTATTTTTTTTTTAAGAAAAGATTATTACAGCTTGTTAATATGGTCATTCATCATTTCTAGAGAAATTAACTGTACTAGTAGACCCACGGCATGCATACGCTGCTATTTTGCATGGGACCACAGAACGGAAATTATTAAAATCTTTTGAAAACTCATACAAATTTCCTGAAATATGCAGACAAAATTTTTTATTTTGGGGTGTCATTCAATATGGCAAATGCCAATCCTATGCTTGATAAAAAAAACCAGCATTATGCAATACCCATAATTGTGGAATCTGGTGAAAGAAGCTTATTGCTCCTCAAACTAATGAAGAATTACTTTAGGTCAACAATTCTCGTAGATAGACTTGGTACCGCAAAATCTGTTTTGCATAGGGCCCCACAATGGTTTAGTCCGGCCCTGCTATTTAGTGACGGGTGAATACAGAGTAGATTACTTGTTCTCCACCCTCCCCTTTTTTTTTTTGCCTCTAAAATTACATGGGGTAACTTTAGTCTGACTTGCAGAAATAAAAGAGTGATCTTTCCTTTACTTCTTGGCGTCCAAACTGTTGAGCCATGAAGAGAATTAAATTAACTATATTTTTCCTGGCTGATTCAAGTAACCAGTTCCATGCTTCATCAACAAAAAGTTCTCTTATGAGTTTTTTCTAGCATATGGATTATGAAATCTTTTTACTCGAAGTGTCTGATTATTACAATACCTCTAATTTTGTGTGTGGAACCTGGGTAGACATGGATCTTGAAAATGGCTCGTACTATTTTCCTAGAAATTTGACTGTTGCTGTATAGCTTTGAGAACAGAATTACTAGCTTCTTGGCCACACAGGGAAAACTATAGTTTGACTGTTTTAATTTTTCAAAGTAAAAAAAAAATTAAATTTGGCTAGAGAACCAGAAAATACCGGTATTTACCCTGAATTACCAGCTATTACCACATTCATTCAAAAGTTTAATAAAAATGTTCTATTGTTTTTTAATCTAAACATTTATTAGTTGTTAAGAGAAAAACAATCCCTCTTTAAGTTGTATAAAGGTGATACAGTCTTTTTAAAAGTGTTTTAAATATTTTTCTTGCTTTACTAGGTTATGTTTTTTATTTTTTTTGTAAGCTCTGGTTTAATGTTTTATGTCTTACTGCTACTTTATCTTCTTTATCTCTGTTATTATCTGTAACTATGAAGGCATCTAATAACTAGTCCAATACCTGAGTCAAACTGCTCTGTGAATTGTAGATTAGGCTTATCTAAAAGAGTTGTATCCGGAGGCCAGTGTCTCAACTAGGCTTAATGATACAGTGTTCAGGCTTGAAGAAAAGGGAAGCATTCTCTGGTACAGCTCTCAAAGTTGCTGGGCAATGTGTCTGCAGAATCACTTGACCTGTATGGGAGCGATGAGGCATTACTCTGAACGGCAGTCTCGCCAAGACTCTACAGCTGGATTAGCCGTTCCAGTCTTGCTACCAATTGGAGTTCATCTCTGGTACCACTCTACAGTGGCATGTGAACCTAGTTCCATCATTGGAAACATGTATTGTTGCACTCTACCATGCTTAGTCTTAAGTAAATGTACATGTTGCCAATAGTTACATGATTTTTCCTGTAGTTTTGGTGAGAAAAAAGTTGTCACACTACATCTGGTCTCATCCACTTCAATAGACCATAAGCTAAGCAATACCACTTCTGGGGAACAAAACACAAATTATGCTTAAGTATTGACATTTCAAAATGTTATTCTTTGTTTTTCAGGAAGCAGTCCAGAGAAGATGAAGTTTATATGCCAAATGTGGACTCAACGCTAGGTAAACTTTTTATACTGTAAAAACCCTAGGGCAGGCGACTCAATGAAGTACAGTAAATTAATAAGTGTTTATTCACTGGGAAATCATAAACACTAAATAACAATGTCTCCCTTGAGCATAGTTTCTTTTTCAACTCTAGACTTGGGCAGAATTTGATATCTTCTACAATGTCAACAGTCTAGTCTCTAGCAGTGCAAACCTACTGCACTACTTGGATGGTGTCAGGTTTAGGAGTTAGTTAGGTTGTTTGATAGCTGAACAAATTAAGGTCCTGAGGTTCAACCTGACAAGAACATCATTCACACACAGTCGTACATAGAGTAACCAACTATGTGAATGATTTAAAAAACAATTTATGGATTTAATTGTATGATACTGATATATGTATATGTACAATGAGAATGATAGAATGATGAATAGATTATATATATAAAATATATATATATATAGATATGTATTCAATAATTACACATAAGTACCTTGCTACTGCTACCAACTTGTCACCATGGTTTCATAGTAAACCAGAGGCTGAGAGATTAACATCACAATACTGTCAACATCAGCAATGATAGAGTTTGACCTCCAACTGTTATGTAATTTCCACTGACACTCAACGCTGTCAATGATAACCAATCTGACAATGACCCTCAAGACTGTAATAGATACTTCTGAGAAGATAAGCGATGCCAACACTAGCAAAGAATCAAAGTTCAGTAAATACAACTCCAACACTGGCACCCTATAAACAAAATAAACCCAAAACTCAACTTCTACTCTAAAACTAGAAATAGTGACAACCTCATACAACATATAAGAGATATCACAATCGAAGTAACTCACCCTAAACAGCGGTCCAAAAATTCTACCAAGGAACTAGTACTTGTTTACACAGACTAATAATCTTTTACGGACCAACACACCATCTGTTTCAACCAAATTCAGAGGGTGAACTGCCTCATGACAGAGAATGACCAATAAATTCCACGGGACTTTGTGATGTAGCAAACAATTCATAACAAAAATACAAGGCGCTCTCACCCCGTACAAGGATTACGAATAGAGGAAAAAAAACTAAGCAAAGTTTTGGAGAAAGCAAAAGACACTTGTCCAAACTACGTGACAGATGGACTTTGATTTTAGCTGTTTACTTAAGAAGGAAGCCATGCAATAAACAGCTAAAAATCTGTGATGCCTTTTTAGTTTCATTGCCTCTTTATTTCAAAATGTTGTCTTAATCATAGGAAAAAAAGTTTTCTGTTCTATTTACATCTAAAATACATTTATTAAAAAAATAAAATTTGAAGGCAAAGTGACCTCATTTTTCCATTTTTGAAAAAATTTCATTTAAGCCCTAAAAAAAATTTATTTTCCCTGTAATGTACTGACTTAATTTAATGGCTTAATTAAAGTACAGGCAACCACTCATTAGAAAAACAAGTTTATAGTAGTTTAAGTGTACTTTAAATATGGAAAAATTATCTCCTAATTGATGATCTCATCGTTGATTTGACCCCATTTAACTAAATTGATTTTTTCACTTATAAACTTTAAATTGTTTTGTGTCAAAAGAGCATGCATTCTCCTGTAATTAGATACCAAGTCTAACATTTTCTAATAACAACTATTATTTAAGTTTAATCAGAACACGATAGTGAAATACAAATGAGCAAAATGAATATTATAATCGGAATTTTTAATTATAATTATAGAGAGAAAGAGTTAAGTTGGAAGTTGAAAAGTTGGCAAAGTCACCCTGTTTCACGTTATTTGAGTGTTTGTTTTTCAATATTGATGACACTCATTAAAGTGTCTCGTTATTCAGAGCCCAGGTTCTTGTCAAGGGTTTATTGACTATCTTTATTATTGTTATTATTATTACAAGCTGTACACATTTTAACTAAGCTGATTATAGGAAATGTAAAGAAGTTGTCTCATTAGAGTCCCTATGATTTTTTTTTAAAATTAATTTTACTTGTTTCTTTTCATTCACAGGAAACAAAATTCGTGAGTTTCTGCTTAGTCTGAGGCATTTAAGAATTTTCATTGCTGTCTATAACATTTTCATCATATTTCTGATGTTAGTGTAAGTACATATGACCAATGATGATTTAAAATTTATTACTTGGATTAGATTTCTTTGGCCTACTTATAAAGTTGAAAGTTTTGGGTTTATTTATTTATTTTTTTTGTTTATTCTCAGATTCCTGTTATGATGTTCGTGTTTTTGTGTTTGCTGTTACTGTTATTTTTTTTTTGTTCTGATGGGGAGGGAATCAGTTAAAATCTTAATTTTATGACTATCTGTTTAGAATTTTGATTAGCTTTTTTTTTTTCATTTGTTAACAGATTCTTTGGTCACTGATGATGAGACATCTCAGCTAAACATGTTATGACATTCACAAAAGATTTTATGACATTAACAAAAGATGTTATGACATTTACCAGCAGTTGTATTTTATTTTAAAAAACTATTAGTGATATGTGCAAGTGTAGTTCAGTTGAATGTATTATGTGTGGGATGCAGTCAGCTGATTGATTGGACTATCACATTAAAATGAAAGTTGTGTTTTGAATGGAATATCTAAAATGTTACAGACCTGCAAAAGTAAAATGATTGTACAGATGTATTTCATTGACTTTTCAATCTCTATGTTCAATTTATCATTCTCAGCATACAATGTATTGTACCAGTTTCAAAAGTTTAGTTTATTTTTAATATTACTACAAAGTAAAAAATTTTTTTCTATGAAATTGTAATTTGTAATATTATTTTTTTTTATATACAAGGGAGACTACTACATCTTAAAAGTTTCATCTCATTATTGCAATTTTTGTCTTTTCAGTATCCTCCCTTACATTGCACATTTTTTAGTGAATACTATCACAATGTTTCGTCTATAACTTGAAATATGCAACAGAACCAAAAGTAACTAAATATTATACTGCTAATTATTAAATTTAACATTCTGTACATGGTGTGGACAGCTTGTAACATCTAGCATGGGTTTTATTGCCAACTCTTCTAGTTACAGTACAGTTAACTGAATCTTCTTCTTTTTTTGTTTTGTTTCAAGGGCTATTTGACCTGTCATTATATAATAATGTTATTAAGGGGAAAATTCAAATTGTGGTCTATTATTTCTTATGTATCACTTTCTTATGTAAATATATCAAGATCATGGTCGAAATAAAGTGATGATAAAAAAAAAGAAATGGAACTGTTTGTTTACAGTGTTCATAATTTCAGAAATTTATTTCCCTGTCGGCTATTTCTTTTAGTAAGAAACAAGTAGGTCAAACTAAGTCACCATGGGGCGGGGGTGGGGGGGTGAGGACCAACATTGAAGTGTTTGAGGCAGAGGAAAAGAAATATTTGTAATGGGTTTGATCCTCATATGCTCAGCAAGATGTCTTGTAGCAAAATAAGATCGCCTTTAGCATGCGGTCATCCCTCATATGGGATAGGTTTCCGATAGAGCTTAGCTGTCAAATGGTAAGTAGGCAAAATAAGATCGCCTTTAGCATGCGGTCATCCTTCATATGGGATAGGTTTCCGATAGAGCTTAGCTGTCAAATGGTAAGTAGGCAAAATAAGATCGCCTTTAGCATGCGGTCATCCTTCATATGGGATAGGTCTACACCGGCCTCAGCTAAAACTTGATCATTTGCAAGGTAGTATTTCAGCTTATGCCCATTATGGAGAAAAAGGCACCTTCGATGGAAGCATTCAAGGAGCTTTAAATGCTTCATATAGAAAACTGAGCCATAAAAAAGCGTGGTTAGAACCACTGCTCTGTAGACATCGATAGGTGAAGACACCGAACAGAACTATTTCGCCAAACTCTCATTTTTAGGTGCTTTTAGCCGTGTCTATGTTGATTGGTGCTTTCTGAAAACAAGCAAAGCTCTTCTGGCGCTACAGACCAATGTCTTACGTTTCTAATGTTTTTAACCTAAAACGCTGACAAAAAAATATCTGATGAGTCTCGTGTTGAAATTCCGCAAGAAACAGTTCTTCCAAACACTTGATCAAGTTGAGGCGGTAATGGGAAATTTAAAATACAAAAGTTCTTTGGCTCTGATGATCTTCCAGCAGACCTTTTTAAAAATGGGTGGTCCTGCTCTAACGGAAAGTTGAACAAACTTCTTCACTTTATGCTGAGGCGCCACCACCATATCGATGTAAAAAAAAAGTTGAAACTTTCGACTGCTCTGATTACCCTGGGATTATATTGCATCTATTAGCAAGAAAAACCATTGCCTAAATATTCATAGGCAATGTTTAGGCTTATATTGGACATGATGTTTTTCTCATCATAGTGCTCGAAATCAAACATGATTTTTTTTTTCTTCTTATTCTAGAGATTTCGAACAGTTTACATTCTGTATCAGCTTTTACAACAAATTCCATTTCTCTTGCTCCCGGGACAATACTACCGAAGTTACTATCAGCTCTCAGGTCTACAAAATAGGCCTAACTATATATTTTTTTCATTGCTGATAAAAAAAAAAGTAGCCCGCTGTAACAATTTACTAATGTTACCTGTTCAATTTGATGTAGGCCTATAATATCATATAACAGCAGAACAAATGAATATAATATTCTTTTGTTTAGTATTCAGACCATGGCCATTTAGTTTTTATGAAACTAATAATATTTCTTTTTGTAAAAAGGTAAACTTTGAATAACGTTTTGGCCGCCCCAAAAACTGGCCACCAGCGTGCAATGCACAAACTACAGAACTGTCTACAGGCCTAAGAAACTTTAACCATCTCGAACTGTAACAAGGGTCCTACCTAAGGACACTTCCAACGAACCATCTGCCCACCCTCCTCACATTATTTTTTTTTATTTCAGGTATTTTTTTTAAACATAGGTAATAATGTCAAATATAGCAACTTGGACAAATAAAACAAATTAAAAAAAAAAAGACCACTTTTGCACTGCGACTGTCACCACGTCTGGTTCCCTCCCTTGAAGATCTACATTTATTTTAGGACCTACCAACACGAAATATGGCCACACTTCTGACCTTTGACCCTACATTAAAGATTCCCCTTTTACTTTGATATGTAGGGTAATGAAATATTCAAGAGAGATCACTCTACTTGGCCCAAGCAGACGATTCGTTCAAGGTACAGTAATGCCATCGGGTGCTAGCAAACGCCCCTCGATTCCATCTATAACTGTCTGGATCAGTTGGACTTTTGTATCGTCTGCTGCCGTGCGTCCTGTGAGACCACCTCGTGGACACGTCAGGACATGGGCTCATGTCACCACATTAATTAACTATTAATTGCGTGAACGGGCAGCGTGGTATTAATTAAACACCGAAATGGCACCCTGGGGCGTTCTAAATATGTTGATGTTACACCCTTCTTGAGAGAGAAGAGACACTTGGCTCACAGCTTGGTGTAGATTACGTACATTGAAATTGTAGCGATGATATTTTATGGTCGTGGCTCTCTTCAACTAATTATAACTAATCATTCACTTTTAATGCGAGTGGGAACAAAACATTAAGTTTCCAGGAAAAAGTACGCGGTCAATATCTAGGAATCTATTTTCAGATTTCCATACACAGTTGCTAATCCATACATAGCATATTTTGAGATTTCCATACATAGTTGCTAATCCATACATAGCAAGCTTTTTGTTGTATTCAATGTACAGAATAAAAGAAGTGTACATAAGCAGTGTTTTTTTTTAAAACTATATGATTATTTTTGTACGGCTCTTGCACTGCAGGGTCATATTTTCCAAGGTGTTCAATGTGTAGCTTTTAAGTAGACACTTGCAACTAAGAACAGGACATACACCTCTGTTAAACTACCATCTGAACAAAATAAATCCCACACATCTACCCTTTTGTAGACACTGCTCCCACCCTTATGAAACAGTAAACCATGTCCTCTTTGAATGCTCCTCCTTCCTAATGCCCCTCAGGCAGACCCTACTTCCACTACAGTCCAACATAAACAACACCCTGCACGGCAGTGCTGAACAACTGAAAAGAACAGCTCAAAATTTCTCCTTGGCACAGTCTGTAAAAGAGCTCGCAGCTAAGTAGCAAAGAGCTGACTAGAAGCAGAAGTAGACAACACTAAGTTGAATTGAACATCCTTGACATTGTTTGGTTTAACGTGAAATCGCGACAAAGAGAGTCGTTAAATGGAAGAAAGTCGTACTATTTAAAATTTAGCTGATATATAATCCCCAAAGATCTTTTTATCTCAACAAAAGTGTTGTGTGTGTAGAAATATAGGTATATTCCACTTCGTTGTTTGTCAAAACGGTCTAGAGTCAAAGTGCTAAGAATTATACACGTTAGAGATTCTTACCTATGGTGTAAAACTCGTGTGTCTGGCGTGCAGAGTATAGGAAATGTTGATAAGTGGTTTCGTAACAAGGTTACACCCGAGCCCGGGTTCAGGAATGTGGACGTCGCCCCCCATCCCTCCCACCCCCGGTACGTTGGGCGGGACTTCACCAAAAACTGGGCTCTTCTGTGTCTAATTGATAGGTCTGTACGACGTGGCAACGAGCTATTGGTCTCCACTGCCCACAGGTTCTGACGTCGCAGGTCAGCGTTGACGCCTACCATAACGAATGGCCTCGAACGATGTCCTCAAGCTTGGGGTCATTTGAAAGGTCAATGTCATTGGTCAACCATGTAACATTTCAGGACTTCGGGTCACATTCTGAATCTTCAGATATTCTGAATGTGTATTGGTCGTCAGGAACCTGAAGATTTCCCACAACGCCATTTTCCTGACTGGATGCTTGACACCAGCTTCATAGGAACATGAAGACTTTCCACAGCGCCATTTTCGTGACCGAATGTTTGATATCAGCTTCATTATAAGAAGATAATGACTTTTATAGCACCTTTGTAAAAGAAATGAATGTGTATCCTAATAAGTCGAAAGTTGATTGTGATATCTAGTTCAGTATCATGGATAAATGTTTTTGGAACATTTGGATTTCATAATGTCTTTTTGTTGGTGAGGTCTATGTGAAACAATAAGATATAAATTTGTGTGCAGTCTGTACAATTACAAGATGCAACGAATAACAAATTTACTGTACATTGTTGACAATAAAAATGTTATAATCAACTGTCAACTCATAATATTAATCCAAGCATATTAACTGGTAACTACTTACTGTAATTTTAAAGAAAAATAAAACTTGGATTTAAACAAAAGCAAATATAATTTATCTTATAGAGCACGTCACCATGAGTACAAATAGTACCAAATGGTTTTATTATTATCTAATAAAAAAATTAACGTGGTAGAATTGGATGAAACGCGGTACTGTCAATTTAAGAGTAACATTGTCTTAATAGATTACACTTTACAGTAAAGCGATTTACATCAATTTGTTATATTGCTTGGACACAAGAAATATAATTTAAGAACAATAAATATAAAATTATTTAACTAAAACATTGTCGTAATGTGATCCATTTATATTCTTATAGCCAACTCATTCGTATCTTCTTATCTTATATAATACAGACGTTACTTCAAAAAAGAAGATCATTACGTCCTACGCGTCATGCATCTAGTCCTGCATGTTAACCAATGACATACATTCTGCCAAGTCAATGGTTTTCCTGGCTAGCTCAGGCAACCCATTCCATGCTCTAAAAGCGTTTACATAATCCCGTTTGGGCCCCTTGTGGTCGTGGTTGCAATATACACCTTCACGCAAAGGTTACTACACTACAGGCAGGGCCGGTCCTACAGATTGCGGGACCCTATGCGAAACGGATTGCGCGGGGCCTAGTCTGGATTGGGATAAGGATATTAAGTGAACATTAAGATTTTTGTTTTGTTTGAAAATCAATACGTCTTTGCATTTTGTTCAAACTTTACTAAGTACAAAATCACGCTCAAATTAAATGGATCTCATTCACCAATCGTAAACAAACAACATTTAGCCACGTGATAATATTGATAAAACAATGTTTAAAAAACTGTCACGTGACAGTCTGTGTGCATTAAGTAATTTGTATAGAAGAGATAGAGAATCACGTGGCTAAATGTTATTTTTTTACGATTGATGAATGAGGTCCATTACGATCCATCTACATACCATAAGCCGATTAACATTCAGATCTGCCTTTTAGATTTACTATCGACTAGCAAAATATCGCTTGTGATTTTTTATAGAGATCGAGATAGTCTCTATATTTAGATGCCACTGACTATTACAGTAAATAAAGTGTTGGGACTTCTTGTTTTGGTTAAAATTAGCCTTATTATTTGTATTCAATGAAAGCTGACACTATCGTTTTTTAATCACTAGTAGGAATGGCGTTTTCCATATTGAATGGCACCCCAAAATGACAATTTTGTCTTTTTCTCATTTTTATGAGTTTTCAGGATATTTTAATAATTTCGGGAGATTTCCAGGAGCTCCTGGAAAATCAGGAGGCAGCGGAAACCCTGTTATGTTAAAATTGTTTAATTTAATAATTTAAGTGTGTTAGTGCGGGGCCTATAAAAGTGGGCCTACGGGCCTATGAAAGTGCGGGGTCCACTTCGGCTTCATTTGTTTGCAATGCCCTAAGGCCGGCCCTGACTTCAGTTGAAAAGCTATATTTTTTTAAAAGAGAAAAAATAACAATGTCCTAGAATAAGAGATGTAGAGAAAGGTTAGAAATAGAGAGTGTCAAAGAGAAAAATAATGCAGATAAGAGAAAGGTTGAAAATGTGAACACTAGTCTCAAAGAGAATAAGATGCAAATAAGAGTTTGAATATTTTAAACAAGAGCCTATTGGACACTAACATGCAGATAAGAAAAAATTTGAAAGTTATATCTCAAAGTACTGTGTAGCACTCAGAAATTAAAGATCATTTTTTTTCCCTGTATAACATGAAGTTAGAGCTATAGATGATCCCCCTGACAAGGGCGATTATTTATAATCGTTAATAGCTTTGCACGATTTATCTCGCTTGGAACATCAGATCGCGAGTAAACTGGCAACGGCTTGGTTAGCAACGTTTGTGACAACATTTTGAGATTTTTGGCAACGAATTGGACTTAAAGCTTGACCCCCAGTGATCCCCCAGCACTATCTAACAATGGCGTCACTCTACCACCACTGCCTCGCTTTCAGTTAGAGCAGTGATTCCCAAACGTTGTCCTTAGCGGAACACTTTGCACATTCTGAGTATTTAGCGGAACACTTCACACATTCTGAGTATTTAGCGGAACACTTTGCTTACTTTTTTTCAGAGAGATTATTTCACGAGGTGGCCTACTAGTTAATTATTCCAGTAGTCCGTAAAACACCTATTCAGCCCTCGCGGAACATTAGGGTTCTACGGAACACAGTTTGGGAAACACTGAAGTAGAGGAGATACGACAAGACCAATGATACACTAAGGGGAGAGCATTTTCATAAAACAACAACAAAGCTTATATTAAGCGTGTTAGTATCAATTAACAGTAAAAAAAAAAAAAGCCATATATAAAAACACATTTTAAAAAAAAAAGGAACGACCATTATTTCAACTTGTGGGCTTAAAGCCTTCTCGGGCTTCTCAAGCCAGCGATGTAAACCGAGACCAATCGTCCTTGAAGGCCTGAACATTGACCAGCAACGTCACAACCAGTGGGCGATTTAAACCAATAGTGTATTGCCACGTCACAGGTCTGTACGGCGTGGAAACGAGCTATTGGTCTCCACAGCCCACAGATTTTGACGTGGCAGGTCAGTAGTGAGGGCTTCTTTAGCGAATGGTCTTGCGTAAGCACTCTGCTAGCCAAGAGTCTACTAACATGGACGATTGTATAGTTGTCTATTGTTTCTATTTTACGTTTGTGTTCACTAAGTATAAGACAGCAGCCTAATATAAATGGGACTAATTCAGCTTATACCACCACTTCAGTAAAGTACTATTTCTTTCCCTTGTTAGAGATACTAAACAAAGTACTTTATTACCAATAGTTAATTAACTAAATAATCATTTTTCAAAATTGATTCTTGAGTTGTCAGGTAAAAGAAAGAAATGTGCGAAATTTCAGATTGATTCGAGATTGGGTGCCGGAGAAATAACGTGTACAAACTTTTGGCCAGACAGACAGACACACAGACAGACGGAGTGCGTTGATATAAGCTTTGTAAAAAATGTTTAGAGCCTCATTATTTGTTTTATACCCGTTAATTGGTGTATTTTAATTTAAGATGTCGGCATCTTTACCTAGAAGAACTAGGACATCGACCACTGCAGATCGATAGTAAGCAATAATGAACATACAATGATTAAGACATTGTGTTCAATTCCAAATATTGAGGATGTGCAGTGTTTCACGTGCAAACCCAGTTGCAACCTACATATTTTGCCCAAGCTAATGCTGACAAAGTCGTTGTCCGTCATGACTTTATTAAAGCTTTCGTCTTCTGCACCTGTCTTAGGCAAGGTCCCAAATGTATATCCAGCGACCTTCGTGAGAGCTCCCCATCTGTTTCTTTCAGAGACCATCTGCTGCCAGCTACTTTCCTCTAAGCTAGTGAGGGCGAAATGGCGCTTGAGTTGATCTTTGTAGCACTTCCGGAGGGAGGCGCTTCTTTTACGCCAAAACTACTAAAAGTTAGGAAAATGTGCCTTTCAGACCTATGACCTTGCGATCTATAGGGCAGATGTAAAGGTCATCTGTTTTTATGGCCAATGGTTAATGAAGGTGCCATGTAGCCAGCCTTTACTTTTCACCGACTAATGTCAGTTACCCATTAAATCTGGGTGGACACAAATCACCCTAAAAATTCCGTAATTAAAAATAATAGTTTTCACCTGGATTCGAACCCGGGACCCCCGTTTCGGAAGCCAAGCGCTCTAACAATCAGCCACTGCGCCTCCAATAGTGATAATACAGTTCCATAAAAAAGCCCCAGTGTGCATAACAGATATAATGCATAAATTAATGAAATGGTTGGGACTTAATCTCAAGTTCTTGCAAGTTTCCAGGAATACAAGTTCATTCTTTTGAACTTCACAAATATAGAGACAAGAGAAAGTAAAAACAGCTTTCAGAACTGATTGGACCTATATCTACTTCAAAGTACCAAACGGACTCGGATCCCGTACGTTTGCTCGACCTAAGCTGATTGGCTATAAGTAATTTATGGGTCAAGTGCTGACTATGTCTATATATCCCCTCCCCCCTTCTCTTCGATCTCTTTCCATCGTGTCTCCCCAAACCTCCGCCCACCCCATTCCAATGCAGCTGTTGACCTGACCAAAGGTTCTGGAGTACGCTCGGGTAGGGGGACCTCGGTAATCAGCCAATGGGAGCTGTCATCTTCAGCATGCGAACTTTATTGACCAGGAGCTAATTTCTTTAGTGAACTACTCAAGCGACGAGTTGACCCTTGACCCCTTACAGACTGCTCCGTTACAGCAACAGAATCTACACAAAATGGTAAATGTCGGAAAAGTAAAGGGGCGGTAATGATTTGGGAGAGGCTTTTTTTTTTTTTTTTTTTTTGTGTCTTTCTTAGGAAACATGCTTTGTAAGAAAAAAAAAAGAGTAATAAGTTAGAGAAATAAATTAGAAATCTGAACTAGAGTCTAGAGAAAGGAACTTGTGAAATAAATTAGAGAATTGCTAATGATCGCTTTATAAATGGGATAACTAAACAAACTTTTTCTTATTATTCAGAGGGTAGTTTTGCTCGATACCAGTACAATTATTCAAGAACGTAAAACCGCAAGCGGATTATGAATCTGAAGTACTAAGGTTCCATTGCATTATTGTTATGTGATGTACACTGGGCTAACGTAGTAAAAATTTATATGCCCCCCCCCCCCGGCCTGTATTTGACAATATGTTAGCATGAAGGATAAAATGAGTTCAAACTACTATTTATGTCATTCTAGGTCAGATGGGTTCGAACCCCAAGCATAGCCCTAAATAACAAGAGGCCTTGCGGACTTACTCCAAGTTAACAACAACAACAACAAAGATAAAATAACGAACACACTTAGAAAACACTTTTAAAACAGAAGAGTTCCGATGGGATGGTAGTGGAGCAGTGGGTCAAACCCGCCATGTTCACAGGGCAAGCTGAATGAGTCTCGCGAGCTACGTCATAGCCAGCCCTCAGATCTATTTCCTTTTGCTTTGGTTCCATCGGTCTACTCTCGCTTGTTAAGTCACAATGGAATCGATACCCTAACAGCCGCACGTGTAGCTCAGACACAAGAGCCGGGACTGAGTCTCTAGTGTGAATGTATGGTGGAGTGTGTGAGTGTTTGGCTGAGTGTGTGTGTGTGTGCGTGATCATTAAGTGTATCTATGTGTGTATGTGTGTTTATGTTTGTGTCTTGTTTCTATATGTTTGTCAATATTTGCTTGTATAAATGTTGACATGGTCAACCTTTGGTTTGTTATAACTCATTGAGTTCATATTACATGAAAATTCTGCATTCCCCCTCCTTTGGAAGAACCCAGCCTCGTCTTCATGTGCATCATCATCATCATCACCAACACCATCATCATCATCACCACCATCATCATCGTCATCGTCATCATCATCATCATCATTAACATTATCATCATTATCATCGTCATCATCAACATCATCATCATCATCACCATCATCATCTCTTACTTTCTTTCTTGTTTTTTTTTGGTTCACTTAAACTGTCCGTCTTGTATAGTATTTCTATATTATTTTTTTTAGCTGCCCCCTGAAGGGGAATAGCCATTATAAGTTTTTGTAGTTTGTCTTTCTGTCCGTCCGTCTCGTAAACTAGAAAAGATATTATAATACGACATCATGATATTTTAGATCTTTCAAAGTTCTGATGAAAAGGCTACTTTTTTCTTTTCTGAAGGGAAAATTTTAATTTTTAGAATCAACTATAAAAAAACAGTTTTAAAATAAAAAATACACCATTTTTACAATTATTCACTATTAACAGTAAAAGAAGAAACTGGAGATAATTCAGTAAGGGAGATACCCATATAGCACATTTTTTTTGCACACGTTTGTATTTAAAAAAAATTTTTATTACTAAATTCAGAACAAACAAAAATATTCTGTCATAATACTAACAACCTACGTTTACAAAAAGAATGTTTAACTTTTTTTTTTAAAGAGAAAAATCTGATAGAACATACATAACTTAGAAATAAAATTGCAAAATAAAAGAAATTTTTTGAAAAAAAAAATACACGACCTTTTAGATGAATGTGTTTCAGAATATGGTAAATGATTATTCTCCTTACTATTAATAGTGAAAATGTTGTAAAAATGGTGTATTTTAATGAAAAAAAAACTGCTTGCATAGTTGATTTTAAAAATTAAATTTTTCGTTTTTAGAAAAGAAAAAAGTAGCCGTTGCATCAGAACTTTGAATGGTCTAAAATATCATGATGTCGAATTTTCAATATCTATTCTAGTTTACGAGACGGACGGACAGAAAGACAAACTACAAAAACTTGTAAGATGTAAACGGGACTGACGGACGGACGGACAGACAGACAGACCACACATAACTAATAGCGTCTATTCCCCTTTTCGGGGACCGCTAAAAAAGCAGTACATCGTACAATACACGTGAATCGTAATATTACACTATAGAGTAGAGTGTTTATCAATTAAAAAAAGAAACAATTAGTTAATTAATTGTTGGTGATTCATGATTTTGTTTTGAGTTCGAAATGAAGGGAATAAATGCTACTTAATGAGCGATAAGGATATATATATGAGGATTTACTCTTATTACATTTTAACACGTTTTTTTTATCTTCCACTTCCCACTCTCGGACCAAGTTCAAATTAGGCATATTTATTTTTTGTCGATAACAATAAACGAAAATTAACAAATTATTTAATCATTTAGAAGCCTACTTATTAATTTTGTTTTATATAGCAGAAAGGGAGATTAACCCCGTAATTTTCAGATAAATGTCAGTACTTAGCGTAATTTTTTTTTGTTTATTGCTTGTTTATCTTTCCCTAGTTTTTCATCTAAAGCCAATCTCCTCTAGTAGTTAATGATCGGGTTGACGATAATGTTGATTATTCAACTGAGTGTGGCAAAGTGACGTAGAAGGGTGCGCAGGGGAAGGGAAAGACAATAACAGAGAAGGGGAGTGAACTAGGGGGAGAATTAGGCAAGGAGGGAGACGACTCCGAGTTGGTTTTTCTTTCCTTTAATGTCCCAGTCAATTAATGATTGGTTGTTTGTCACCAACAAGTCTGGAAGCTACATCATATTTTAACTTAAAACCCCAGGTCTTCACAGAGTTGTTCTTTCCAACAGAGCAGCGATTCTCAAGTTTTACACTGGCCCATCGAAACCCCATTAAAATTTGTTGCCTCGCCATATCTAAGCTCTGTCTGTCTGGTACAAACTTGTAACACAATACTTACTCCACTTCCCATTCTCTGATGAAGTTGAAACTTTATACTATTATTCGTTGTTCCTAACAAGACATGAATCAATTAAAAAAAAAAATCCAACAATTAGTTAATTAGATAGCCGTAATTAATTAATTTTGTTTGATAACAGAACAAGGAAATACAGTTTTACAGTATTGAGAGATATGGCTGAAAATGTGGATTTATTTGTTTAATACATTTTTCTTTAATACTGTATGCGACGCCAAGCATGGGTGACTGCGAAGAGCCCCGAATACAAAGGGGTCTCTCGAGACCTAACAAGACAACACATTCCTGAGCGCCAGTGATAAATAAATTATAGTTTTTTTTGTTTTTTTTTACTGAATTTTTTTGTTAGCCTCTGGGATGGAAGTGGGAGGCGCCTCACAGTTTGAGAAACGCTGCATTAAATAGAAGAAAATCAGAATCACGGGTTGACCACTATTGAAAACATGACATTGTTTAATCGGCCAAAAAAACAAACAAAAAACACCACGTTAATTTACGAGTTGATTTGTACAAAGCTTATATCAACTCACTGTCTGTCTGGTACAAAAGTTGTACACGTTATTTCTCCCACACCCAGTCTCGGATCAAGCTGAAACTTTGCGCAATTGTTTAACTGGCGTAGACAATACATTAATCTATATAAAAAAAAAGTAACGAATTAGTAAAATAATTACTGGTAAATTTATTTTTTTTTGATACCATCAAATGAAATAAATCTTTCAGTATTCATATATATGACTAAATACATAGGGGTTTTGTCCCCTTACATAATGAAACCACGTTATTTCTCCAACACTTATTCTCAGATCAAGTTGAAACTTATATAATTTATTGTACCTAATAAAACATAAATTAATAAAAAAAATTATACAATTAGTCAATTAATCATTGGTTATTAAATATTTTTCTTGATATCCAATAAGGGAAAAACTTCTACATTATTTAGAGATAGTTGTAAATACGGAGTTCTTTCTCTTGGACAAGTTTTTTTTTCTAAAGGGATTTTTTTTTAAATTAGGTGACTTGTTCTTTTATGGTGTACAAAGAGATATTTAACTATGATGTAATTTAAAATCATGAAGTCTTTGGCGTACTTAGCGCACACCTCTTCTCCCTGTTTCTTGTTGAGTTCTGTCCCTTGAACTACTTAATAGAAGGGAAGAGAAAATGGGATGGATGGAAACTAAAATCTAAAATCCGATCAGGGCGGCAGCACAGTTAAGTTTACTGCTGGTCATCAAGCTCTGGGACGGGCCATCAAGCTGGGACTACTGGACAGCTAGTGACTTGTGCGGTCATTACAGTCCTCCGGCACTTTACATCAGTCACTTTGGTCAGGGCTCCCCACTTTGCAGGGTCAGCTTTAAACAATGTGTTTTAAAACCAACGCCAGGGGAAACTACTCTGTCGATGAGATAACTCTGGTTAGTAATGGAAAGCCGTGTTCTATAGAGAAAGAAACATAATCCTTTTTTTTATCGGGAAACATTTTGTGGATTTATTATGATGCCTTATTGTAATAATAATTAAATATTCACAAATAATAATAACAATAATAATGATATTGGTAGTAAATTATTACTACTACTGCTGCTACTACTACTTCTAATAGATCATAAGTGATTTCATTATTACAAAGCTTATATGAGCTCACTCTGTCGGTCTGCTAAAAATTAAGTACACGTTATTTCTATTCAGCTGGAATCATAGATCATGCTGAGATTTCGCACAATTAGGATATTAAAACAAAAGTTAATTAACTATTAGTTGGGAAGCGTGGTCGAGAGGCCAAGTGCGCTTGAACTTGGCTTGGCTTGGCACCTAGAAGGGGGCTCGAGGTTCGACACCCGACTCGGGCAGAGTTGTGTGCAGAGTTGTGTTTACTGGGCGCTTTAAGGCAGCACGGATCCTAAATCCCCCCTCCCCCCTCTGGTCCACAAATGAGATTGGACCAAAAGCGCTCTATAATGCTATAAGCATGAAAGTAGCGCTATATAAAAAGCTATAATAGTTAGTAATTTATAATAGTGTTTGGTATCTAACAAGGGCAAGAAATAGTACTTGACAGGTGTGGCTGTTTAAGTTAAATAAGTCCTTTTCATATAATTTTTAATGAACTATTGGTAATTTATTATTTTGTTTAGTATCTAACAAGGAAAAGAAATAGAACTTGACAGGTGTGGTTGAATTAGAGAATTAAGTCGTCGATTAACTAACAAATAGATAACTGTAAAACATTTTTTTTATAGAGAATGAAAGACCGAGAGAGAAAAACGGATCAAAAGAAAAGACTGGTGTCAGATATCAAGTGATATGTGGAGTAAGAGAGACGGGAAGAATGGGAACAGATTAGGAGAAGATTTGGATAGAAAATGAAAATGAGATAAAGAGATAAAGAGCAAGAAAGAGAGACTGGGAATTGGAGAGAAAGAAGATTCAGATGTAAGATATCGAGTTGATACAAATGGAATGAAAGAGAAAAAAGATATTGAAATAGAGAAATAGAGATCGAAAGAGAGAAATAGAGATTGAAATAGAGAGAGATAGAACAATAGAAAAAAAGATTGAAAGAGAAAGAAAGCAGGAAGAAAAATTAAAGAAAAAGAGACAGAATACAAAAAAAGAGACCAGGAGAACAAAAGAGTGACAGCGAGAGAGAGAGAGAGCGAGAGAGAGAGAGAGAGAGAGAGAGAGAGAGAGAGAGAGAGAGAGAGAGAATTGTGTTAATGCTGTGTATGCAGACAGAATTAATCAGGTATGGATGATTTGGTCTTTTACCAAACCGTGGTTCTGACTTCAGTTTTAAATATCTCATAGTACACACACACAAATACTTAATCCCACACATTCACACATTTGCTTTCAACACTCTTAACTCCCTTTCTCATCTTATTCCTGCATACGAGTCTTTGTCTTTTCGTTAATCAATATTATACATAGGTCTATTCTCCACCTACTCAGGTCTCTCTCTCTCTCTCTCGCTCTCTCTCACACACACACAACACCCGTCCCTATTTTCGTCGTTCGCTCCATCAGAATGTAAAAAAAACAACAACCACCACCAATTGTGTTGATGACTTGATTGCAGGCTGTGCCACGAAGACCAGGTCTCCCGTGGCACCGACGACCCGTTCCGTCACGCCACTGGGATTATTTGGCTCCAATAAAGTTGGTAATGATGGGTAGAAAAGGGGGGGGGGGAGGTTTCACGACCAGACCCCCCCCCCCTCACACTTCCATCTTGTGGGATCTTTACATCAGTAAAGTTACTCGAGATCTCAGTCATATTTTCATAGTGTAACCTAGGCATAGTCCTTTACATAAAATTAATTATAACTTAGACATTATCCTTAGCACAGACTTTAGCCTAAACATAGACATAGTCCTTAACAGACAATCAAAGCCTTTAACATTAGACGCAGTCTTAACTTTAGACATACTCCGTAACACAGGCGGCCGTCCTTATTAACGTCCTACGCATTTCATCTAGTCCATCTAGTCATGTATGTTAATCAATGACTAAAACTCTGCTAAGGAGTTGCTTTTCCTGGCTGTTTCAAGCAGCCCATTCCATTCTATAATAGCACTAGAAATAAGGGGAACTTGTACGAAATGTTTCGAGCGTATGGAATAAGAAAATTTGCCTCTATCTTTGTATCTTTCTGAGTATTTCATTATTTCTAGAAGTAGATCTAGATCTAGACTAAATCTTAAGGGTTCCAAATCAGAAGTCTAGATCAAGTTGCCAATATATTGAAAAATACCAATAAATAGTTACTTCTACAGTGTGTAACAGCGTTCGTACAAAGAACTGACGGTGCCAAAATCATGAGTCCGATATCCGGCTAGAGCTAAAAAAAAGTGAATTCGTTTTTTTTTTAAATTATTTTATTGTATTTTAAGCTGCATAATGGATGTATTGACTTTTAAAGAAATGTATTTTTTTATAATGATTTTCTTGTAGCTTTGCAATGTAGCCTAAATAATCAAACGATTGGAAACGCATGTCTGTCAGTGTTGAGAAAATAGCCAGATTTTTTCAAACTTTCTCGACAACAGAAGTTCACTCATTACTTTACGGCCTGAATAACAGCACAGCTTTTAAATTTGGATCTGAAATTTAGATTGACAAAGGCCAGGAATTTTGTTGGCTTCTCCATCGTTCTATCGATTTCTGCCAGGTTGTATCGAAAGAAAATAAGATGCCAACTCCAAAGGCAAAGAAACAGAAAAAAAAAATCTTGTATTTTAAAATCCGCCTTTGGATAACAAACATTTCCCCATACTCTTTAAGTTTAACACTTGTCTTTGAAGAGACAAAAGAAAAAGATTTTATGGGTTGACATTTACTGCTCGAATTTATTCATCGGTAATACCGCGTGATACAGAGTGGTCAGATGTAGCAGTCGGTCTGTGGATTGATGTGTGGCCTGATGAAAAGACACCCATTTCGGGTAGATTTGAACTGATTCCATTATTCCTATGATGTTGTATTATGAGTGTCTGCTGAGGTGTTTATTGAACAATCTGTTGGTGTATAGGCTGATACATCTATTGGTGTATCTGGCGATGTAAAAGTAAAGTAAAACTCCCCTTTCAGACCTTGTGATCTATTGGAGAGAGGGGGGGGGCAGATGATGTATAGATAATCTGTTTCTGTGGCCCGCTGTTAACGAGGGTGTCATGTGGTCAGCACAAGGACCAACCACTTTTACTTTTACCCAACTAATGTCAGGTACCCATTTGAGCTGGGTGGACTTAGAGGCACCCTAAAGATCCCCAAAGTAAAAATACCAGTCTTCACCAGGATTCGAACCTGGTACCCCCGGTTTGAAAGGCAAGCTTTACCACTCAGCCACCGCACCTCCTACCTGTTGATGTATATGCTGCTATATCTTTTAATGTATCTATTGAACTATCTGTTGGTGTATACGTTGTTATATCTATTGGTGTATCTGCTGATGTAGATATGTCAATGTATCTGCTGATGTAAAAAGTAAAAAAAACGTTTTTCTTTCAGACCATGCGATCTAAAGGGCAAATGATGTTAATGTCATCTGTTGTTTTTTTTTGTCAACGGTTAAGCAGGGTGTCATGTGGCCATCACAACGACCAACCGCCTTTACTTTCCATATTATAATTCAGGTACCCATTAGAGTTGGCTGGACTCTGGGGCGAGCTAAACATCCCGATATTCAAAATCTCAATCTTCACCAAGATTCGAACTCAGGACCCCAGGTTCGGAAGCCAAGCGCTTAACCACTTATCCACTGCCCCCCCCCCCCGATAAGGTGATGTATCTGGTGATATTATCTGTTGATGCATATGCGTGCGGTCGATAACCTAGACCAACGAGTTTGAAAGCAGAAAAAGTTGACAAATTATGAGACCTTAACATTGAAAGTCCTGGGCCTTTTTGTTTCAAAGACGTATCACGTGTCTTGGTGACGTCCTAATACAGTAATCAAGATCTATGTGTTTCATTAAGTCTTCGTAAAGCCCCATGGGACAGCTGATATCTAGCAACGGTTCCAACGACACAGTCAATAGCCTGTGTGTCGTGACTAAGATAAACATCCGGTGGGGTTGGATTATGGGATAGAGAAGATACGCTGAATTATTTCCTTCCCGTCATCCCATTAATTTAAATATTAAATGAAAAGCAGACGATAAAGGGAGACGTCAGGAAAGATCCCATTATTTCCTCATTGTTATTATGGAGTTAGAGATTATTCTCACGAGAAATCAGTTACAAAAGCAACTGCGAACTGTCGTGGTGAAAAAAAAAATAATTCAGTAATAAAGGATTCCAATTCTCATTGCCTAATCACAGTTTTTCGACCTTGAGCCGGTCCTAAAAGGATGCCATCTGTCTAATGTAGTACGAAAGACATGCATCTAAAATGTAAAAGCATCCAGGCAAAAGGTAATCCACAGATTCAGAAAAGCCTTGCTTAGGTTTATGTTATAACAAGACTTCAGTTGTAAGTTCAAACGGAATTTTGTTTATCAGGTTAAGGCCTACACAAAACCAAAGTTTCTTTTTTCAAAAATAAAAAAGTGGATTGACGAAAATCTTGAAAATGTGTTCCACCTAGTACATCTTCTTTTAGTGTGTTTTTATTGGAAAGAGAAAGTAAATCTCATGGCGAAAATGTAGCGATAGCCAAGGTCAAGGTTACCGAGCACCAGAAATGGCCTAGTCTACTTTTAAAACACATTTCCCCTTTCAAATTCTCACTAGTGCTCCTTCTTCCCTAGTGCGATTAGAGCACGGAAAAGGGTTGCCTGAATCAGCCATGAAAACCAATGACTTAGAGTTTACGTCTTTGGTTAACATTAAGTTATCACATATGCATACACGTATAACCAAATTATCTTCGTGTATTTTTTTTCTATTTAAAAGAACGTGTGTAGCATAAATGATATGTGCTCTACTCTCCAGACAGCAGACGACTTTTCTTCTAGTATCACTCTGGCAACGATTCAAGCCTTGAGTGTATTGTACGCGTCTCACCAAACCCTGATACCCTACCGCACCCCCCTTTTTTTTGTCTTCCCTCATGTCTTCGCTAATGAAAGATAATAGCTGACACTCCAGTACATGGTGGTTCTAAAACAAGTTTTAACATGTTCAAAAGATGTCATGTTTTTACAACACTTATTGTTGGAGGTGATTTCTGAACAGAACAAGAGAATGACTTTCTCTACTTCAGACATTTTTTTTCCTCAGCAACTTACCTTAATAGCGTACCAGATGTTCGTCTTCAATAAACGTGCAAAAGTAAAGTTCCCCTTTCAGACCTTGTGGTCTATAGGGCAGATGATGTAAAAGTCATCTGATTCTGTGATCCGCAGTTTTTGAGGGTGTCATGTGGTCAGCACAACGACCAACCGCCTTTACTTTTCCCTAACTAATGTCAGGTACTCATTAGAGCTGGATGGACTCAGAGGCGCCCGAAGATCCCGAAATTAAAAATCCCAGGTTTCGAACCCCGGTGCACGGTTCGGAAACCAAGTGCTTTACCGCTCAGCCACCGCGCCTCTTCAGTAGACGTATAGCAGTACGATATGTTCAGCAGAAGTATTCAATACAAAGTAGAAATAACCAGTACAAGTTTATCAGTAGAAGTTGAGTACAAGACCAGTAGAAGTGAACTTGACATGTTTACTAATCAAAGTTTACCTGCAGACGTTTAGCGATACAAGTTGGCCATGCATGGTAAAACAAAAGGAAAAGAAAATTTTGAAATAAAAATTTTTTTTAAAAAATTGGAGCGAAATGAAAGTAGAGTATTTGCTACTAAACATGAGCGTGTCGGCTTTATAAAAACTAAATGGGACGAAACTGCTAATATAAGATCGTTTTGTGGAAAATAAGAGAGAGAGATAGAATAGATAGATAGATAGACAGATAGCTAGATAGATAGATAGATAGATAGATAGATAGATAGATAGATAGATAGATAGATAGATAGATAGATAGATAGATAGATAGATAGATAGATAGATAGATAGATAGATAGATAGATAGATAGATAGATAGATAGATAGATAGATAGATAGATAGATAGATAGATAGATAGATAGATAGATAGATAGATAGATAGATAGATAGATAGATAGAGCCTTTCAGAAATCGCATTAAAAATGGCTGCTTAGATTCCATAGAAATCAGTAGAACAATATAAACATATGGTTCAGGACTTAAGAATTGTGGCTCCCACTGCTGATAAGTGGGCGGACAAAAGTGTTGATAATTTTCTTTAAAAAAAAGAACCACATAAGACACATCTTGACCTAGATTCTCCCTATTAATAAGCAAAAACTAAAATTAATCTCTTTTTGCAAGTGTAGACATCTTCTGATGCTCACTTTGGATGACTTATCAAAATTACCGTGAGCAATTATGTAAGTCATCGCAATGCGCTAAATAGTTGGCTAGACCGCTAGATTGAACTGCGAGGCGGGACTCCAGATGTACAGGAATCTGTATTCTGATAATAAACCTTTGAGATGTCTCGGATGAATCCAGATGACAAGAAACGCTTCAGTACTCTTCAGTGCTTCTCAACCGGTGAGGAAAAAATCCACCAGTTAGATATTTTTTTCTTAATCATACATTGGACACAATGAGTCATGCACATAGTGGGGTGTGCGATGGCTTAGTGGTTAAGCTCTTGGCTTCCTAACCTGGAGGCCTTGGGTTGGAATCTCAATGGAGACTGCGCCTTTGACTTTCGATATTTTTAAGGGTTCCCCTGAGTCCATCCAACTCTAATGGGTCACTGACTTTAGTTGGGGAAAGTATAGGTGGTTGGTCGTTGTGCTGGCCACACGTCACCCAACCCTTGGCCAAAAAAACAGATGACCTTAACATCATCTGCCCTATAGACAGCATGGCCTGAAGTTATCTTTTTTACACACAGTGGGAACAAAATATACATTAAGAAGTGCATGAGCCAATCACATGTTCAAGAACTAATATATACACGAAGAAATGGATGAGCCTTGCAAATGATCAATCTTTGATTAAAAGAAAACTAAAGGCGCATCTTTTGATGCTCACTTTGGTAATAAATGAACGAGCTTTACATATGATAGTAATAAAGACGTGTGCTTTCGTCTCTTAGGTGGCAGTCCAAGTCCAAGTTGGAGAATGAGTGGTGATTCAGTCAGTCGGCTAGGGCTTTTGTGTGTATGTATTAATTTTGAAAACTGATAGATAGTTAGACAGAGACCTTGAGGGTGTCAATGAAACGTTGGGTTTTTTTTTGTCAACCTTGTGAGCACTCCTCTTTCTTTTAGTGACCATGTTGGAGTCATTAGGGATGCAGGAGTCTTCCATTCCCTAGACGTGTCCTGTACATCACAGCTGAGACTGCTTCAGGATTGCAGACCCGCTCTTCGAAATTATTTTTAACATTCAGTATTTTTCTGAGACAGATCATTTGAAAATGGTTCATTTTTGAAAGAGCACCACAGCATCACGTTGAGAAACCTGGTGCACAAATCGAAGAGGACAAGAAAACGGCGCTGGCAGAAGAAAAGCGTCATAGAAAAAAAAGTGAGCCCAATGACACTAGCTCCAGCTGGAATAACCTACCCAATGTACAGCCGAGGCCGAACATTCCGGGCTGACATAGATATCACCAACCACATGTGGATGCACTAAACCCCAGTGCAAAGCCCTCAGCCCCATGGATGATAAATTCGGTTATCATCGAACCACGATGGACGAACTATGATTAAAACCAGAAAGTTTTAAATCTAAGTCAAGAAACATATAAATGCATAAAGGATGAAACATTTTAGAACCTATTTCATTTAATGCGCTGTTTTGTTAAGTGAAAGACTTATTATCGATTATCCCCAATGTAAAATTACACGCTCGAAATAGAACTAGAACTCTCTGATAAAAATATCTTGTTTTTCAGCCACTTCGTCGGTGTGTATTTTGGCCACTGCCGCATAGTGCTTTTTGTTATCAACTTGCCAAGGATCATTCTATTTTCCCCCCGCGTCACAGATAATGCAGATCCTTTCCAAATAACATAGTTCATCCCCATGAACATAGAATACAATGGGAGGGAATGCATTTGGTAGGGGAGAAAATTGCTCAATTATGGCGGGAACAATGGAGGTCCAGCTGTAAGCAGAAGTATGAAGGATTGCGCAATCATGCTTTGTCATGTTTTGTTCCTACAGAACCAATGTTCGATAACTCGGTACCCATTGCTGCCCGTAGTTGTCCCCCCCCCCCCAACCACCACCGAGCCTACCGAGCTGTTACTTCCTATTTCATCTTATCATTGTTATCTTCCATCAGATTAGCCCTCACTCAAACCCACACACTCACACTAACCCACACACTCACACAAACCACACACTCACTCTCACACACTGGGTATATAAACAAACACACACACAATATCTAAGGGTACAAATATGCTTGGCTTGTCATTGTCATGACACTCGATAGAAATCATTTTTTGTTTAATAGCGGTGGTCGAAATTTAAAGAGGTGGTCTAGTTTTGTACAGCGTTCAGAGGTGGTCCAGTTTTTTGTACAGAGGTCAAAGGTGGTCCAGTTTTTACAGAGGTGGTCTAGTTTTGTACAGAGCTCAGAGGTGGTCCAGATTTTGTACAGAGGTTAGAGGTGGTCCTGGTTTTGTACAGAGGTCAGAGGTAGTCCAGTTTTTACAGAGGTGGTTCGGCTTAGTACATAGGTCAGAGGTGGTTCAGTTTTGCACAGAACTGATTCCAATTTCAACTGAGATGGTACCAAGGTAGTTACATTTTTCTCAGTTACTAACCAAAGTTTATAGGGCAAGGATTTTTTTCTACGAATTTACATTACATTTAAAATGATAATTGAATCATGACCTTGATGTATGATCTTGTTTATCTGAACGTCGCCCTGGTTCTGTTTCACGGTCAAGCTTCAGTGATGAAGAAAGATAGGACATGGAAGGACAACTCCTCTAGTGCCTTTGCAAGGAACAGGGTAGAACGGAGTAATAATTCGTAATGTTTCGTAGCTCAAATAAGATGTAGTGGCATTGCAGAAGTAGCAATCTTGATAATAGCACACCAGTTAGCACAATAGATTAAAAAAAGACCAGGCACCAGACACCAGACATGATTAAAAAATCTTCAGATAAGCATGCGTAATAGTGAACCTGATACCACACATGACGTCAACCATGATAGCACAAATGATTATAAAACACAGTATATTACATACGATAGCAAACATGCTGTCAAAAAAAACAACAACAAAAAAACAACAACAAAGGGCGGACTAGCATATGGGCATTATGGCAATGTTCCGTGAGAAGCTACCCAATGGGCCGTTAGGGTCACTGAAAGTGCAACATAGATGCCTCTATGTATTAAATTGTTAATGGTTTTATATTTACTTATAAATGGGCCCTCTGTTCGTCGTGTTTAAAATTCTCTGTACAGTGTAATCTACCAAATGTTCAGAAATACTGTAATAACCTACATAGGTAGAACGTGCTACTAGATCTAGTAGGAGTCAGCCTTTTAGGGGCTAAACACTTAACGACTTAATAGCAACATAGGGCCTATACTTCCTTTCAAAAGTGTAGAGCTCACTCTATTCATGTGTATAGTTACCAATGCTTCAACTTAATTGATTGTATAGAATGTCCGGGCTGTTGATTTAGAATGATTTTGAAAGTGAGTCGAGTCTAACAATATGGCCATACAAGCTCAACGTTGGCCATGATACAGCATTAAGGAGTAAGCCTATTGTTTGCCAGCCAAAGTGCTCATTTGTTAAAGAACAAACGATTTTTCTGATATCTAAAAGTAGATTTAGTATTCAAATTAACAGCTCCATTGGCAACAGAATATACAAGAATGAACTAAAACATGGAAAAACTTTATCTCACTGCACCAACAAAGTTAATTCTTCTTGTTTCTTTAGAGAAATTATTACTTGATATGTCCCTAAGAAAGCACAGCGCTCCATGGATTTAACGCCTCTATATTTGTGCCACGATTCTCACTTAAAAGATACATTTCACCGGCTTTTTTAATGTTAAAACCAAAGGTATGTAACTCGCTTTCCAATACTTATCTAAAAAGGGGAAAATGAGCTGCAGATTATAAAATGTAAGGTATAATTCAACAGGCTGGAGAGAAGAACATAAAAAAACGCATTTTGTTTTATTTTTTCTCGAGATCTGGTAGTAAAGAGAAGACCTGCACACAACCACTTGTGATTAACATTGCAATAAAAGGGAATTTACAACACTGTCAAAATTATTACTGCACCATCAGGCTTAAGATAAAGGGGAAAATATTACGAACAAAATGTCTTCCGAAAGGCTGTGAAATGTATATGCTTTAAATGTTTGATGCTAACTTTTATATAACTACGAATTGACGGTTGCGTTTTCATATACGTTATGCGATGATCATTGAATAGATACAATAGTATTTTTGAATGTACTGGCCAACGAAATGACAGGTAAAGGTTTTCTATTTATATAAACTAAATATTAAAAATAAAATTGGTAGATTTCTGAAATGTACTATAATCAAAAAAACTATAAATTGTCCCAAAAAAATAAATACAAATTTTTTTTTGTTTGTAAAATTGTTATAATAATGACTTTTAAAATCAATTTAGTAAATTTTTGCAACTGTGAGCTTTTACTGAAAAATGGAATTTATTTTTATAAAAAATGCTAATTTTTCTTATTTAAACATCTATAGAGTTCTCTATGTCTTTAAACTACGAAAATAAAAAACGGTAGGGTCATTCCTAGCAGGATGAATAACTCTTCAAAAAGATGTCATCTATTTTTAATCTATATAAATATTACTAGATTTAGAATCTTACAGGTCAAATATGGCGTCAGCATTAAGAATGCATTCTTATTTTACTAATAATGTTTTAAAACATATACAATTTAATACTTTATTTAAAAATTCAATATTTTAAGGCAGCATTAAAAAAAAATATTTAAAAAATCTTTCAGAACGAAAATTTGATTAAAGTGTTTTTCATAAATAACCTATATTTTATATTGTTACTTGTGCCGTGTGGCAGTTGCGTAGAACACTGGCTTTTCATGGCAAAGGTAGTGAGTTCAAATCTCTGACGATGTATAGTTTTGTTTTCATTTTTTTTAAACATTTATTTTTAAACAAATAAATAACTGTATTAGGATATTCTAAAACTTGCAATTTTGTCCGAAAATATATTTAGTGCTTATCTCCTTGAAGTATTTTTATCATTATCTATCCCTTAAATAATGTCGCTGAGCTGCTGTTACGCTTTACAAACAAAATTTTTTCATTCCTTTGATTTAGCAGCTATCTTATCACAGATGAAGAGAAAGGCCTTGAAATTTTTTTACTTTGATCATCTCGCTTATCTTATTTTTTTATTTTTAATTTTTGTAGAACTATTGACATGGGCAGATTGGCTATATGGGCATTATGGCAATGTTCCGTGAGAAGCTACCCAAATGGGCCGTTAGGGTCACTGAAAGTGCAACATAGATGCCTCTATGTATTAAATTGTTAATGGTTTTATATTTACTTATAAATGGGCCCTCTGTTCGTCGTGTTTAAAATTCTCTGTACAGTGTAATCTACCAAATGTTCAGAAATACTGTAATAACCTACATAGGTAGAACGTGCTACTAGATCTAGTAGGAGTCAGCCTTTTAGGGGCTAAACACTTAACGACTTAATAGCAACATAGGGCCTATACTTCCTTTCAAAAGTGTAGAGCTCACTCTATTCATGTGTATAGTTACCAATGCTTCAACTTAATTGATTGTATAGAATGTCCGGGCTGTTGATTTAGAATGATTTTGAAAGTGAGTCGAGTCTAACAATATGGCCATACAAGCTCAACGTTGGCCATGATACAGCATTAAGGAGTAAGCCTATTGTTTGCCAGCCAAAGTGCTCATTTGTTAAAGAACAAACGATTTTTCTGATATCTAAAAGTAGATTTAGTATTCAAATTAACAGCTCCATTGGCAACAGAATATACAAGAATGAACTAAAACATGGAAAAACTTTATCTCACTGCACCAACAAAGTTAATTCTTCTTGTTTCTTTAGAGAAATTATTACTTGATATGTCCCTAAGAAAGCACAGCGCTCCATGGATTTAACGCCTCTATATTTGTGCCACGATTCTCACTTAAAAGATACATTTCACCGGCTTTTTTAATGTTAAACCAAAGGTATGTAACTCGCTTTCCAATACTTATCTAAAAAGGGGAAAATGAGCTGCAGATTATAAAATGTAAGGTATAATTCAACAGGCTGGAGAGAAGAACATAAAAAAACGCATTTTGTTTTATTTTTTCTCGAGATCTGGTAGTAAAGAGAAGACCTGCACACAACCACTTGTGATTAACATTGCAATAAAAGGGAATTTACAACACTGTCAAAATTATTACTGCACCATCAGGCTTAAGATAAAGGGGAAAATATTACGAACAAAATGTCTTCCGAAGGCTGTGAAATGTATATGCTTTAATGTTTGATGCTAACTTTTATATAACTACGAATTGACGGTTGCGTTTTCATATACGTTATGCGATGATCATTGAATAGATACAATAGTATTTTTGAATGTACTGGCCAACGAAATGACAGGTAAAGGTTTTCTATTTATATAAACTAAATATTAAAAATAAAATTGGTAGATTTCTGAAATGTACTATAATCAAAAAAACTATAAATTGTCCCAAAAAAATAAATACAAATTTTTTTTTGTTTGTAAAATTGTTATAATAATGACTTTTAAAATCAATTTAGTAAATTTTTGCAACTGTGAGCTTTTACTGAAAAATGGAATTTATTTTTATAAAAAATGCTAATTTTTCTTATTTAAAACATCTATAGAGTTCTCTATGTCTTTAAACTACGAAAATAAAAAAACGGTAGGGTCATTCCTAGCAGGATGAATAACTCTTCAAAAAGATGTCATCTATTTTTAATCTATATAAATATTACTAGATTTAGAATCTTACAGGTCAAATATGGCGTCAGCATTAAGAATGCATTCTTATTTTACTAATAATGTTTTAAAACATATACAATTTAATACTTTATTTAAAAATTCAATATTTTAAGGCAGCATTAAAAAAAAATATTTAAAAAATCTTTCAGAACGAAAATTTGATTAAAGTGTTTTTCATAAATAACCTATATTTTATATTGTTACTTGTGCCGTGTGGCAGTTGCGTAGAACACTGGCTTTTTCATGGCAAAGGTAGTGAGTTCAAATCTCTGACGATGTATAGTTTTGTTTTCATTTTTTTAAACATTTATTTTTAAACAAATAAATAACTGTATTAGGATATTCTAAAACTTGCAATTTTGTCCGAAAATATATTTAGTGCTTATCTCCTTGAAGTATTTTTATCATTATCTATCCCTTAAATAATGTCGCTGAGCTGCTGTTACGCTTTACAAACAAAATTTTTTCATTCCTTTGATTTAGCAGCTATCTTATCACAGATGAAGAGAAAGGCCTTGAAATTTTTTTACTTTGATCATCTCGCTTATCTTATTTTTTTTATTTTAATTTTTGTAGAACTATTGACATGGGCAGATTGGCTATATGGGCATTATGGCAATGTTCCGTGAGAAGCTACCCAAATGGGCCGTTAGGGTCACTGAAAGTGCAACATAGATGCCTCTATGTATTAAATTGTTAATGGTTTTATATTTACTTATAAATGGGCCCTCTGTTCGTCGTGTTTAAAATTCTCTGTACAGTGTAATCTACCAAATGTTCAGAAATACTGTAATAACCTACATAGGTAGAACGTGCTACTAGATCTAGTAGGAGTCAGCCTTTTAGGGGCTAAACACTTAACGACTTAATAGGCAACATAGGGCCTATACTTCCTTTCAAAAGTGTAGAGCTCACTCTATTCATGTGTATAGTTACCAATGCTTCAACTTAATTGATTGTATAGAATGTCCGGGCTGTTGATTTAGAATGATTTTGAAAGTGAGTCGAGTCTAACAATATGGCCATACAAGCTCAACGTTGGCCATGATACAGCATTAAGGAGTAAGCCTATTGTTTTGCCAGCCAAAGTGCTCATTTGTTAAAGAACAAACGATTTTTCTGATATCTAAAAGTAGATTTAGTATTCAAATTAACAGCTCCATTGGCAACAGAATATACAAGAATGAACTAAAACATGGAAAAACTTTATCTCACTGCACCAACAAAGTTAATTCTTCTTGTTTCTTTAGAGAAATTATTACTTGATATGTCCCTAAGAAAGCACAGCGCTCCATGGATTTAACGCCTCTATATTTGTGCCACGATTCTCACTTAAAAGATACATTTCACCGGCTTTTTTAATGTTAAACCAAAGGTATGTAACTCGCTTTCCAATACTTATCTAAAAAGGGGAAAATGAGCTGCAGATTATAAAATGTAAGGTATAATTCAACAGGCTGGAGAGAAGAACATAAAAAAAACGCATTTTGTTTTATTTTTTCTCGAGATCTGGTAGTAAAGAGAAGACCTGCACACAACCACTTGTGATTAACATTGCAATAAAAGGGAATTTACAACACTGTCAAAATTATTACTGCACCATCAGGCTTAAGATAAAGGGGAAAATATTACGAACAAAATGTCTTCCGAAAGGCTGTGAAATGTATATGCTTTAAATGTTTGATGCTAACTTTTATATAACTACGAATTGACGGTTGCGTTTTCATATACGTTATGCGATGATCATTGAATAGATACAATAGTATTTTTGAATGTACTGGCCAACGAAATGACAGGTAAAGGTTTTCTATTTATATAAACTAAATATTAAAAATAAAATTGGTAGATTTCTGAAATGTACTATAATCAAAAAAACTATAAATTGTCCCAAAAAAATAAATACAAATTTTTTTTTGTTTGTAAAATTGTTATAATAATGACTTTTAAAATCAATTTAGTAAATTTTTGCAACTGTGAGCTTTTACTGAAAAATGGAATTTATTTTTATAAAAAATGCTAATTTTTCTTATTTAAACATCTATAGAGTTCTCTATGTCTTTAAACTACGAAAATAAAAAACGGTAGGGTCATTCCTAGCAGGATGAATAACTCTTCAAAAAGATGTCATCTATTTTTAATCTATATAAATATTACTAGATTTAGAATCTTACAGGTCAAATATGGCGTCAGCATTAAGAATGCATTCTTATTTTACTAATAATGTTTTAAAACATATACAATTTAATACTTTATTTAAAAATTCAATATTTTAAGGCAGCATTAAAAAAAAATATTTAAAAAATCTTTCAGAACGAAAATTTGATTAAAGTGTTTTTCATAAATAACCTATATTTTATATTGTTACTTGTGCCGTGTGGCAGTTGCGTAGAACACTGGCTTTTCATGGCAAAGGTAGTGAGTTCAAATCTCTGACGATGTATAGTTTTGTTTTCATTTTTTTAAACATTTATTTTTAAACAAATAAATAACTGTATTAGGATATTCTAAAACTTGCAATTTTGTCCGAAAATATATTTAGTGCTTATCTCCTTGAAGTATTTTTATCATTATCTATCCCTTAAATAATGTCGCTGAGCTGCTGTTACGCTTTACAAACAAAATTTTTTCATTCCTTTGATTTAGCAGCTATCTTATCACAGATGAAGAGAAAGGCCTTGAAATTTTTTTACTTTGATCATCTCGCTTATCTTATTTTTTTTATTTTTAATTTTTTGTAGAACTATTGACATGGGCAGATTGGCTATATGGGCATTATGGCAATGTTCCGTGAGAAGCTACCCAAATGGGCCGTTAGGGTCACTGAAAGTGCAACATAGATGCCTCTATGTATTAAATTGTTAATGGTTTTATATTTACTTATAAATGGGCCCTCTGTTCGTCGTGTTTAAAATTCTCTGTACAGTGTAATCTACCAAATGTTCAGAAATACTGTAATAACCTACATAGGTAGAACGTGCTACTAGATCTAGTAGGAGTCAGCCTTTTAGGGGCTAAACACTTAACGACTTAATAGCAACATAGGGCCTATACTTCCTTTCAAAAGTGTAGAGCTCACTCTATTCATGTGTATAGTTACCAATGCTTCAACTTAATTGATTGTATAGAATGTCCGGGCTGTTGATTTAGAATGATTTTGAAAGTGAGTCGAGTCTAACAATATGGCCATACAAGCTCAACGTTGGCCATGATACAGCATTAAGGAGTAAGCCTATTGTTTGCCAGCCAAAGTGCTCATTTGTTAAAGAACAAACGATTTATCTGATATCTAAAAGTAGATTAGTATTCAAATTAACAGCTCCATTGGCAACAGAATATACAAGAATGAACTAAAACATGGAAAAACTTTATCTCACTGCACCAACAAAGTTAATTCTTCTTGTTTCTTTAGAGAAATTATTACTTGATATGTCCCTAAGAAAGCACAGCGCTCCATGGATTTAACGCCTCTATATTTGTGCCACGATTCTCACTTAAAAGATACATTTCACCGGCTTTTTTAATGTTAAACCAAAGGTATGTAACTCGCTTTCCAATACTTATCTAAAAAGGGGAAAATGAGCTGCAGATTATAAAATGTAAGGTATAATTCAACAGGCTGGAGAGAAGAACATAAAAAAAACGCATTTTGTTTTATTTTTTCTCGAGATCTGGTAGTAAAGAGAAGACCTGCACACAACCACTTGTGATTAACATTGCAATAAAAGGGAATTTACAACACTGTCAAAATTATTACTGCACCATCAGGCTTAAGATAAAGGGGAAAATATTACGAACAAAATGTCTTCCGAAAGGCTGTGAAATGTATATGCTTTAAATGTTTGATGCTAACTTTTATATAACTACGAATTGACGGTTGCGTTTTCATATACGTTATGCGATGATCATTGAATAGATACAATAGTATTTTTGAATGTACTGGCCAACGTAATGACAGGTAAAGGTTTTCTATTTATATAAACTAAATATTAAAAATAAAATTGGTAGATTTCTGAAATGTACTATAATCAAAAAAACTATAAATTGTCCCAAAAAAATAAATACAAATTTTTTTTTGTTTGTAAAATTGTTATAATAATGACTTTTAAAATCAATTTAGTAAATTTTTGCAACTGTGAGCTTTTACTGAAAAATGGAATTTATTTTTATAAAAAATGCTAATTTTTCTTATTTAAACATCTATAGAGTTCTCTATGTCTTTAAACTACGAAAATAAAAAACGGTAGGGTCATTCCTAGCAGGATGAATAACTCTTCAAAAAGATGTCATCTATTTTTAATCTATATAAATATTACTAGATTTAGAATCTTACAGGTCAAATATGGCGTCAGCATTAAGAATGCATTCTTATTTTACTAATAATGTTTTAAAACATATACAATTTAATACTTTATTTAAAAATTCAATATTTTAAGGCAGCATTAAAAAAAAATATTTAAAAAATCTTTCAGAACGAAAATTTGATTAAAGTGTTTTTCATAAATAACCTATATTTTATATTGTTACTTGTGCCGTGTGGCAGTTGCGTAGAACACTGGCTTTTCATGGCAAAGGTAGTGAGTTCAAATCTCTGACGATGTATAGTTTTGTTTTCATTTTTTTTAAACATTTATTTTTAAACAAATAAATAACTGTATTAGGATATTCTAAAACTTGCAATTTTGTCCGAAAATATATTTAGTGCTTATCTCCTTGAAGTATTTTTATCATTATCTATCCCTTAAATAATGTCGCTGAGCTGCTGTTACGCTTTACAAACAAAATTTTTTCATTCCTTTGATTTAGCAGCTATCTTATCACAGATGAAGAGAAAGGCCTTGAAATTTTTTTACTTTGATCATCTCGCTTATCTTATTTTTTTTATTTTTAATTTTTGTAGAACTATTGACATGGGCAGATTGGCTATATGGGCATTATGGCAATGTTCCGTGAGAAGCTACCCAAATGGGCCGTTAGGGTCACTGAAAGTGCAACATAGATGCCTCTATGTATTAAATTGTTAATGGTTTTATATTTACTTATAAATGGGCCCTCTGTTCGTCGTGTTTAAAATTCTCTGTACAGTGTAATCTACCAAATGTTCAGAAATACTGTAATAACCTACATAGGTAGAACGTGCTACTAGATCTAGTAGGAGTCAGCCTTTTAGGGGCTAAACACTTAACGACTTAATAGCAACATAGGGCCTATACTTCCTTTCAAAAGTGTAGAGCTCACTCTATTCATGTGTATAGTTACCAATGCTTCAACTTAATTGATTGTATAGAATGTCCGGGCTGTTGATTTAGAATGATTTTGAAAGTGAGTCGAGTCTAACAATATGGCCATACAAGCTCAACGTTGGCCATGATACAGCATTAAGGAGTAAGCCTATTGTTTGCCAGCCAAAGTGCTCATTTGTTAAAGAACAAACGATTTTTCTGATATCTAAAAGTAGATTTAGTATTCAAATTAACAGCTCCATTGGCAACAGAATATACAAGAATGAACTAAAACATGGAAAAACTTTATCTCACTGCACCAACAAAGTTAATTCTTCTTGTTTCTTTAGAGAAATTATTACTTGATATGTCCCTAAGAAAGCACAGCGCTCCATGGATTTAACGCCTCTATATTTGTGCCACGATTCTCACTTAAAAGATACATTTCACCGGCTTTTTTAATGTTAAACCAAAGGTATGTAACTCGCTTTCCAATACTTATCTAAAAAGGGGAAAATGAGCTGCAGATTATAAAATGTAAGGTATAATTCAACAGGCTGGAGAGAAAAACATAAAAAAACGCATTTTGTTTTATTTTTTCTCGAGATCTGGTAGTAAAGAGAAGACCTGCACACAACCACTTGTGATTAACATTGCAATAAAAGGGAATTTACAACACTGTCAAAATTATTACTGCACCATCAGGCTTAAGATAAAGGGGAAAATATTACGAACAAATGTCTTCCGAAAGGCTGTGAAATGTATATGCTTTAAATGTTTGATGCTAACTTTTATATAACTACGAATTGACGGTTGCGTTTTCATATACGTTATGTGATGATCATTGAATAGATACAATAGTATTTTTGAATGTAATGGATAACAAAATGACAGGTAAAGGTTTTCTATTTATATTAAACTAAATATTAAAAATAAAA